>CM065377.1:6230000-6760000 GCA_033060915.1 Euryodendron excelsum
AGGATCAAGTTTTGACACGTGATTTTAATGACCTTCATTGGCCGACCTGGTCATAAATGATTCAGGATAAGGTTTTTACACCTAATTTTTTTTTTTGTCTTCCTTCAATACTTTGCAGTTTGAAGTGGTATCAAATTTTTTGAGAAGCTTTCAATTTTCATTGATTTGTGTAAAGATTACATATTTGTTGAAGGAAGTTGCATCCTTACAGGCATATACATTCCTTGAGAACAAGAAGGGCCTACGGGTAGAATTTTCCGATATTATTTGCATTCCACGGTCGGGGTCGTTACCGCATTTCTTTGATAGCTTCCAATTGATATGCCCCTAGTTGGAGCCCAATTTCCCGTTGAGCGGATGTTACATGTTGCATACTTTCCAATACTCTGACTCATAACTTAGCTGGGGACCTGTCTGAGTGGATCATGATTTCGGCAATTCTGAGATCAATAGCTGGCCGCAATCCCGCGAGCAGAGCTACATATTCTGAATCTTTATTGCAGTAAACTCCAACTTAACAATCTGCCCCTATGCCATGTTGTTTAAAAATTATCCTTAAATTTGCCCCCTGATCATTAGATGCTCTATTAGCGAACGGCTTCCAATTGATCACCTTTCTTTCGAATTTGCAGGGAGATGTCATCATGTTGCACGTCGAAAATCGGGGTCAGATTGGTTGTCTGTGGAAGTTTAACAGAAAATTCGACAATAAAATCAATCAATACCTTGCCTTTAACTGCTGCTCGGGGTTGAACTTGACGTCAAATTCTCCCAGCTCAACCGCATGCTCCAAAACTGCGGGGTAGAGGAAGAGCTCTTTCATGCCTTTGTGGCACATACCGTAAGAAAGCATTGCTTTGCAACAACTTGGTCCCCTCTTATCTCTTGCACCCCCTCTGTGGAGGGGTATCGAATCATTTGGTGGTAGGAGGAAGGGATAGCTTTCATAATGCGCAATCACATTCGGCCCATGATTGCATTATATAGGGACGGTATGTCGACCACCAGGAATTCGTTCCATAGGGTAATTCCTCCAACATTCACAGGAATGGTTACCTTCCCAAGTGACCAAACCAGGTCGGAGTTGAACCCAATCAACGGGTTGAGCGAGGGCTGGAGGTCAGCATCCTTCAACTTTAGTTTCTTAAAAAGGTCGTAGTATATAATCTCAGAGAAGCTTCCCTGGTCAATGAGTAGTTTCTTCACGTCACATCTTGCCATTCGTAAAGTAATGACCAGCGCGTTGTTATGGGGAGTTTAAACTCCCATTAAATCTTCCTCCGTAAAGGTTATGGTTGCATTGTCACTGCTGAGCTTGACTTTCTTAGGAAGGGGGCCTATCTGCATCACCTCCTATAGGTGCACGACTTTTTGGATATTGGCCCGGTACTTGTGCCGCTTGATTGCTTCCGACTTTGTCGATCTGTGCAACATGTTGATCACCTAGATTGGTTCAGCTCGGTCTTCTTTCGGCTTGGGCCTCCAGCTTTGGCTACTCGGCCTCCAGCTTTGGCTGCTCCATGTCAATATACTGGTCAAGATGGCCAACCTTCGCCAAATCTTCAAGGTGATTTTTTTAGATGTTGGCAGTTTGCCGTTTGATGCCCCCTCTCCTTGTGATAGGAGTAAAACTTCCCGTGGTCTCGGGGTGTAGAGTCTCTTCGCAACTTCGGGGACCATTTGAAGAATGGCTTGTCGCGGATTTGGGGCAAAATCTTATAAATGGGGTCTTTGAAGACAGTGTAAACCCCACTACTTGCCTTATTGCTTCGGCCATTGTTATCTTCCCGCCAAAACTTCGTTGCATCACGCTCATTCTTCTTTTTGGTGATAATGTCGACCTTCTCGGGAGCGGGCTGCAGTACATCCTCCTCCAACCTCGCATATCGCTCGATTTTTGACATCAGTTCTTACACCGTGAGGGCTGGTTTTTTCATTAAGGACTGTCGGGCGGTGCTCTATGGGCAAGCCGATTTTGAACTGAGTTACAGCTAACTGCTCGCTGCACTAGTTAATCTTGTTGTAGGCCACCCGGTAGCGTTGCGCATATGTTCGTAATCCTTCTCCATCATTCTTATGTAGGGTGAGTAAGAAGTCCACTTTTCTAGGTTGCTTGTTGTTGGCTATGAAGCGAGCAGTGAACAGTTCGGCAAGTTGTCTCCAGTTTGATATTGATTTGGAAGGCAACTTGTCGAACCACCGTAGGGCCATTCTCCCAAATTGGATGGGAATACTCGACACATCAAGGACTGATCTCCGCTCTAAAGTGTCATTATTTGCTTGTAGTAGCGAACGTGACTGATTGGATCGGCTTTTCCGTCATATGGTGTGAATTTTGGTGGGGCGAACTTCCTCGGAGGCTGGCGGCTTTCGATCTCCTCCGTGAAAGGTGTGGATACTATCTGATCCAAGGCTCTGTTGACCATGTCCTAAGTAGTACGTGCTTTGGGGAGCTGCTCTTTGCTATCAAGTTTCTCATTTAGCCATCTCTCCCATTCTTTCTGCTGCCGACCAGTTCTAGGCCGTTCCTCGTCTTGCGGTGTCCGGCTGCTCCTGTGGTGCCAATCTCCTTGTTTTTTACTGTTGCGGCCGATGCTGGAGACATGGCTCCTGACAGTGCCCACAGGCTTGAGCTTCTGCTTCTGGGATCTTGATTCCTTCTTTCATTGCGACAGGCCGTGATCTCCTCCCGGCTTGGTCATCCCTCATGGATATTGCGTCCCTCATTGCTCTGAGCCAGGAAGTAAGCCTAACAATTTGATCGCCACGTTGTCGTAGTTCCCTTTCGGTAGCATGAAGTGAATGGTCACTGGGCACATGTCCACTGGAAAGTGAAGGGCCCAAGTTCCAATGATGATTTTTACGGAGGTTTGGGCCCCTAGCGTAGTATGAGTCCCTCCGTAACTTGTTTCACGTTCCTCGGGGGCTTCCAGTAAGAGACTGGGTCTCTGACCTCCTCGTTCATCCCCAATTGCTTATTTCCGGGGTGGTTTGGTGGCCAAATGAGTCAGTATTATCATTGCCGGAGGGAATTTCGTTCCCTCGTCCGGCAGCATAGACTCTTCTTCTCCTTAAGAGGCTGGTACTCAAGTTTACTTGGATCTTCCCACAGATGACGCCAATTGTAAATGAAATTTCTGGGAAGGCCTGACCAATCACTCGAACCACTATCGATGAGTCTCAAACTTGTTGTAGAGAGACAAAAGAGTTAGAATGGGTCGACCCTCTTTGGGCCGATCACACTTCGACGGTCAATTTAGCTATCTTCTCCGAGAATAGAATAAAATTCACAAGTGTAAATGACTTAGTTGGATTGATCATACCTTACTCTCTTATAGCTATGGTATTTATAATATGGCGCTTTCTGTTGAGCCTATCCTATACTCATTACTCAGGTCTATACCGGCTAGAGCGGCTGATTGGACATAATTTTTCCTGCATCATTTTGCTTCAGCTTGACTGACTGGATGTGAACGTCGTCGGTTGTGTGCAGCGCCTCCCCCACATTGAATGTGGGTCTGTTATCTGTTTAATGCTCTGTCCTTTTGTATGATTACACCCCTAAGTTGGGCCAAGAGGGCTTCAGCTTGGGCAGACAAAATGACCTGGGCCTGTGGCGTAATATTCTCCCCTGGGCTGCCCCAGGCCCAACTTAGCAGTGTCAATCGGTTTGGGCTTGCTTAACTGGTTTGGACCCGTATTGACTTAACCCACAATTTCTCTAAAATGAAACCTCAAAAAGATAATTTTACCCTTTTATATCAAAAGAAAAGGTTGTCTTTCGCAAGGGCATCTTTGTCATTTCACTAAATCTATTGTGGTTCCATCCTTTTTGTAGATAAATCCAAACTATTAAGTAGTTAAGTGTAGGGATGATAAAATAACCCAACATCTCATATCTCCATCCTACCCTGCCCCTAATGGGATGGGTATAGAATAATACTAATCAGGATTGAGTCGGATTTGGGAACAAGATACAATAACACGCCTCGCCTCAAATTCGCCATGTTTATACATATATATATATATATATATATTAAAATATAAATAGTGTCATTTTTTTTTCTTATTTACGTGATTTTGGTGTTTGTTTTACCTATGATGAACATAAATGAGGTAGAGTGGCAATGGCGGAAAGGTTAAGCGGAGCGGTTCTAGGGCAAGGGGAGGGGTCGCCATGGCAAGGCGGGGATTGAATAGGAGTCCCCCAACCTAAACCCATTTCATTAGCATCCCTAATTAGGGAGCAATTTTGTTGCTATCACAAATAGTGCAGTTGCTACTGTCAAGGACATGGCTCAATGAACATCTGTAGTGTGGAAAACCTCAAAAGGTGCGCATTACACCAAATTCTAAACTTTAAACTTCCACCTACTTCTGACTCTCTCTCCATCTCTATCTCTTTTGAGAAGCCTTTGAAATCCCCTTCATTGCCACCATCGCCGATTGACCTTCCTTAACAGCTACCATTGTCGATCAAAAACCTATTTTTACACGATCTCCCTATCCCTTCATAGCCACCATCACCGACCAAAAGCCAACCTTCACACCATTTCCCTCTCTCTCCCTCGTGCTCAACCGTGGCCACCAAAAATTGACAACGACATGTGTTGTCAAAATTTTATAATTGAATCTAAATTTTTAAGGATTGAAGAGAAAATATAAAAAGAAAAAGGAATCTCAAATTAATTTGAAAATTCTTCAATTTATTATTACTAATTTTTACAAATACAAAGTATTGATTCAGGTTGTTGAGTTTAGAGAGAGAGAGAGAGAGATAGAGGAAGAGGAGGTTGGGTGTTGTTCATGGTGGCCACAACCAGTCCTATTGGATGCTTCTGGTTTCGAGAGAGAAAGGAAAGAGAAAAGAGAGAGAGAGAGTCAGATATAAGTGAGAGTTTAAAGTTTAGAATATGATGTAATACGAACTTTTACAGCCTGCTATGCAAAAGATGTTCATTGAGCCACATCATCAATAGGAGCAACTGCACTATTTGTGACAACAGTAAAACAGCTCCCCTTAATTATACTTTGTTGTTTAATTTTCGCTCGAACCATATGAGAAGGTAAAAGTGTCATTATACTGAAAGATAATAATAATAATAATAAGTGTAGTTTCGCCAAAGCCCTCTGAGCTTTCCCGCGCGCTTGCCTTTCGCTCGATGTCTAAGAATCCATCCCAGGCTATCTTTCAAACCTTCGAAAAGATCTCGCAGGGCGTTCAAACCTATCTGTCCCTATTCGTTGGCCTTGCAAATAACCCATCACCCAGAAACGGGCGGCCTCTCTTTTCTCTCTCTTCATCCTTTAAAGCAAACCCATTGAAAGCAAACCGCAACTCTACTATTCTCCAACCCAGAGAGATCCCCAATGAGGTACTCAGTTCTCTTCTCATTCTCCAAATCTACTTACTTCATTGTACTTGGCTTGAAGTTCATACTGTCAAGTGTTCTTGTCAATTGGTTTTGAAAGAAACTGAGCTGAAGCTCAGTTACTGCTCGATGAAAGTCCTGACTGGAGAGTCTGACATGATTTTATTGTCACAGTGATGGTGCGTTGGCTTTTTATGTCTGGCATCATGACCATGTTTGGAATTCTTCTTTGGCTGAAGTTGAAGTTTAAATGCGAAGACTTGTATCATTTCCGTACCGTGTGGGCCAAAACTAGTACAAGCTATTTTTGTGTTCAAGTTTGCTTTCTCTAAATAGGAGAGAAAAGTAAAGAAAGGGAAAGAAAGTGATCGTCCCTCTCTTTGCTGGGATTTTCAGGGAGAGAAAATACACAAAATGAGAGCATTTTTACGAATGAAGAACCAAATGAAGGATTGGAACTTTTATTTTCTGAGTCAAAAGGGAAAAACTATAAATCAGTAGAAGAAAGGGTCATAGGCAAAGGCATCTACTGCATTTCTCTTTTGGATCCCATATCAACTTTGCTAAAAAAAAATAGCAAGTCCTGTTAGTTTTCTGTTTATACTTTTGTCTTTTCTTCAGGTTAAATCTTCCACACCTGTAGCTATAGAAGAGCTTGGCAGGGCCATTTGGACTTTTCTACACACTCTTTCTGCTCAGGTCTTCTCATATAATTTGTTTGGCTGCTTTTTTGATTTTGTAGTCATTGGACTTAAGTTTATGTTTTCTGTATAAATTTTTGGTGCGTGATGAATCCAAAGAGATTTTGGGGTCTTTGTATGCTTCTTTTTGAAGAACTGTAATGATTCAATTAGCATTTCACATAACTTAATCATTGAAGTTCTGTCAGACTCACTCAAGTTGCCTATGTGGGTGTTTTGTTTTCAGTATCCGTATAATCCAACTAGACAGCGAAGGAAGGATGTAAAAGACCTGGCATTGGTACTCCTTCACCCCGTTTCTGTGTACTTTTTATTGAAACCCAAACTAGCTGATCTTTAAAGTAACATTTTCTTCTTTATTGAACCAACATTAGAAAAATTTTGCTAGTCATGATCAACTATATTTCAGATGAAATGATGCTTTAGCAAAATTTTTATGTTTTTCGTTTTGTTTGTCTTTCTGATAAGTAAGACGCATCCCTTTGTTACCTTGCACCATTTCCCTGGCAATTTTTATCTTTTAATTTTAGTATCTGTAACTGTATTCGAATATTTGGGCTTGGTCCAATTTGCACAAGTTGTCCTTATTGGCCATCATTGTGATTGACCTCAACCAATTTGGCATTCGGATGGGGATATTATCTCGGATGTACCCCTGCAAGGATTGTGCAGATCACTTTAAAGAAATTCTGAGGTTTGTATACACACGTCTATTGAGATTCAGTTTCTTTTCTTGGGGTAAACTTAGATTTGAGTTAAGTAGCCAATATAAAGCTGAAAAATAAACGCACGTTTGTGGTACTGTTGCCTAGCAAGTGGCAACAAGATTCTTGATTGCGCTCAAAAAGTACAATTATAAGACATTAACTTATGCTTTATTACTCTTAATTTAGGATTTTATATACCTCTTTAGTTATATTCTAGTACTAATTAAGTCTATTTTGATTTCTATAGGAAATGGAACTAAAAAGGTGCCTATAAGTTAACCACTGAAGTTATTGTTCTGACGTCGTTCGGATGTTGGAAGATGGTCGTTCCAACTATGATAAACGCCTTGTTTTGGTCGTTTGGACGACGGATGAAATATTTCTCAAGATTTCATATTTCATCGTTTAGACGTTGAAAAATGCAATAGTTTGGTCGTTCGGACGACGACCTAGCGTAGTTTCGAATTTTTTTTGTTTCCTTTTTTATTTAGGACTCCAGACTTAATTATATATACTTGTAATCAAACCCTAAAAAAGAGATGACGTTTTTCTAGGTTTTAGGAGTATATTACAGTAGTTTCTTAGTTTCCTATAGTTTTGCCAATTCTTCCAATCAGAAGTTATAATTTTAAAATATTTTCAATACAGCTTTGCGTATCTATAATTCTGATGAGTAGCTAGATTCCATATTGGAATCAATTGTGAAGATCAATTGAAAATCTTGGATGAACAATGGAGACAAATTAGTTTTTAATGTTTAAATCTTTTGTTAAATTGAAAATTCTTGATTTTCTATAATTTTGATCTATTGAAAACAAGGAGTTCTTGATTAAGTTCTTGAGTTGTAATATACAAACTAGGGTTTGGGGTTTGAGATTATAGTTACTTGAATCGATAGTGTAGACACTTAAAGCAAGTTATTTTAAAATAAGATGCGAGAATCAAGGTAGTTATTTATGAAAACCTAGATGTTTGGTTATGCTTGGCAACAAGTTAATGGTATGCATCTATGATTTTAAATTTCATTTATTTTACATTTGGTTGTTAAAGAATAATTATTTTTGTCGTTATATTTTTCGAATCAATGACTTGCGACGTTGTCAATGATTTGAGTTATAAAACACCTCCATTAGAATTCCGAGTGAAGTGATTGGTTAAATCGATTGGTCTCGAGACTTTTCTTTTATTAAACTCAAACCGTTTGCTTTGTTTACTTTAAAATAAAAATCAATCTTTTAAATTAATAATTTTTGGTCTTTTAGAAGTTATTGGTGAGATTTTGTTTGTGATTTGAGAGGAGTATTTTAGTCTCTTCACCTTGTAAAATTGTTCCCAGTAGATCGATTTCGGTCTTTATCAAGTGTTATTACTACATCACAACCGCATACTACATATACCAATCGCACTATTTTAGAGTGATCAATTCTCAAGCACCTAATGACAGCTTGTCATCTCTGTTTTTAGTGACTATACTTAAAATTAGGCTGTACTCTGCATACTCTGCTAAGGGTGCTCCCAATTGCCGATGCAAAATTTAGCTCTTCCCTTGCCTCTCTCCTTTGAGGGCACAATTTGGCTGCATTTTGTTATCCCCCTGATTGTGAATGACCCGTTGCACTTGCCATAGAATTAACATTTTAATTGTCCCAATAATTCTGGGGTGTAGCATTATAGCTATAATACTCATGAGTGGGCATGATGTTTATTTGGAAAAAAACGCCTAGTTACAATTCTTTTTGTGTATGTGGCAACTTGAAGATGTGGCCCACTTTTGGTCCGTTCTTATTTGCCACCTGCACCAAAGAATTATACTTTTTTTCTTCTTCAAAGAAAGCCATTAAAGAAAATTGGAGACCTTCAATTTGTAGTGTTACACAATCTCTTTTGGTTTCCTGAAGTGAAAAAATCCAAATTTTCACATGAAACACTATGTGCCATTTTCTTCGGTGGTTTCACTAAGATTATAGATTTCAACCTTGAAACGCTGTGTAAAAATGTCAATAGGGCGAAGAAATCCGAATGGAGCATTCAAACCCACACAAATTCAATTAATATGGAATTGTTCTAAAATGAAAATGGAATTGATGGTAAAGGATTGGAGTTGATACGAAAGAGGTCATGAAAGGCACTTTCTTTGTGCATTATTTTGTTTTTTTTTTTCTTCTTTTTCACAGCTTTTTCTTTTTGGCTATTAGCATGTCTAGGATCATTTGATCACTTTACAAAATGAGTCATTTCAAATTTCCTCATCATTTTGGGTGGCCTCCAGTTTATTTGCAATACTTCAGGAGGTAGGATGTTTTTGGGTTTTGAACTGCCTAGGAAAAAGCAAATATAAGGAAATGCTCAGTACAAAGGAATCATTTTATATCCTTATGTTTGCCAGTGTGTCTATGATAATTTCCCTAATTGACCGATAATCCTACATGTTTGACAGAGCACACCCTGTACAGGCTGGTTCTCAAGCTGAGTTCTCCCAAAGGTTATGCCATGTGCACAATACTGTTAACATAAGATAATATATATGCTTATCAAACAAATTGTACAGATCTTATTGTTCATTGAGTATACAAATTAGATGACTCCCTAACTTGACAATGAATGGTGAACACTTTTACATGGTAATATGATCAATAATAACCTCTGCATATATATAGATAAATTGAGTTGTAAGTAGGCCTCCACAATTTTACTGGTCACATAGTTCACAACACATTGTGTGCTGGTTTTCATGTGTTTGGTGACTGTCTAACCAGTAGAATTTGGCTGGTCGATCTTGATTTCAATCTCAAAGCCAATTTTTTGGTCAGAGCCCTAATTTCTTGTAAACCAAAAGGTTACAGCCTTGGAAAGTTTGTGAAGTCCTAATTTGTGGTTTGTTCTTGTTTCAACAGCCTAGGTAAGCTGGTGTTCCACTGTGAGCAAGTTGATGCGAGGTGGGGCAAGTTGGGCTGTGACCAGCGTGCATGTGATCTCCAAGGAGCTACAACAAATTTTGGTGACGAAAAGTATTAGAACAATGATGTTTATAATTTAGATGTACAAGAATTACCAATTGATGGATATCAGGCTTGTCGATGTCATATTGTACATGGAACATACTTTTGCAATTAACAATAATATTAGGAGGATTATTGTCCACTGATGTTTAGATGTTGATGAGTTTTTCCTCTTTGACGGTTAAGCTGTCCCCAGGATATCTTTGTTTCTGTGTTTCTGTTTGTCTTCAAAAGTTTTTCATTGACCTGAGTTGTGATATGTATACAGCTTGGCTTTTATTGTGTTTTACATAGCATTTGTAAGAAACTGGATTCAATTCATTTTTAGGGATATCTGATCATGCCAACATTATATCAAACAGCTTGGATTACTGCACCAGCATAAAACTTGAAATTGTATACGAGGCAGAATGCTCTATATTTCTACTGGTGCTAATCAACAGATAACTGATTATGCTGCTTAATGTCTGCAAAGCTCAACACCAAAATTATAAGCCGCCACAACATTCTGGAATATTGCCTCTTTGCAACTAAAGTTCCCCTTGCCCATGCTCCTTTATAGTCCAAGGCGAAATAAGGATGTTGTTACAATTTTAGCAGTGAAAACCGAACAAGCCCAAAAGCTAATTATGCATCTTAGAGGCCCCAGGAATGTTTTTTTCCTGGAGTTGTGTATCTACATATCTTCGAACCATGTTTCTCCAACCGGGAGAAAAAAAGAAAAAAAGAAATGGAAAGGAAAGAAACCCTGTTCCTCAACATAAACATTCAAAAATGAATTCCTAAGTACAGGCCAGTAAAGCAATTTTTTAGTCTACATAAAACATTGTTTCACCTGTAACCTCAGTGCTGTACTGCTTCTTCAGCAAAACCAAATTATATTCTCTCAAATTCTCACATGGTAACAACTTTGTATTGCATACAGAACTATTATTGTCGTTGCTGTTGTCGTTACCGTCAGCTCTTCACAGCAACTGCTTTCTAGTAAAATCAAATGGATCTTTAAGCCTACGGATATGTAAGTCGCACATGAATTTTACTTCCAACAGAAATTTTGACATATGCACAAATAGTGAATCATGTTACAATCAGATCAAATTACTTTCAAAGCTTTCAGATAATAAACAAGCAAGATGAAGCTATACATTCACTCCCCTTACCCCACCAAAACCCCTAAAGGACTACTACAAGGAAAATTTCAATAACAGAAAGAAACCATACGATCTATTTGCCTGAAGCTGAGCTATCAGCTTGAATACAGGTATTCTGTATTCATACAGGTATTCTGTCCGGAGTGGTGGGGCTTCACCAAATTTCAGTATGTAGGTAAGGTTTCATAGACAGGCCGCAATGGCAAAATCAATTGGGCGTCTAAATATGCATCACAGGAGAAACACCAAACCGACAGATCGCTGTTCCCAAAAGTAAACAAAAAGTATGAAGGGAGAGCCAGAAAAATAACTTGGGCCAATAGAAGAAAAAATGAAATGGAGGAAATAATCTTTCTTTAAATGTTAACAGAATACCTGTAGCTGAGTGCCAGACCATGATTTGTCTGCTGATAATGCTCAAGCATATGCTTGTTGATAAAACGGCTACAAAGAACATCCTTGCAGCACAAACATAACCAATTCTCTTTGGGATGGTGGCACCTTCAGCAAGTTGTGGAATAGGTAAGGAAATTTATTTTCTAGTCAACATATCAAAGTTGGATTTCTAAAGAAGAGGGGTATCAGCAGCTAATTAAAACTTTCAAAGTTTCTAATTCAAACAAATGTTCAAAGTCAAACACTTAATGGCAGCTTTAAGACTAATATGGTGGAGGGATCAGTTGTATGAAAAAAAAAAAAAAATGGCATTAGCAGTAAATTTCTCTAAGAACTGAATGTGTTTCGACATCTGTTGGCATAAATTTAAACTTTTAGAAATAAGGACCTGTTTTTGTACTCAAAAAAGAAAAAAATATAAAAAAATAACACTGTTTGGTTATGGTTCCATTCTCATTTAAAACGTTTTGTTTTTCGTGTTTTAAAAAACAAAAAATTGGAAACTTCTTGTTTTTCGTGTTCTCAAAAACATAAAAAGAGAACATCAAAAATTTCCGGAATATAAAAAACACTTTTTTCTTGGTTTCTAAAACTGGGGATTTTCTAAAAAATTTCGAAAACAAGTTCTGGAACATGTTTACAAAACGCTATCTCGTCAAAAACAATTTCCGAAACTAGTTTGCTAAATGGATTTTAGCGAATTTCAAAAAATAAAAATAGAAAAAAGAAACCGTAACTATTACGTCTGTAATCAAATGGGGTCTTTCTCAAAGTTTTCTAAAACACAATATTTCCAGTGATAGTAGAAGGGCTGCAACCACAACCAATGGTGGAATAACTCTGCAATTCTTTATTATGCACATATTACTCACTTTTGTATCAGCAACATGAACTGATAGCAATGTGTGGAATTTTGTCACTTGTTTGCATAAATTGGATAAAATTAAGCTCTGAAGCCTTACCCTAAAAGCAGTACCGCGTTAAAAATATATACAAAGCAAAATACAGAACAACTCGGTGAAATTTTGTAAAGATCATATCCAAAACTTAAAACATTAGAAACATTTGGGCAGCCTGAATTTAATAGTAAAATTGGTGATTGGAACAAGCCTTTTTCACACAATAGGTAAAAACCGTAAAATAGATGATCAAGAATATCATAACTATCATGAAGAACAATAAAAGTGAAAACCATTATTTGGCAGTTTGGCTGTTTGCTTATTTCCAAAATTTAGACATATAAAAGCTAAATCAACTCTGCCGAATAAATCAGTAACCGAAAGCGTGAATTCAGTTTACTATGATCTTTTTCTGGTATTTTTTCTCAGCAACCAAACAGGCGTGTTACTTCAAAATCAAGATTTCTTGAAAAATATGTTCCTAATTGCCACCCAAAACGAATAGTAAACGCTTGAGACTCATTTCAGATAATCAACGAGGTTTTTTTCAAAATCGTACAATGAAGATATACGTATAAAAATCAGTACATATATTTATAGACACGTGCATATATTAAGTTATAGGGCTGAGTAATTAGGGTTTAGGGCTGAGGCAAAGATAAGGCGACGGACCCGTTGCAGGGAGTGTCTGGGGTTGGAATGCGGGTGAGATCCGAAGACAACAAGGCCAAGTGATCACAGCTTGTTCGGGCTTCGACCCAACCAGATTCCGACCCGTAAAACAACTCCTCTTCATCTCCTTCTACCGGAGGAACAGACGACGACGAAGCAGCTTCGTCGGCCATTGAGTCTGACGAACCTTTGATTTCTGTAGGTGGTTCTGGGTTAGTAGAAAGTAGAAACACAGATAAAATAGAATACCAATGGTCAATCAACGGTCAACCCATTTTACGACGTCGGTTCATACCAGAGTCCTTGCTCTTGGGCACAGAATTTCCGAGGCCTTAAATCGGTGGAGGGCCAGGCCGACCCACTTATGAGTATGGACTATGAACAAGAGTTGGGCTTCAACAATCTACTAAACCCAAGAAAATATATAAGGCGGCTGGAGCGCAATACGCACCTCGTGCAACTTAGAATTCTAGGGTTTTGCGAACCCCACTCGTATAAGAATCAACTTTGCCTGCTTCGGGTGTAGACTAGACTAGAGAAGAAGCCTTCTGAATCATCTGCGATTAGGGCTTTGAACGGTCTCTGGCTGCTGTTGTAGCTTCCTGAAAAGATGGGTCACTCGAACGTGTGGAACTCGCATCCAAAGAACTATGGTCCTGGCTCTCGCACCTGGTAATTTGCATCTCAACCCTTTTCTTAGTAGGATAAACCATTTTGCCTATTTAAGTGTTATGAGTTTCTGGATGGTTTATGTGCCATTAAATTGTTTTTGTTTTTGTTCTCGTGAATGTTTTTCATTCACAAAGAACTCGTCTTGTAAAAAGTTACATTGTTTTGTTGAAAGAATTTTTGAGTCCGTTAATTTCCTTTATGCCGTGTCTGGAATCTGGATGCTCAGAAAATTGAGGAGTCCTGACCAAAAGAGAAGCCATCAATCTTACATTTATAGTACAATTTACTGTAGCTATATGACAATAAAATGCAAGGCTTACTGTAGAGAGAGAGAGAGAGAGAAAGAGAGAGAGAGCTGTTGGAGCAACGGTGAGGAGGCATGCATTTGTCTACACATTACAGTAATGACAAAATGTGAAGCATTTGTCAGAATTTTTTTATTGCATTTGGAGGATTTTTTGGTCATTTAAGTTGGTTAACCTGGTCAACAAACAGACGAAATTAGGCTAACAGATTTGACAATGGGTTTCATTTGCCAAAAAACCAAATCTTAGGAGGTCTAATTATCCATTTATGAAAGGTGATGGTCTTGTTGTCGAAAGGTTAAACCTAAGGAGGTTTTGGTGAAATTCACATAAAATAATAATGTTATTATTATTATTTTTGCAGGATGGGTCGAGAGGATAAAAAATTTTGAGATTACAAATCCAACAAATATAATTTTGTAATTTCGCCTTTAATTTTGAATCTTCAAATTGCTACAACATTATTTTTAGAATGACACACTTATGAAAATGTTATACCACCTCATTATTATAGATGGATTTTTTTAAGTATATAAAGCTTCTCCAAGACTAAAATTATCTTGGTATATTTCTGTATCACCCAAAATAAGTTCGCGTATATTTACCATCAAAGTTCCTAATAATAAAACCAAAAACAAAAATAAGAATAAAACAAAGCCCTAGAATAAAGAAGACTACAAGCTTAACGGATTTGGGTACCATTCATTCGTAGACACAAATTCATCGATTCATCCAAAAGAAAAGTCAAGCCACTAAAGTAGTTTGGTTATAGGATACCTCTGTATTTAGATCTCTCACTTCCTTTAATTAATAGATTAAATGAAGCCTTATCATATATTTTATCAAAATTACTTTATTTTATATTAAAATTTTATTTGCTTATATATATCCACAAAATTATTAATTTCCAAATAGATTTTTAAGTAAACCCATTCATATATATCCTTCACTTTTATTTTTGGTAATGTGTCAATGCCTCAATAGAAAGGATCCTAATCCGCTCCAGTATCATTTCATCTAGCATGAGATTACAGCGATTCATGAAAGGAGAAAACAAAGCTTCAAGCTGAACAATACAATACAATGCAGTAAAGAGTTTTCCAGAAATACAAAACACCACATCAATCAAGCACTTCCCAGAGACACTGGTCAAAATTTAAGAGAAATCCTAACTTTAGGTCTCACGGATTCTCCTCCAATTCCTCCGTCGACTAGAGGTTGCATGTAGTCGTCTCCAAGTAGTTCGTTGTAGAAATGTAGGACAGGTTTAGAGATATAGAAAATGAAAGGTAAAAAGAATATTAAAACGACAACCACTATGAGGAAGAAAGCGAGAAAGGAGGAGAAATTTGAGGTCACGGACATAAATATAGTTGCGTAATTCAAGAACAAGCTCGTCAAGGAAACGAATAGCAGACGTGCATGAAAAGATTTCCATTTGTCAATGATCGAAGTGAAGAGCAATAAGATGGAGGTGATGAACGTAGCTGTATTGAAGACAGCGAAGAAGTAGAATGTAGGAGGCGGACATTGGAGGGTTGTTGTGATTGTTGAACAAGGCTGCTCGAAAGAAGATGAAGATGAAGATGGTTGATGATGATGATCATGATATCCCCTAAGGCATTTAATATCTACACTCGAATCCTTCTTCCAAACGGAGGAGGGAGGGTTCACTCCAGCTTGATAAGTCGCTGTTACCATCACAGAGACCACGACTGATATGGCCTTTCGCAATTTTTTCATAATATCTCCGACATCTTTTTCTTTGGTTTCATGATCACGAACACAACGACAACCATCGCTGGAAGGGGATCCTGAACTGGGATCTCTTGTATTGCCCGGGGACGACTGGCCATCGCTGCCACAGGATTTTGAACTGGGATCTCCTCGGTTGTCCACGGACCACCCGCCATAGCTGCAAGGGAATTCTGAACATATCTCCTGCATGTACGTGTTGTTAATTTGGTCAATTATATATGAATGTATGCGCAGCAGTAAATCTCCATAACAATATATATATATATATATATGCATACAGGGGTATTTTTTTTTTTTCTTCAGAAATTATGGAATATATATATAGTGTGTGTTTCTCAGTTTAAAATGAAAAGAATTCCAAGAATCTCATATTATGCATGGATGGATACAAGACTTATATATGTAATTGCAGGAACATTAATACAATGACAGAAGAGTTTAAGACCAGAAAAAGGGCAAAACAAATTAATGTGCACTCTTTTTAATCAGCGTTATAGTAAGAATCTCGAAGGATAAAAAAAATAATAAAAACAAACTAAAATTTTACTACCATTGCCTGTACATATAAGCTCCGATGGTGTCCGTCTTTTGAGAAATTCAGACAAAAGATTTTGAGTGGCTTTGAGCTTATTATTCTTCCCAGCTAGCACTCACTTCCTCAATGGCATGCACGAAGAGGAACAATGGCCAAGCAACTCCTTATAAAGACGACCCTTTCTTGGATTCTACCATCACAACTCACGGATAGAAAAATATTATACTTAAACTTGTTTTTTTAATTTCAATTTTCACTTCTAGACACAAATGAGTGAATTTCATGTGCATTAATTAATGTGGGTCCTACCTGTGTCTAAGAATGAAAATGATTTTTTTGTTTTTGATATAACATTATTCTTTAGAATATCATTCATGTTAGGTGTCTCAATTAGATAATTTAATTATTTAACTCTTTTAGAGCACCACATCACTTCTTCTTGTACTCTCGCAGTGAGGTGGGTCTCCACTTTTTAAACGGGATTCAATAAATGTATTTGGAACTATTTAACAAGGGAAACCTAAAAAAGTAAACCTATTGCAATTATTCAGCTTCTTAGTCTTTCAAATGTTCCTTCTTTACAACCAACTTTGATAATTGAGGAGAAGAATCAGTTTAGTATCAGTAATGCCCCCACCTATAATGTGGTCACCCTTTTATTTTAGTTGATGATGGGGGAAGAACATGCGACAACCTGTGCGCGGTTTTTGTTTTTCGGTCTTAGACACGGAGGATTATGGTGCTTGTGTTAAAGAAGATGAAAATCATAAAATAAAAGAAATTTAATGAAATAGGTGGATGATTATTGTCATGCATTAATCAAAGTTAAAGAAGCCAGTTGGCTAATGAAGTTTCTATTTTCATATCCAAAAAATAAAAAAAAAGGAGAACATTATTAATCAATCCATGCATAAATTTAACGAAAGCAGTGGGTTGTCAATTTCCAGGAATAGATTTTCAATAGATAATATTATGTATCAACTGTGCCTTTGTCGAGCTTTTTTTAAAATGAACTTCCTTATAAAGACAACCCTTTTTTGGATTCTACCAGTAGCCGTTACGACCCACGAATAAAAAAATACTATACCTAAACCTATTTCTTAATTTCAATTTTCACTTTTAGACACAAATAAGTAAATTTCATGTGCATTATTTAATATGGGTCTTATCTGTGTCTAAAAATGAAATGATTTTGTTTCAGTATTATTCTTTGAAATATCATTCATGTTAGGTGGCTTTATTAGATAATTTAATTATTTAGCCATTTTAGAGTGACACATCACTTCTCCTCTACTTTCATAGTAGAGTGGATCTCAATCCTTTTAGACCTAACATGGGAGAGCTCGAAGAGCAGACATTTTGCAAGTATTCAGTTTCTTAATCTTTCTATTGTTCCTTCTTTACAACTAAATTTGATAATTGAGGGAATTAGTCTAGTATCAGTAATGGCCCCACCTATAATGTGGTCACCCTTTTATTTTACTTGATGATGGGGAAGAACATGTGACAACCTGTGCATGGTTTTTTTTTTTTTTTGGTCTTAGACACGGAGGATTATGGTGCTTGTATTAAAGAAAATGAAAATCATAAAATAAAATAAATTTAATGAAATAGGTGGATGATTATTGATTATTGTCATGCATTAATCAAAGTTAAATAAGCCAGTTGGCTAATGAAGTTTCTATTTTCATATCCAAAACATAAAAAAAAAAGGAGAACATTATTAATCAACCCATGCATAAATTTAATGAAAGCAGTGGGTAGTCATTTTCCAGGAATAGATTTTAAATAGATAATATTATATATTAACTATGCCTTTGTCGAGCCTTTTTTAAAATTAACTCCCTTATAAAAACGACCCTTTCTTGGATTCCATCGGTAGGCATTACGACCCACGAATAAAAAAAATACTATATCTAAACTTATTTCTTAATTTCAATTTTCACTTCTAGACACAAATAAGTAAATTTTATGTGTATTATTTAATGTGGGTCTTATCTGTGTGTCTGAGAATGAAAATGATTTTTTTTTTATACAAAATTATTTTTTAAAATATCATTCATGTTAGGTGACTCTATTAGATAATTTAATTATTTAACCCTTTTAGAGTGCCACATCACTTCTCCTCCACTTTGATAGTGAAATGGATATCCACCTTTTTAGACCACTACTGTCATCGTAAAGTGGGTCTCCACCTTTTTAGACCTAACATGGGAGACCTCGAAGAGCAGACATTTTGCAGTTTCTTAACCTTTCTACTGTTCCTTCCTTACAACTAACTTTGATAATTGAGAAGAGGAATCAGTCCCCACCAATGATGTGGTCACCCTTTTATTTTCCTTGATGATGGGGGAAGAACATGTGACAACCTTTGCATGGTTTTTTTTGTTTTTGTTTTTGTTTTTGGTCTCAGACACACGGAGGGTTATGATGCTTGTATTAAAGAAGATGAAAATCACAAAATAAAAGAAATTTGATGAAGTAGGTGGATGATTATTGTCATGTGCGCACTAATCAAAGTCAAAGAAGCCAGTTGTCTAATGAAGTTTCTATTAATTAAAAAAAAAGGATAACATTATTAATCAATCCATGCATAAATTCAATGAAAAGCAGTGGGTTGCCGACCGTATATTCGTCGAGCCTTGTTTAAAATTTTTTTTATTGCTTAGCCTACTTTGTGGTTTTAAAAATTCAAAATTGCTATATATATATATATATATATATTCACAACTTTAATAAAGGCATCCACACTCCATAGCTTTCTCTTTCACATGGCTGCGTGCTAACCATCTAAGATGGAGGACCATGAACAAGACCAAAACAACTCTAAATTAATAGATTTAATTCATCTTTCAAAAAGTTATAAAACTGATTAAAGAGCTCCAAACAAGAACTGAAAGAAGTTAATTAATATAAATGATAGTAATTCAACTACATAAATATTAAAATATAACACCACAAACGGCCGGTGAGTCGGTGACATCAAACACGTTTCCTCTACATCACTATAAAATTATATTTTTACAAACAATATAGTGTATTGACCACATTAATTTATTAGCACTTACATTTGCTCCCATTAAATTTATTACCCTGTAGCAAAAAAAAAATTTTTTTTCCTAATACCTGTTTATTTTTATAACTAAATTTCATTAAACCCCTTATTATTTAGCCAAATAAATAATACAAACACAACCCTCCATCCTAATATTAAATTAATACCATTTTAATTTCAATATTCTATTTGTTTATTATAGAAAAAATATTCAAATTTCCAAATGTCCTGACCCAAACCCCCAAACTCTCAAATTTTTTCTAGACATTTCTTTACCAATTGTAATTCCGACTATGGAGAGGGCTTTTTCTCTATGAAAATTGTGACAACATATTTAGAAAACGGAATGAGTGACCAGTTAATGAATGATAACGAGACATTTTGAATATCATACATAATGAGGCTATCATATATTATTTTTAAAATGAAAAGTCGTTGGAGCCATTTGTAAATCCAAATTGTGAAATTATAAGGAAATTATGGAGCAATCTTTTGATTTTGTGGGTGCTCTTGATTTGCTGAGGAGTAAATTTTTTTGTATGTAGCCTTTGTATAGAGACGACTCTCCCATTTTTTTTTTTTTGGCGTCCTTAATACTATTATCTCTTTATTTATCAAAAAAAATTCAATTCCTCGTATGATTTTCCCTCCACTTAATAAAAACCTTAAATCTGCACCTGCTACCAACAATGGGAATCCACAAATATTCTGAGAGGGAAGAGCAAGACAACTATTCCTAAATAATGTTAGGTTGAAAGCGGGGATGTCTCTATCTGATGATCAACTGCGTTGTTGATTTTCACATGCAATGACAATGACAATCCTCCTGCCTCTGCAGAACAATCACGTTTGTCTTTCGTGGAGCATGAGTTTTTACCAAGAATCGACCTTCATAAACCATACTTCCCCAACTTGCGAAACAAAGTATTGTTTTTTAAAAAAAATATTTTTGTCAAGTGTTGTTTTTAATTATAAAATATAATAATTGCTCGATATGAACCATTATGTTGTAATGCTATATGAACATGAAAAGTTGTACACTTATCAACATTGTTTATAATCTTAAAAATATGTATATAGTCAGTGGCAAAGGCATGATGTGCCCAGAGGGGTCAAGTGTCTCCCTCAACTATTGAAAAATTTTACTCTTACCTATGACATTAGGAATTTATTAAGATTTGCCACCCTGAAAAATTATAATTGACCCCTACATTTAAGAGAAACTCTTACTTTGGCCTTAAATTTTTTAATGTCTTTGAATATGCCCCCTCTAGAAATTTATGAATAGCTCCTTAAAAAGTGTTAATTTGCTATAAAAATTTATCTAATAAAACACAACTTATTTTGAAAATATCCCTCTCACATTTGTATCCAACGATTCACATTCAATTTTAAATTGTATTCAACTATTGAGATCAATTACACGTTTTGTCTCAAACTCAAATCCTGCCCAAACACACACCACACCAACAAACTCAATATGCACGCCACCACCCAAATTGGGTTCACTGCCCAAAGCCACCACACTTTCCCTCACTCTATCTTTTCACTTTCTCTCTCTTTATCTCGACGAATGAGTCAGTGGATTTTGAGTGAGGAGCAGCGCGGCGAATAAGTTTTTTGGAGAAGCGTCAAAAAGCTACCGGCGTGACATTCCTGGCTTTCTAATCCCTTTCCAAACCCTGCCAAAAAATACCCCAGGACTACAAAAACCCATATAATATCTATATAATAAAACAATGCACCAAACCCCAAAAGAAAAGGTCGCATTTCCTTTTCTTTTGCCGCATATACAACTTTATATATACGCACCACCAACATTATATATACCTAAAGTTGAGAGCTACTATTCCCACCCCTAACATGGGAGGTGGAAAGATGGGACACTTAGTTTATTTTTAGTTCGGTTATGTTCTTATTTTTTTTAGGCGGTTAAATATGTATTAATGGTTTATTTTATATTTGTTGTTTTATTTTTATTTTATTTTGATTAATTTGATTTTTTAAAAAAATATGAGTCACATCAGTGAGTGAAATTATCAGGGGATATGAGATCAGAGATTTTTTGCTCGAATAAAATTTTTTGTTCAGATATGCCTCCCTCTGTACACTTGAATTTATGATTGATTAGGTAAGCATTTGTTATTTTTTATTTGTTGTTTATTTTTATTTTGATTTGATTAATTTTATTTTTTTTTAAAATAAGCAAAGAACAACAAAAATAGGGATCACATCAATGAGTGGGATTATCAAGACATATGAGATCAGAAATTTTCTTTTTGGATATGCCTCCTTCTATACACCTGAATTTACCACTGATCAGGCAAGCATTTGTTTTTTTTATTTATTGTTTTATTTTTATTTGGTTGATTAATTTGAATTTTTCTTAAAAAAAGAAAAGAATAAAAAATAGGGGTCACATCAGTGAGTGAGATTATCAAGAAATATAAGATCAGAGATTTTTTGTTCGGAAAAAATTTTCTATTCAAATATGCCTCCCTCTATACACCTAAATTTATTATTGATCAAGCAAGAACTTTTTATTTTTTATTTGTTGTTTTATTTTATTTTGTTTTGATTAATTTGATTTTTTAAAAAAATAAAAAAAACAAAAAAATAGAAGTCACATCAGTGAGTGGGATTGTCAAAGGATATGAGATTAGAAATTTTCTATTCGAATATGCCTTCCTCTATACATTTAAATTTACTACTGATCAAGCAAGCGTTTATTATTTTTGTGAAGGACTGGGTGCTCTCGGAAGAAAAAACTGCACCCTAGCTAATGAGCAGATATGCTTCTAACATTGGATTTCGTTGATGTTCCATTCTTATCATTAACCTACAATATGTGCAATAATTTCGATATAAAAAACTTGTTCTATTAGTCGTATACTTGGTTTTGGCCTTCAGGGAAAGAAAAAAAAGGAGCAGAAAAAGAAAAAAAAACAAAAGAATAAACTTGGGAGAGTTATTTTTAATGCTCAGAATCCTCCTATCAACTTTTTACTAATTTTAACTAACTTTTTCACCAGAATTTAAAATTTTACTTTTTTTTAAGGGCTTTTAAAACTTGCTATTATACTAGAACTAATTTAAAAAGCGATAACTAGCTGATCTTTAAAGTAACATTTTCTTCTTTATTGAACCAACATTAGAAAAATTTTGCTAGTAACGATCAACTATATTTCAGATGAAATGATGCTTTAGCAGAATTTTTATGTTTTTCGTTTTGTTTATCTTTCTGATAAGTAAGACGCATCCCTTTGTTACCCTGCACCATTTCCTTGGCAATTTTAATCTTTTAATTTTAGTATCTGTAACTGTATTCGAATTCGGGTTGGGTCCAATTTGCACAAGTTGTCCTTATTGGCCATCATTGTGATTGACCTCAACCAATTTGGCATTCAGATGGAGATATTATCTCGGATGTAGTGAACCCCTGCAAGGATTGTGCAGATCACTTTAAAGAAATTCTGAGGTTTGTATACACACATCCATTGAGATTCACTTTCTTTTCTTGCGGTAAACTTAGATTTGATGTAAGAAGCCAATATAAAGCTGAAAAATAAACGCATGTTTGTGGTTCTGTTGCCTAGCAAGTGCCAACAAGATTCTCAAGCACCTAATAACAGCTTGTCATCTCTGTTTTTAGTGACTATCCTTCAAATTAGGCTGTACCCTGCATACTCTGCTAAGGGTGCTCCCAATTGCCGATGCAAAATTTAGCTCTTCCCTTGCCTCTCTCTTTTGAGGGCACAATTTGGCTGCATTTTGTTATCCCCCTGATTGTGAATGACCCGTTGTACTTGCCATAGAATTAACATTTTAATTGTCCCAATAATTCTGGGGTGTAGCATTAAAGTTATAATACTCATGAGTGGGCAAGATGTTTATTTGTAAAAAAATGCTTAGTTACAATTCTTTTTGTGTATGTGGCAACTTCCAGATGTGGCACACTTTTGGTGCACTCTTATTTGCCGCCTGCACCAAAGAATTATACCTTTTTATTCTTCAAATAAAGCCATTAAAGAAAATTGGAGACCTTACAATTTGTAGTGTTACACAATCTCTTCGGGTTTCCTTGAAGTGAAAAAATTCAAATTTTCACATGAAACACTATGTGCCATTTTCTTCAGTGGTTTCACTAAGATTATAGATTTCAACCTTGAAACGCTGTGTAAAAATGTCAATAGGGCGAAGAAATCTGCATGGAGCATCCAAACCCACACAAATTCAATTAAAATGGAATTGTTCTAAAATGAAAATGGAATTGATGGAAAAGGATTGGAGTTGATACCAAAGAGGTCATGAAAGGCACTTTCTTTGTGCATTGTTTTGTTTTTTTTCTCTTCTTTTTCACAGCTTTTTCTTTTCGGCTACTAGCATGTCTAGGATCATTTGATCACTTTAGGAAATGTTATTTCAAATTTCCTCATCATTTTGGGTGGCCTCCAGTTTATTTGCAATACTTCAGGAGGTAGGATGTTTTTGGGTTTTGAACTGCCTAGGAAAAAGGAGATATAAGGAAATGATCAGTACAAAGGAATCATTTTATATCCATATGTTTGCCAGAGTGTCTATGATAATTTCCCTAATTGACTGATAATTCTACATGTTTGACAGAGCACATCCTGTACAGGCTGGTTCTCAAGCTGAGTTCTCCCAATGGTTATGCCATGTGCACAATATTGTTAACATAAGGTAATATATATGCTTATCAAACAAATTGTACAGATCTTATTGTTCATTTCATTGAGTATACAGATTAGATGACTCCCTAACTTGACAATGAATGGTGAACACTTCTACATGGTAATATGACCAATAATAACCACTGCATATATATAGATAAATTGAGTTGTAAGTAGGCCTCCACAATTTTACTGGTCACCTAGTTCACAGCACAGTGTGTGCTGGTTTTCATGTGTTTGGCCACTGTTTAACTAATAGTATTTGGCTGGTCAATCTTGATTTCGATCTCAAGGCCAATTTTTTGGTCAGAGCCCCAATTTCTTGTAAACCAAAAGGTTACTGCCTTGGAAAGTTTGTGAAGTCCTAATTTGTGGTTTGTTCTTGTTTCAACAGCCTAGGTAAGCTGGTGTTCCACTGTGAGCGAGTTGATGCGAGGTGGGGCAAGTTGGGCTGTGACCAGCGTGCATGTGATCTCCAAGGAGCTACAACAAATTTTGGTGACGAAAAGTATTAGAACAATGATGTTTATAATTTAGATGTACAAGAATTACCAATTGATGGATATCAGGCTTGTCGATGTCATATTGTACATGGAACATACTTTTGCAATTAACAATAATATTAGGAGGATTATTGTCCACTGATGTTTAGATGTTGATGAGTTTTTCCTCTTTGACGGTTAAGCTGTCCCCAGGATATCTTTGTTTCTGTGTTTCTGTTTGTCTTCAAACGTTTTTCATTGACCTGAGTTGCGATATGCATACAGCTTGGCTTTTATTGTGTTTTACATAGCATTTGTAAGAGACTGGATTCAATTCATTTTTAGGGATATCTGATTATGCCAGCATTATATCAAACAGCTTGGATTACTACACCAGCATAAAACTTGAAATTGTACACGAGGCAAAATGCTCTATATTTCTACTGGTGCCAATCAACAGATAACTGATTATGCTGCTCAATGTCTGCAAAGCTCAACACCAACATGATTAACTGCCACAACACTCTGGAACATTGCCTCTTTGCAACTAAAGTTCCCCTTGCCCACGCTCCTTTATAGTCCTAGGCGAAGTAAGGATGTTGTTACAATTTTGGCAGCGAAAACCGAACAAACCCAAAAGCTAATTATGCATCTTAGAGGCCCCAGGAATGTTTTTATCCTGGATTGTGTATCTACGTATCTTCGAACCATGTTTCTCCAACCGTGAGACAAAAAAGAAAAAAAAGAAATGGAAATGAAAGAAACCCTGTTCCTCAACATAAACATTCAAAATGAATTCCCAAGTACAGGCAAGTAAAGCAATTTTTTAGTCTACATAAAACATTGTTTCACCTGTAACCTCAGTGCTGTACTGCTTCTTCAGCAAAACCAAATTATATTCTCTCAAATTCTCACAAGGTAACTACTCTGTATTGTTGTTGTTGCTGTCGTCGCTACCGTCAGCTCTTCACAGCAACTGCTTTCTAGTAAAATCAAATGGATCTTTTAGCCTACGGATATGTAAGTTGCACAGGAATTTTACTTCCAACAGAAATTTTGACATATGCATAAATAGCGAATCATGTTACAATCAGATCAAATTACTTTCAAAGCTTTCAGATAATAAACAAGCAAGATGAAGCTATACATTCACTCCCCTTACCCCACCAAAACCCCTAAAGGACTACTACAAGGAAAATTTCAAAAACCGAAAGAAACCATACGATCTATTTGCCCGAGGCTGAGCTATCAGCTTGAATATTTCCCACTTGCAAATATTCAACTGTCCGGAGTGGTGGGGCTTCACCAAATTTCAGTATGTAGGTAGTTTCATAGACAGGCCGCAATGGCAAAATCAATTGGGCGTCTAAATATGCATCACAAGAGAAACACCGAACCGACAGATCGCTGTTCCCAAAAGTAAACAAAAAGTATGAAGGGAGAGCCAGAAAAATAACTTGGGCCAATAGAATAAAAAATGAAATGGAGGAAATAATCTTTCTTTAAATGTTAACAGAATACCTGTAGCTGAGTGCCAGACCATGATTTGTCTGCTGATGATGCTCAAGCATATCCTTGTTGATAAAATGGCTACAAAGAACATCCTTGCAGCACAAACATAACCAATTCTCTTTGGGATGGTGGCACCTTCAGCAAGTTGTGGAATAGGTAAGGAAATGTATTTTTCAGTCAACATATCAAAGTGGGATTTCTAAAGAAGAGCGGTATCAGCAGCTAATTAAAACTTTCAAAGTTTCTAATTCAAACAAATGTTCAAAGTCAAACACTTAATGGCAACTTTAAGACTAATATGGTGGAGGGATCAGTTGTATGAGAAAAAAAAAATGGCGTTAGCAGTAAATTTCACTAAGAACTGAATGTGTTTGGACATCTGTTGGCATAAATTTAAACTTGGGTTAATTTCACTTTGCACCTCTGCACTTTATTCTCAATTTCACTTTAACCCATCCATTTTAAAATGTAACAATCAACCCCTTAGAATTTTGGTCAAGTCCCATTTTGGCCCTTCCATAACCTACCGTTATATTACTTAAAGAAAAATGGTCATGTGGGCTTCACATGTAAAAATTTTAAGGGCAATATAGAAATTTCACACATTGTGTTTGAGAATGAGAAAAATAAGATTGTATATATCATTTTTAGGATTAATTATTAACACATCATTCGAATTATGAATCAGTATATAACTAATCATTGTGAAATACTATAATCCTAAAAATAAAGTATAATTAATAAGACAAAAATTAAATTTTTAAAAAATAACTAATTTCACTAAAAAAAAAAACTAACACACGCATTTAAGTTATTTTTTTAAAAATCTAATTTTTGTCTTACTAATTATACTTTGTTTTTAAGATTATACTGATTCACACTGATTAATTATATATTGTTTCAAATTCAAAGAGTGTGTTAATAATTAATCCTAAAGATGATATATACAATCTCATTTCACTAAAAAAATAACTAACACACATTAGAGTTATTTTTTTAAAAATCTAATTTTTGTCTTACTAATTATAGTTTATTTTTAGGATTATACTGATTCACACTGATTAATTATATACTAATTCATAATTCAGAGTGTGTGTTAATAATTAATCCTAAAGATGATATATACAATCTTATTTCTCAATTATTTTTCTCATTTTTAAAAACAATGTGCGAAATTCCTATATTGCCCCTAAAATATTTACATGTGAGGCCCACATGATCATTTTTTGTTAAGTAATATAACGGTAGGTTACAGAAGGGCCACAGTGGGACTTGACCAAAATTTCAAGGGGTTGACTATTACATTTTAAAGTGGAGGAGCTAAAGTGAGACGGAGCATAAAGTGCAGGAATGCAAAGTGAAATTAACCCTTTAAATTTTTAGAAATAAGGCCCTGATTTTGTACTCAAAAACGGGAAAAAAAAATAAAAAAATAACGTTGTTTGGTCATTGTTCCATTCTCATTTAAAAAGTTTTGTTTTTTGAAACATTAGGAGCTTCTTGTTTTTCGTGTTCTCAAAAACATAAAAAGAGAGCATAAAAAATTTCCGGAATATAAAAAACACTTTTTTCTTGGTTCCTAAAGCTGGGGGATTTTTTAAAAAATTTCCGAAAATAAGTTCCGGAACATGTTTACAAAACGCTATCTCGTCAAAAACAGTTTCTGGAATCAGTTTGCTAAATGCAATCTTAGTGAATTCAAAAAATAAAAATTTAAAAAAGAAACCGTAACTATTACGTCTGTAATCAAATGGGGTCTTTCTAAAAGTTTTCTAAAACACAAAATTTTCAGTGATAGTACAAGGGCTGCAACCACAACCAATGGTGGGATCACTCTGCAATTCTTTATTATGCACATATTACTCACTTTTGTATCAGCAACATGAACTGATAGCAATGTGTGGAATTTTGTCACTTGTTTGCATAAATTGGATAAAATTAAGCTCTGAAGTCTTACCCTAAAAGCAGTACTGTGTTAAAAATATATACAAAGCAAAATACAGAACAACTCGGTGAAATTTTGTAAAGATCATATCCAATGCTTAAAACATTAGAAACATTTGGGCAGCCTGAATTTAACTGTAAAATTGGTGATTGGAACAAGCCTTTTTCACACAATAGGTAAAAACCGTAAAATAGATGATCAAGAATATCATAACTATCATGAAGAACAATAAAAGTGAAAACCATTATTTGGCAGTTCTGCTGTTTACTTATTTCCAAAATTTATGCATATAACTAGATAAACGAAAAGCTAATTAACTCTGCTGAATAAATCAGTAACCGAAAGCGTGAATTGAGTTTACAATGATCTTTTTCTTGTATTTTTTTCTTAGCAACCAAACAGGCGTGTTACTTCAAAATCAAGATTTCTTGAAAAATATGTTATTAATTGCCACCCAAAATGAATACTAAACACATAAAAAGGCTTATTTCAGATAATCAACGAGGTTTTTTTCAGAATCGTACAACGAAGATATACGTATAAAAATAGTACATATATTTTATAGACACGTGCATATATTAAGTTATAAGGGAGAGTAATTAGGGTTTAGGGTTGAGGCAAGATGAGGCGACGGACCTGTTGCAGGGAGTGTCTGGGGTTGGAATGTGGATGAGATCCGAAGAAAACAAGGCCAAGTGATCACAGCTTGTTCGGGCTTCGACCCAACCAGACTCCGACCTAAAACAACTCCTCTTCATCTCCTTCTACCGGAGGAATAGAAGACGACGAAGCAGCTTCGTCGGCCAATGAGTTTGACGAACCTTTGATTTCTGTAGGTGGTTCTGGTGTAGAAGAAGTAGAGACACAGATATAATAGAATACCAATGGTCAATCAACGGTAACCCCTTTTACGACGTCGTTTCATACGAGAGTCCTTTCTCTTGGGTCCGAAATTTCCGAGGCCTTAAATCGATGGAGGGCCAGGCCGACCCACTTATGAGTATGGACTATGGACAAGAGTTGGGCTTCAACCATCTACTAAACCCAAGAAAATATGTATGGCGGCTGGAGCACAATACGCACCTCGTGCAACTTAGAATCCTAGGGTTTTGCGAACCCCGCTCGTATAAGAATCAACTTTGCCTGCTTCGGGTGTAGACTAGACTAGAGAAGCCTGCTGAATCATCTGCGATTAGGGCTTTGAACGGTCTCTGGCTGCTATTTTAGCTTCTTGAAAAGATGGGTCACTCGAACGTGTGGAACTCGCATCCAAAGAACTATGGTTCTGGCTCTCGCACCTGGTAATTTGCATCTCAACCCTTTTCTTAGTAGTTTAGACCATTTTGCCTATTTCAGCGTTATGAGTTTCTGGATGGTTTATGTGCCGTTAAATTATTTTTGTTTTTGTTCTCGTGAATGTTTTTCATTCACAGAGAACTCATCTTGTAAAAAGTTACATTGTTTTGTTGAAAGAATTTTTGAGTCCGTTATATGTTGTGTCTGGAATCTGGATGCTAAGAAAATTGAGGAGTCCTGACCAAAAGAGAAGCTATCAATCTTACATTTATAGTACAACTTACTGTAGCTATATGACAATAAAATGCAAGGCTTACTGTAGAGAGAGAGAGAGAGAGAGAGCGAAATGCAGAGTGAATGCAAGGTCGATTATTTATAGCTTTTTTGTCAGGACCGTTGGAGTAACGGTAAGGAGGCATGCATTTGTCTACACATTACAGCAATGATAAAATGTGAAGCATTTATCAGAATTTTTTTATTGTATTTGGAGGATTTTTTTGGTCATTTCAGTTGGTCAACCTGATCAACAAACAGACGGAATTAGGTGAACAAATTTGACAACAACAAGGTTTCATATGCCAAAAAACTCAAATTTGAGGTGGTCTAGGTGTCTATTTATGAAAGGTGATTGATTTTGTTGTCGAAAAGTCAAACCTAAGTAGATCTAGGTAAAATTCAAACTAAATATTATTATTATTATTATTTTTGCAGGATGGGTCAAGAGGATAAAAAATTTTGAGATTACAAATCCAACAAATATAATTTTGGAATTTCGCCTTTAATTTTGAATCTTCAAATTGCTACAACATTATTTTTAGAATAACACACTTACGAAAATGTTATACCACCTCATTATTATAGATGGATTTTTTTTAGTATATAAAACTTTTGTAAGACCAAAATTATCTTGGTATATTTCTGTATCACCGAAAATAAGTTTGCATATATTTACCATCAAAGTTCCTAATAATAAAAAAAAAACAAAAATAAGAATAAAACAAAGCCGTAGAATAAAGAAGACTACAAGCTTAACGGATTTGGTATATCATTAATTCGTAGACACAGATTCGTCGACTTATCCAAAAGAAAAGTCAAGCCACTAAAGTAGTTTGGTTATAGGATACTTTTGTATTTAGAACTCTCAGTTTCTTCAATTAATGGATTAGATGAAGCCTTATCATATATTTTATCAAAATTACTTCATTTTATATTAAAATTTTATTTGCTTATATATACCCACAAAAATTATTAATTTCCAAATAGATTTTTAAGTAAACCCATTCATATATATCCTTCATTTTTATTTTTGGTAATGTGTCAATGCCTCAATAGAAAGGATCCTAATCCGCTCCAGTATCATTTCATCTGGCATGAGATTACAGCGGTTCATGAAAGGAGAAAACAAAGCTTGAAGCTGAACAATACAATACAATGCAGTAAAGAGTTTTCCAGAAATACAAAAGGGACACCACATCAATCAGGCACTTCCCAGAGACACTGGTCAAAATCTAAGAGTAGTCCTAACTTTAATTCTCTCGAATTCTCCTCCAGTTTCTGGGTGGTAATCACTTACTGTCGGTTTCGGTGGCGGTGGCGGTGGCGGTGGCGGTGGCGGTGGCGGTGGCGGTGGCGGTGGCACTGGCAGGTATTCAGGTGCTGGCGGTGGTCGTGGCGGTGGCAGGTATTCAGGTGCTGGTTTTCGGGGTGCTTCTTTTTTTTCAATTGGCGCGGCTGCAGGAGTACGGGGCCGGTAAATAATGTCGGCTCCAAGAAGTTCGTTGTAGAAACGCAGGACAGGTTCAGAGATATAGAAAATGAAAGGTATAAAGAATATTAAAACGACAATGACTATGAGGAAGAATGCGAGAAAGGAGGAGAAATTTGAGGTCGTGGATATAAATATAGTCGCGTAATTCAAGAACAAGCTCGTCAAAGAAACGAATAGCAGACGTGCAGAAAAAGAAGTCCATTTGTCAATGATCGAAGTGAAGAGCAATAAAATGGAGGTGATGAACCCACCTGCATTGAAGACAGCGAAGAAGTAGAATGTAGGAGGCGGACATTGGAGGGTTGTTGAACAAGGCGGCTGGAAAGAAGATGAAGATGAAGATGGTTGATGATATCCCCTAATGCATTTGATATCTACACTCGCATCGTTCTTCCAAACGGAGGAGGGAGGGATCGCTCCAGATTGATAAGTCGCTGTTACTATCAGAGAGGCCACGACTGATATGGCCTTTTGCAATCTTTTCATAATTTCTCCGACATCTTTTTCTTTGGTTTCGTGATCATGAACACAACGACCACCATCTCTGAAAGGAGATTCTGAACTGGGATCTCCTGTATTGCCCATGGACGACTCGCCATCGCTGCCAGAGGATTCTGAACTGGGATCTCCTCCGTTGCCCAAGGGCCACTCGCCATAGCTGCAAGGGAATTCTGAACATATCTCCTGCATGTACGTGTTGTTAATTTGGTCAATTATATATGAATGTATGCGCAGCAGTAAATCTCCATAACAATATATATATATATATATGCATGCAGGGGTATTTTTTTTTTTTCTTCAGAAATTACGGAATATATATATAGTGTGTGTTTCTCAGTTTAAAATGAAAAGAATTCCAAGAATCTCATATTATGCATGGATGGATACAAGACTTATATATGTAATTGCATGAACATTAATACAATGACAGAAGAGTTTAAGACCAGAAAAAGGGCAAAACAAATTAATGTGCACTCTTTTTAATCAACGTTATAGTAAGAATCTCGAAGGATACAAAAAAAAATTTACTACCATTGCCTGTACGTATAAGCTCCGACGGTGTCTGTCTTTTGAGAAATTCAGACAAAAGATTTTTGTGTGGCTTTGAGCTTATTATTCTTCCCAGCTAGCACTCACTTCCTCAATGGCATGCACGAAGAGGAACAATGGGCGAGCAACTCTCTTATAAAGACGAACCTTTCTTGGATTTCACCAGAACGCATCACCACCGACGAATAGAAAAATACTATACATAAACTTATTTCTTAATTTTAATTTTTACTTCTAAACACAAACGAGTGAATTTCATGTACATTATTTAATGTGGGTTTTATCTGTGTCTAAGAATGAAAATGATTTTTTTTTTCTTTTTGATACAACATTATTCTTTGGAATATCATTCATGTTAGGTGGCTCCATTAGATAATTTAATTATTTAACCCTTTTAGAGCGCCACGTCACTTTTCCTCTACTCTTACAGTGAGGTGGGTCTCCACTTTTTTAGACGGGATTCAGTAAGTGTGTTTGGAACTACCTAATGATAAAGATCTAGAAGAGTAGACCTATTGCAATTATTTAATTTCTTAATTTTTCTATTGTTCCTTCTTTACAACTAACTTTGATAATGGAGGAGATGAATCAATTCAGTGACAGTAATACACTCACCTATGATGTGGTCACCATTTTATTTTCCTTGATGATGGGGGAAGAACATGTGACAACCTGTGCGTGATTTTTTTTTTTTTTTGTCTTTTTTTTAGTCTTATGGTGCATTGTATTAAGGAGATGAATCAGTCCAGTAAAGAAAGTAATGCCCCACCTATGATGTGGTCACCCTTTTGATTATTTTCCTTGCTGATGGGGGAAGAACATGTTACAACTAAATGTGCGTGAGAACATTTTTTTTTTTTTTTTGTGAAAAGCAGGATGATTTTTTTTTATCTTAGACACGAAAGAGATGAATCAGTCCAGTGACAGTAATGCTCCACCTATGATGTGGTTACCCTTTTATTTTCTTTGATGATGGAAAGGAACTTGTGACAACTTGCGTATTTTTTGTTTTTGGTTTTTTGTTTTGATCTTTGACACGGAGGATTGTGGTGCTTGTCAATTCCATGCATAAATTTAATAAAGGCGGTGGGTTGTCAATTTCCAGGAATAGATTTTCAATAGATAATATTATGTATCAACTATATCTTCGTCGAGCCTTCTTTAAAATTAACTCCCGAATAAAGACGATCCATTCCACCAAAATGGGTCACGACCCACAAATAGAAATATATTATACCTAAACTTATTTCTTAATTTCAATTTTTAGACACAAATAGTTGAATTTTATGTGTATTGTTTCACGTGGGTCTTATATGTGTCGTGTCGAAGAATAAAAATAAATTTTTTTGATACAATATTATTCTTTAGAATATTATTAATGTTAGGTGACTCTATTAAATAATTTAATTATTTAATTTTTTAGAACGATACGTCACTATCATCGCATAGAATTATTGAATGATATTTCATGTGGGTCCATTAGAATATCATTGTGGCTACATTAGATAATTTAATTATATATCTAACTCTTTTAATTTTCTTCCATGCACGCTATCTATCACATCACATACCCACCGTGGAGAGGGAAAGAAGTAACGGTTTCACACATCATGTCGAATGTCGATTTTATTCTTTCTCTCACAATAATAATTGTGGATTCGGTACTACCAACTAAGGGCGGATGTAGTATTGGGTGAGGGGGCGTCTGCCCATTGTCTTGGTTATTTTAACTACTTTTTTAATTTTTTTTTATGTATATTTATTTCATCTTATGTTGTAAATATAGTGTATTGCTCCCATTAATTTATTAACACCTACATTTGCTCTCACTAAATTTATTATCCAATAGCAAAAAAAAAAAATCGTTTTTCTAATACTTGTTTTTGTTTTTATGACTGAATTTCATTAAACCTCTTATTATTTAGCCAAATAAATAATACAAACACAACCCACCATCTAAATATTAAATTAATACCATTTTAATTTCAATATTCTATTTGTTTATTATAGAAAAATATTCAAATTCCCAATCGTGCTAACCCAAACCCTCAAACTCTCAAATTTTTTCTAGATATTTCTGTACCAATTGCAATTCTGACTACAGAGAGGATTTTTTCTCTATGAAAATTGTGACAACATATTTGGAAAACGAAATGAGTGACCAATTGATGAATGATAACTTGATTGTATATATCGAGATATTTTGAATATCATACCTAATGAGGCTATCATGTATTATTTTTAAAATGTGAAGTCGTTAGAGCTATTTGTAAATCCAAATTGTGAAATTATAAGGGAATTATGGAGCAATCTTTTGATTTTGTGAGTGCTCTTGATTTGCTGAGGAGTAAATTTTTTTGTATGTAGCCTTTGTATAGAGACGACTCTCTTTTTTTTTTTTTTGTTTTTTTGCATCTTTAATACAATTATCTCTTTACTTATCAAAGAAAATAGTTTGTTGATTAAGAAACAATTCCGCGTACGATTTTCCCTCCGCTTAACAAAAACCTTAAATCTGCACCTGCTACCAATAATAGGAATCCACAAATATTCTGAGAGGGAAGAATTCCTAAATAATGTGACGTTGAAGCCGGGATGTCTCTATATGATGATCAAGTGCATTGTTGATTTTCACATGCAATGACAATGACAATTCTTCTGCCTCTGCAGAACAATCACACTTGTCTTTCGTAGAGCATGAGTTTTTACCAAAAATCGACCTTCATAAACCATACATCCTCAACTTGCGAAGCAAAGTATTGTTTTTAAATTTTATTTTTTCAAGTGTTGTTTTTAATTCTAAAATAGAGCAATTGCTCGATATGAACCATTATGTTGTAATGCTATATGAACATGAAAAGTTGTACACAAATTTTATGCAAACAAGGAAAAAAAAAAAAGCTTATCAACATTGTTTATAATTTTAAACATACGCATAGAGTCAGTGGCGGAGGTATGATGGGCCTAGAGGGGGCAAGTGCTCCCCTCAACTGTTGAAAAATTTTACTTTTACCTATAACATTAGGAATTTATTAAGATTTGTCCCCCTGAAAAATTATAATTGGCCCCTACATTTAAGAGAAACTGTGACTTTGGCCTTAAATTTTCAAATGTCTTTGAATATGCCCCCTCTAGAAATTTATGAATAGCCCCTTAAAAAGTGTTAATTTGTTGTAAAAATCATTTTATATATTACATATATAAGCTTAAATAAATTATGTAGGTATATAAAAGTAAGTGTCCTCTTGTTAATTCCATTTTCATTTTTCTTGTTTTTATAAATGAAAAAAAGAAACTTCTTATTTTTCATGTTTTCATTACCAAAAGATAAAATCATCAAATATATTATCGCTTTTATTTTCGTATGAAAATAATTTTTGAAAGATTTACTGAAAACAAGTTTTAGAACCGGTTTACCAAACACGATATGAATACAATTTCTAGAACTAGTTTTTCAAATGCAGCCATGAATTCTAGAATACAAAAACAACAAATAAGAATCAAAATTGTGATCAAATAGGCTATTCTTATTATAAAAAAAAATATGGAATGACATTTTTAAAATTATGAACAAAATATTAGGTGTTTTAGTTTGATATGAAATGACGATAAACAAACAAACCATTTTGTACCAAAATTTTGTATAAAAATTATGGTTGTATGTATTACACTGAATTTTTTTTCTTGGGTTGTGATTAATTTTTGGCCTCCGACTAAGTATTCTGGCTTTGCCATTGCATATAGTTGCGAATTCTCTATAATAAGTCCAGAATCGATGATCCATTTTTAAGAACCGTCCCTTCTCTTTTCATGATTTTATATCCTTTCATAATAATTTGTGAACCTAACATTTTTTTTTTTTAAATAGGAGGCAAAATTGAACTTCTTGTTTTCATCTCATTAGTCTAAAACCTTCCACTACTGACCTTTCTCCTTGTATCTTTCCAATTGGCTTTTTCTTGTCTACTATTCCCTATATATATGCATCCTATCATGAACATTGCATAGTATTACATCCATACGAGCATTTAATACTAATCATTTTTTGACTTTTGGATAAATAGCCAAAGACAAAAGCTTGTTCAGAAAGTCGGTAAAAAACTGCACCCTAGCTAACGAGCACATATGCTTCAAACATTGGATTTCGTTGATGTTCCATTCTCATCATTAACCTACAATATGTGCAGTAATTTCGATATAAAAAACTTGTTCTATTAGTCGTATACTTGGTTTTGGCCTTCGGGGGAAGAAAAAAAAAAGGAATAAACTTGGGAGAGTTATTTTTAATGCTCAGAATCCTCGGATCAACTTTTTCCTTATTTTAACTAACTTTTTCACCAGAATTTAAAATTTTACTTTTTTTTAAGGGCTTTTAAAATTTGCTATTATACTAGAACTAATTTAAAAAGCGATAAAAAGTACAAGAAAAACTGATTCAGATGAGCTTAAATTATTTGATTATTTAGGGAAAGAAAAAATTGAGACCAAGGAAAAAAAATATTGAAAATGTTTTCTTTTTTATTTCCTGTGACAGACAATTGTTTTGCATAGAAGGAGCAGGTTTAGCCAAGTGGTAGTGTCGCTCTCACCAATATCATGAGGTCATAAGTTCGACTCATCCTCCTCTTGTACCAAAAGTAATAATAATAATAAGGGTTAATTATATTTTACCTCTTTATGGTTTGGATTTAAATGTAAAATGGACAGAATCATAGAATTAATAACAATAATTCTATCATAGAGACATTTTCATCATTTCATTTCTCTAAAATAAAACCTCAAAAAGATAATTTTACCCTTTTATATCTAAAAAAAGGTTATCTTTTGCAAGGGCATCTCTGTCATTTTATTAAATCTATTGTAGTTTCTTCCTATTTGTAGATAAATCTAAACTATGAAGTTGTCAAATGTAGGGATAGCAAAATAATCTAACATCTCGGATCTTTGTCCTACCCTGCCCCTAATAGAATGGGTATAGAATAATACTAATCGGGATCAAGTCAGATTTGAAGACAAGGTACAATAACACGCCTTGCTTCAAACTCGCCCTGTTTATACATATATATATATATATATATATATATTAAAATATAAACAGTGTCATTTTTTTCTTAGTTACTTGATTTAGGCATTTGTTTTACCTATGATGAACATAAATGGGGCATAGTGGCAATGGGGGAGAGGTTAAGCGAAGCGATTCTAGGGCAGGAGGAGGGGTCACCATGGTAAGATGGGAATTGAACAGGAGTCCCCTAACCTAAACCCATTTCATTGGCATCCCTAATTAGGGAGCAATTTTGCTGTTATCACAAATAGTGCAGTTGCTGTTGCCGATGACATGGCTCAATAAACATCTGCTGCATGGCAAGCCTAAAAAAGTGCGCATTATAATAGATTCTAAATTTTAAACTCCCACCCACTCTCTCTCCATCTCTATTTTTTTTTTAGAAACCTTTGAAATCCCCTTCACTACCACCATCGCCGGCTAACCTCCCCTAACAGGCACCGTCGCTGATCAAAAGCTACTTTCACACTGTCTCCTTATCCCTTCTCAGTCGCCATCACCAACCAAAAGCCAACCTTCGCACTGTCTTTTTCTCTCTCCCCCGTGCTCAACCATGGCCACCAAAAATTGATGATGACGACGACCACATCGATAGATTTATGAGATCTAAATACATAATTTTTTGTTTGAGGAAAGTGAATTATTCATCTGTATTCTTGGGTTTGTGGTACCAAAATTTTATAATTGAATCTAAATTTTTGAGGATTGAAGAGAAAATAAAAAAAATAAAAGGAATCTTAAATTAATTTGAAATTTCTTCAATTTATTATAATTAATTTTTACAAATACAAAGCTTTGATTCAGGCTGTTTAGTTTAAAGAGAGAGAGAGAGAGAGAGGAAGAGAAGGTTGGGTGCTGTTCATGGTGGCCACGGCCAATCCGATTGGATGCTTCTAGTTTCGAGAGAGAAGGAAAAAAGAAAAGAGATAGAGAGTCAAATTTGACTGAGAATTTAAAGTTTAGAATTTGGTGTAATACGGATTTTTGAAGCATACCACGCAAAAGATGTTCATTGAATCACATTATCAATAACAACAACTGAACTATTTGTGACACCAGCAAAATCACTCCCCCTTAATTATATGTTATCGTTTAATTTTCGCTCTAAGCAAAGGCGGCGGTAAAAGTGTAATTATACCGAATAATAATAATAATAATAATAATAATAATAATAATAATAATAAGCACTCTGAACTTTCCCGCGCGCTTGCCTCTCGCTCGATGTCTGAGAATCCAACACAGGCTATCTTTCAAACCTTCGAAAAGAGCTCGCAGGGCGTTCAAACCTATTTGTCCCAATTCGCTGGTTTTGCAAATAACCCATCACCCATAAACAGACGGCCTCTCTTTTCTCTCTCTTCATCCTTTAAAGCAAACACATTGAAAGTAAACCGCAACTCTACTATTCTCCAACCCAGAGAGATCCCCAATGAGGTACTCAGTTCTCTTCTCATTCTCTAAATCTACTTACTTCATTGTACTTGGCTTGAAGTTCATACTGTCAAATGTTCCTGTCAATTGGTTTTGAAAGAAACTTAGCTAAAGCTCAGTTACTGCTAGATAAAAGTCCTGACTGGAGAGTCTGACATGATTTTATTGTCACAGTGATGGTGCGTTGGCTTTTTATGTCTGGCATCATGTCCATGTTTTGAATTCTTCTCTGGCTGAAGTTAAAGCTTAAATGTGAAGACTTGTATCATTTCCGTAGAGTGTGGGCCAAAACTAGTACGAGCTAGTTTTGTGTCCAAGTTTGCTTTCTCTATTTCAAGATATTGTTTTACTCTGTCCTTTGGATTTTAGGGGGGAAAAGGAAGAAAAATTACTGGCTAAATAGGAGAGAAAAGTAAAGAAAGGGAAAGAAAGTGATCGTCCCTCTCTTTGCTGGGATTTTGAGGGAGAGAAAATACACAAAATGAGAGCATTTTTATGAATGAAGAACCAAATGAAGGATTGGAACTTTTGTTTTCAGAGTCATAAGGGAAAAACTATAAATCAGTAGAAGAAAGGGTCACAGGCAAAGGCATCTACTGCATTTCTTTTTTGGATCCCATATCAACTTTGCTCAAAAAAATAGCAAGTCCTGTTAGTTTTCTGTTTATACTTTTGTCTTTTCTTCAGGTTAAATCTTCCACACCTGTAACTAAAGAAGAGCTTGGCAGGGCCACCTGGACTTTTCTACACACTCTTGCTGCTCGGGTCTTCTCATATAATTTGTTTGGCTGCTTTTTTGATTCTGTAGTCATTGGACTTGAGTTTATGTTTTCTGTATAAATTTCTGGTGCGCAATGAATTCCAAAGAGATTTTGGAGTCTTTGTATGCTTCTTTTTGAAGAACTGTAGTGATTCAATTAGCATTTCACATAACTTAATCATTGAAGTTCTGTCAGACTCACTCAAGTTGCCTATGTGGGTGTTTTCAGTATCCAGATAATCCAACTAGACAGCAAAAGAAGGATGTAAAAGAACTGGTTTTGGTACTCCTTCACCCCATTTCTGTGTACTTCTTATTGAAACCCAAACTAGCTGATCTTTAAAGTAACATTTTCTTCTTTATTGAACCAACATTCGAAAAATTTTGTTAGTCATGATCAACTATATTTCAGATGGAATTATGCTTTAGCAAAATTTTTATGTTTTTCGTTTTGTTTATCTTTCTGATAAGTAAGACGCATCCCTTTGTTACCCTGCACCATTTCCTTAGCAATTTTTATCTTTTAATTTTAGTATCTGTAACTGTATTCGAATTCGGGTTTGGTCCAATTTGCACAAGTTGTCCTTATTGGCCATCGTTGTTATTGACCTCAACCAATTTGGTATTCAGATGGAGATATTATCTCGGATGTACCCCTGCAAGGATTGTGCAAATCACTTTAAAGAAATTCTGGGGTTTGTATACACACATCCATTGAGATTCACTTTCTTTTCTTGCGGTAAACTTAGATTTGAGGTAAGAGGCCAATATAAAGCTGAAAAATAAACGCATGTTTGTGGTACTGTTGCCTAGCCAGTGACAGCAAGATTCTCAAGCACATAATGACAGCTTGTCATCTCTGTTTTTAGTGACTATACTTAAAATTAGGCTGTACTCTGCATACTCTGCTAAGGGTGCTCCCAATTGCCGATGCAAAATTTAGCTCTTCCCTTACCTCTCTCGTTTGAGGGCACAATTTGGCTGCATTTTGTCATCCCCCTGATTGTGAATGACCCGTTGTACTTGCCATAGATTTAAAAGATTAATTGTCCCAATAATTCTGGGGTGTAGCATTAAAGCTAATACTGGTGAATGGGCAAGAGCTTAGTTACAATTCTTTCTCTGTATGTGGCAACTTGCAGATGTGGCACACTTTTGGTGCACTCTTATTTGCCACCTCCACCAAAGAATTATACCTTTTTTCTTCTTCAAATAAAGCCATTAAAGAAAATTGGAGACCTTACAATTTGTAGTGTTGCACAATCTCTTTAGGTTCCCTTGAAGTGAAAAAATCCAAATTTTCACGTGAAACACTCTGCCATTTTCTTCAATGGTTTCACTAAGATATTTCACAATCTCTTTAGGGATATCTGATTATGCCAGCATTATATCAAACAGCTTGGATTACTACACCAGCATAAAACTTGAACTTGTATACGAGGCAAAATGCTATATTTCTACTGGTGCTAATCAACAGATAACTGATTATGCTGCTCAATGTCTGCAAAGCTCAACACCAACATGATTAACTGCCACAACACTCTGGAACATTGCCTCTTTGCAACTAAAGTTCCCCTTGCCCACGCTCCTTTATAGTCCTAGGCGAAGTAAGGATGTTGTTACAATTTTGGCAGCGAAAACCGAACAAACCCAAAAGCTAATTATGCATCTTAGAGGCCCCAGGAATGTTTTTATCCTGGATTGTGTATCTACATATCTTCGAACCATGTTTCTCCAACCGTGAGACAAAAAAGAAAAAAAAGAAATGGAAATGAAAGAAACCCTGTTCCTCAACATAAACATTCAAAATGAATTCCCAAGTACAGGCAAGTAAAGCAATTTTTTAGTCTACATAAAACATTGTTTCACCTGTAACCTCAGTGCTGTACTGCTTCTTCAGCAAAACCAAATTATATTCTCTCAAATTCTCACAAGGTAACAACTCTGTATTGTTGTTGTTGCTGTCGTCGCTACCGTCAGCTCTTCACAGCAACTGCTTTCTAGTAAAATCAAATGGATCTTTTAGCCTACGGATATGTAAGTTGCACAGGAATTTTACTTCCAACAGAAATTTTGACATATGCATAAATAGCGAATCATGTTACAATCAGATCAAATTACTTTCAAAGCTTTCAGATAATAAACAAGCAAGATGAAGCTATACATTCACTCCCCTTACCCCACCAAAACCCCTAAAGGACTACTACAAGGAAAATTTCAAAAACCGAAAGAAACCATACGATCTATTTGCCCGAGGCTGAGCTATCAGCTTGAATATTTCCCACTTGCAAATATTCAACTGTCCGGAGTGGTGGGGCTTCACCAAATTTCAGTATGTAGGTAGTTTCATAGACAGGCCGCAATGGCAAAATCAATTGGGCGTCTAAATATGCATCACAAGAGAAACACCGAACCGACAGATCGCTGTTCCCAAAAGTAAACAAAAAGTATGAAGGGAGAGCCAGAAAAATAACTTGGGCCAATAGAATAAAAAATGAAATGGAGGAAATAATCTTTCTTTAAATGTTAACAGAATACCTGTAGCTGAGTGCCAGACCATGATTTGTCTGCTGATGATGCTCAAGCATATGCTTGTTGATAAAACGGCTACAAAGAACATCCTTGCAGCACAAACATAACCAATTCTCTTTGGGATGGTGGCACCTTCAGCAAGTTGTGGAATAGGTAAGGAAATGTATTTTTCAGTCAACATATCAAAGTGGGATTTCTAAAGAAGAGCGGTATCAGCAGCTAATTAAAACTTTCAAAGTTTCTAATTCAAACAAATGTTCAAAGTCAAACACTTAATGGCAACTTTAAGACTAATATGGTGGAGGGATCAGTTGTATGAGAAAAAAAAAATGGCGTTAGCAGTAAATTTCACTAAGAACTGAATGTGTTTGGACATCTGTTGGCATAAATTTAAACTTTTAGAAATAAGGAACTGTTTTTGTACTCAAAAAATAAAAAAATAAAAAAAAATAACACTGTTTGGTTGTGGTTCCATTCTCGTTTAAAACGTTTTGTTTTTCATGTTTTAAAAATCAAAAAATTGGAAACTTCTTGTTTTCCGTGTTCTCAAAAACATAAAAAGAGAACGTCGAAAATTTCCGGAATATAAAAAACACTTTTTTTCTTGGTTTCTAAAACTGGGGATTTTCTAAAAAATTTCGAAACAAGTTCTGGAACATGTTTACAAAATGCTATCTCATCAAAAACAATTTCCGAAACTAGTTTGCTAAATGGATTTTAGCGAATTTCAAAAAATAAAAATAGAAAAAAGAAACCGTAACTATTACGGCTGTAATCAAATGGGGTCTTTCTCAAAGTTTTCTAAAACACAATATTTCCAGTGATAGTAGAAGGGCTGCAACCACAACCAACGGTGGGATAACTCTGCAATTCTTTATTATGCACATATTACTCACTTTTGTATCAGCAACATGAACTGATAGCAATGTGTGGAATTTTGTCACTTGTTTGTATAAATTGGATAAAATTAAGCTCTGAAGCCTTACCCTAAAAGCAGTAGTGTGTTAAAAATATATACAAAGCAAAATACAGAACAACTCGGTGAAATTTTGTAAAGATCATATCCAAAAGTTAAAACATTAGAAACATTTGGGCAGCCTGAATTTAATAGTAAAATTGGTGATTGGAACAAGCCTTTTTCACACAATAGGTAAAAACCGTAAAATAGATGATAAAGAATATCATAACTATCATGAAGAACTATAAAAGTGAAAACCATTATTTGGCAGTTCGGCTGTTTGGCTGTTTACTTATTTCCAAAATTTAGGCATATAACTAGATAAACGAAAAGCTAATTAACTCTGAGGAATAAATCAGTAACCGAAAGCGTGAATTGAGTTTACAATGATCTTTTTCTTGTATTTTTTCTCAGCAACCAAACAGGCGTGTTACTTCAAAATCAAGATTTCTTGAAAAATATGTTACTAATTGCCACCCAAAATGAATACAAAACACTTGAGGCGTATTTCAGATAATCAATGAGGTTTTTTTTCAGAATCGTACAACGAAGATATACGTATAAAAATAAGTACATATATTTTATAGACACGTGCATATATTAAGTTACAGGGGTGAGTAATTAGGGTTTAGGGTTGGGGCAAGATAAGGCGACAGACCTGTTGCAGGGAGTGTCTGGCGTTGGAATGTGGGTCAGAATGTGAGATCTGAAGACAACAAGGCCAAGTGATCACAACTTGTTCGGGCTTCGACCGAACCAGACTCCGACCCGTAAAACAACTCCTCTTCGTCTCCTTCTACCGGAGGAACAAACGACAACGAAGCAGCTTCGTCGGCCAATGAGTCCGATGAACCTTTGATTTCTGTAGGTGGTTCTGGTGTAGAAGAAGTAGAGACACAGATATAATAGAATACCAATGGTCAATCAACGGTAACCCCTTTTACGACGTCGTTTCATACGAGAGTCCTTTCTCTTGGGTCCGAAATTTCCGAGGCCTTAAATCGATGGAGGGCCAGGCCGACCCACTTATGAGTATGGACTATGGACAAGAGTTGGGCTTCAACCATCTACTAAACCCAAGAAAATATGTATGGCGGCTGGAGCACAATACGCACCTCGTGCAACTTAGAATCCTAGGGTTTTGCGAACCCCGCTCGTATAAGAATCAACTTTGCCTGCTTCGGGTGTAGACTAGACTAGAGAAGCCTGCTGAATCATCTGCGATTAGGGCTTTGAACGGTCTCTGGCTGCTATTTTAGCTTCTTGAAAAGATGGGTCACTCGAACGTGTGGAACTCGCATCCAAAGAACTATGGTCCTGGCTCTCGCACCTGGTAATTTGCATCTCAACCCTTTTCTTAGTAGTTTAAACCATTTTGCCTATTTAAGCGTTATGAGTTTCTGGATGGTTTATGTGCCGTTAAATTATTTTTGTTTTTGTTCTCGTGAATGTTTTTCATTCACAAAGAACTCGTCTTGTAAAAAGTTACATTGTTTTGTTGAAAGAATTTTTGAGTCCGTTAGTTTCTTTTATGTCATGTCTGGAATCTGGATGCTGAGAAAATTGAGGAGTCCTGACCAAAATAGAAGCTATCAATCTTACATTTATAGTAACTTACTGTAGCTATATGACAATAAAATGCAAGGCTTACTGTAGAGAGAGAGAGAGAGAGAGAGAGAGAAATGCAGAGTGAATGCAAGGTTGATTGTTTATAGCTTTTTTGTCATGACCGTTGGAGCAACGGTAAGGAGGCACTACTAAGAAATGACTTATTTGCGACGGAAGTATTTGCGACGGCTCAAATGCCGTCGCAAATACTAATTATTTGCGACGGCAATTACTCCGACACAAAAGCTATCAATTGGGACGGCTTTTTTTGCGACGGCAAGGGTCCCGTCGCGAATACTGGTTAAAAACGACGCCGTTTAATTAAGGTAAAGACGACACCCCTATTTACGACGCTGTATTTGCGACGGGGTGTGCCGTCACAAAAAAATTTAATGAAACGACGTCGTTTTGGCCTTAAACGACGTAGTTTCATGGCCAAATTCATTTCCCTCCTTTTGCTTTCATCTTCCCTCCCTGTGTAGCCCTAGCATATGTTGATCAAATGAAAAAAAAAATAGAGACATTGTATTGTGGCGCCGCTTCCCCCTACTCTTCCCGACGATTGCCGACGACTGGTGACGATTGTCGCGCCGCTTCTGACCAATCGTTCCCCAGGTGAGCTTCTCTCTCTCTCTCTCTCTCTCTCTCTCTATCTCTCTGTGATCGATTTTTGCAGGTTAGATAGAAAATTTAACAGGAAATCGAAGGTCAACGATGACAGGATGGACAGTATACTGAGCAAGATTCGGAGGTTGGACGCCTACCCTAAGATCAATGAGGATTTCTACAGCAGAACCCTCTCCGGCTGCGTCATCACGCTCGCCTCCTCCATCGTCATGCTCCTCCTCTTCATCTCTGAACTCGGTGTGTCCCCACTCCTCTCTCTCTCTCTCTCTCTCTCTATATATATATATATATATGTATACAAGTGTGTGTATAAGGGTTGGTTGATTTTCTGCTAATTGTGTGTTTTATTTGACGTTTTTTTGGAACTTATTGGATCTGAAGCTTATACTTTGTTGCATAGGCATTTTCGACTATGATGATATGAAGAGTTTCCATTTATTTCTGTATGGGGAACTGCTAGAGCCTAGAACTAATTCATGAAATTGTGATGACTGATTGTTCACTTTAACTTTTGTATTTAATTCAATTCTATTGGGCAACAGTCTATTGCCTACAATCTTCTTTGATGGTAATAATATAATGTTGTGCATGGGTTCTCTAATAATTAAAAAAAAAGGCATGTAACATAAAGTTAATCGAATAAAATTAAACCCCTGTCAACAAAAATAGATTAGTCTTGAGGAAAACTCATTATCTAAGACTGACTCTCGAGGAAAATATCAACGAAATCACCCAAAATAATAATAATAATAATAAAATCATACGCCCGTCCCGATATGATGCATTTCTTATACAGATGCAAGTTCACCAACTATACAGACATGGCACTTCAATTAATCCGGTAATTTCTCTTTTCCTGCCAAGGTGTCTGCCAAATTAAAGTTCAAGTTGCCTCTCATGGTTCTCCAATTCCAGCATCACCCTTCCTCATCATTGTAGCAAATTCCCTGTAGTCTATACACCTGTCCTGTGAAATGATATAGCAGGATACCACAGTAAGATCAACATTTTATAAACACAAATACTTATGATTCATTATCTAGATTTGAAAGAAGGTAAAAAAGCAGCAACTGTTAAGTGAATCAAGAGTGGCATGACTTGAATACCTATAATCCCTTTAGAGAAGTATACTAGAGAGAGAGAGAGAGAGATCAGGTTGCAAAGGCTACTATAAGCAGTAGTCTACCTGTGTAGCCTTGTTGACTTTGAATTCAGAAGAATGCCATAATGTCAACATTACAGTTGAAATCCAAGAATAAATTTGTCTAGGAACATTATAACAAAACAAAGGCTGATGCTTCTACTGATGGTGGTGTTTTTTCAATACCCCGAAGTCATATTACTACATAAAATCCTTAACAGTTTTATTTTTGTAATCGAAGTATAAAAGGATTACTAAAAACACTAGATGAGTAATCTCATTATCCACTTCACATGGTACTATCATATAGCTGGGTCTCATAATGTGAGAGATAGCCAGGAAAGGTTTAGGCACGAGTGACGTGTAAGAATGAACGGTCTCGGGAAGGTTCAGCCAGGGAAGGTTTAAAAAAAAGCATTGCTTTTCGAGCCTTTTTTTTACTAAAATGCTGAAACGGCCTCGGAAGTCTGTCAAACTTGACACGTAGAAAAGTTTAGGCATGAGTGACGCGTTGGAACAAACAGCATGATCGTCGGACTCCTGAGTTGAGAGTTGTCACGTTTTTTTACTTAATTTTTAAAAAAAACATTATTTTTCGAGTCGTTTTTGTACTAAAATTTCGAAATGACTTCGGGAGTCTGTCAAACTTGACACGCAGGAAGGTTTAAGCACGAGTGATGTGTGGGAATAAACGGCACGGTCCTAGAACTCCAGAGTTGAGAGTAGTCACATTTTTTCACTAAACCTTTAAAAAAAAAACATTGTTTTCCAAGCCGCTTGGGTACTAAAATGCCGAAACGGCATCAGAAGTCCGTCAAACTTGACACGTATGAAGGTTTAGGCACGAGTGACGTGTGAGAATAAACGGCACGATTGTCGGCCTCCCGAGTTAAGAGTAGTCACGTTTTTTCACTTAACCTTTAAAAAAAAACATTATTTTTCGAGCCATTTTTTTACAAAAATGCTGAAACGGCCTCGGGAGTCCATCAAACTTGACATGTAGGAAGGTTTAGGCACGAGTGATGTGTGGGTACAAACGGCACGGTCATCGGACTCCCGAGTTGAGAGTTGTCACTTTTTTTCACTTAACCTTTAAAAAAAAACATTGTTTTCCGAGTTGTTTGAGTACTAAAATGCCGAAACGGCATCAGAAGTCCGTTAAACTTGACACGTAGGAAGGTTTAGGCACGAGTGACGTGTGGGAATAAACGACACGGTCGTCGGCCTCCCGAGTTAAGAGTAGTCACGTTTTTTCACTTAACCTTTAAAAAAAAAAAAAATATTGTTTTTCGAGCCATTTTTTTACAAAAATGCTGAAACGGCATCGAGAATCCATCAAATTTGACATGTAGGAAGGTTTAGGCACGAGTGACGTGTGGGTACAAACGGCACGGTCGTCGGCCTCCCGAGTTACGAGTAGTCACGTTTTTTCACTTAACCTTTAAAAAAAAAATTTGTTTTCCGAGTCGTTTTTGTATTAAAATGCCGAAATGGCCTCGGAAGTCTGTCAAACTTGACACGTAGGAAGGTTTAGGCACGAGTAACGTGTGGGAACAAACGGCACGGTCGTCGGCCTCCCGAGTTAAGAGTAGTCACGTTTTTTCACTTAACCTTTAAAAAAAAAATTTGTTTTCCGAGTCGTTTTTGTACTAAAATGCCGAAATGGCCTTGGAAGTCTATCAAACTTGACACGTAGGAAGGTTTAGACACGAGTGATGCGTGGGAATAAACGGCACGGTCGTCGGCCTCCCGAGTTAAGAGTAGTCACGTTTTTTCACTTAACCTTTAAAAAAAAAATTTGTTTTTCGAGTCGTTTTTGTACTAAAATGCCTAAATGGCCTCGGAAGTCTGTCAAACTTGACACGTAGGAAGGTTTAGACACGAGTGACGCGTGGGAATAAACGGCACGGTCGTCGACCTCCCGAGTTAAGAGTAGTCACGTTTTTTCACTTAACCTTTAAAAAAAAAATTTGTTTTCCGAGTCGTTTTTGTACTAAAATGCCTAAATGGCCTCGGAAGTCTGTCAAACTTGACACGTAGGAAGGTTTAGGCACAAGTGACGTGTGGGAACAAACGGCACGGTTGCCAGACTCCCGAGTTGAGAGTTGTGACGTTTTTTCACTTAACCTTTAAAAAAAAAAAAATTTCGAGCTGTTTTTGTACTAAAATCCCCAAACAGCCTCGGGAGTCCGTCAAACTTGACAAGTAGGAAGGTTTAGGCACGAGTAACGTGTGGGAACAAACAACACGGTCGTCAAACTCCCGAGTTGAGAGTTGTCACATTTTTTCACTTAGCCTTTAAAAAAATCATTGTTTTCCGAGCCGTTTTGGTACTAAAATGCTGAAATGGGCTCGGAAGTCCATCAAACTTGACACGTAGGAAGGTTTACGTACGAGTAACATGTGGGAATAAACGGCACGGTCGCCGGATTCCTGGGGTGAGAGTCGTCACGTTTTCACTTAACTTTATATGAAAAACAATGTCTTCCATGCTTTTTAAATACTTAAATCTCGAATCTTTCTTTCAATAAGCCTATTTATTTATATGCATATTTATTCATTGTCTATAATATGTTCATTATTTTATCTAATATTTATATTTTTTTTTTTTCAGGTTGTTCGCAAGGAATAGATCGGTCTATGGTGTTATGTCAGCATATTTTGCGATAGATTTAAAACTCCCTTTTGGTCTATGGATTATGGCTTTGTAATGTTATTTTGCGAGGCATTATATATATTTTTTTATTTTATGAATTTTAATGCGAGACAATGTTTAAAATGTGTTAGTTTACATTATTACGCATATTTATAAATATTTGAATTTGAATGAATGCTTTAATTTTGTCATTCGTATAATATTAATTTTACATTTTATCAGGTTGAAAAAGCTACAAAAGTATTCACCAATTCAAAACAGGTTTTTGTTGTTTGAAAAGTGTTAGTGACGGTTACATAACCGTCGGTAAAAATGCCTACGCATATGCTGTTTGTGTTGGCCTTTTGCGACGATTTTGTGCTGTCGCTAAAGCTTTCAATTGCCATGAGTTTAGGCTGTCGTTAATAATGGCAGTGAAAGATTATTTGCGACGGCACTAACCCGTCGCTAATAATTTATTAGTGTTGGCCTTGCAACGGTCGCAAACACTATTTACTTTGGCGACAAGAATTTGCGACGGGGGATTGCCGTCGTAAAAGGTGACCCATGCCGTCGCTTGGCCGTCGCAAATAGTATTTGCGACGCCCATAGATTCGTCGCCGGAAATGCCGTCGCACAGCCGACGCAATTGATCATTTGCGACGGCAAAACAAGCTTTTGCGACGGCGTTCTGCCGTCGCAAATACTACAATTTTTAGTAGTGAGGCATGCATTTATCTACACATTACAGCAATGATAAAATGTGAAGCATTTATCAGAATTTTCTTATTGCATTTGGAGGATTTTTTGGTCATTTTAATTGGTCAACCTGATCAACAAACAGACGGAATTAGGCTAACAGATTTGACGACAGGGGTTTCATATGTGAAAAAACCAAATCTCAAGAGGTCTAAGTGTCTATTGTGAAAGGTGGTGAGTTTTGTTGTCGAAAGGTCAAATCTAAGGAGGTTCTAAGGAGGTCGAGGTGAAACTCACACCAAATATTATTATTATTATTATTGTAGGATGGGTTGAGAGGACAAAAAAATTTTGAGATTACAAATCTGAAAAATATAATTTTGTAATTTCGCTTTTAATTTTGAATCTTCAAATTGCTGCAACAATATTTTTAGAATAGCACACTTACGAACATGTTATACCACCTCATCATTATAGATGGATTTTTTTTAGTATATAAAGCTTCTATAAGACTAAAATTATCTTGGTATATTTTTGCATCTCGCAAAATAAGTTCACATATATTTACCATCAAAGTTCCTAATAATAAAAACAAAAACAAAGCAAAGAATAAAACAAAGCTGTAGAATAAAGAAGACTACAAGCTTAACGGATTTGGATATTATTCATTCATAGACACAAATTCGTCAACTCATTGAAAAGAAAAGTCAAGCCACTAAAGTAGTTTGGTTATAGGATACCTCTGTATTTAGAACTCTCACTTCCTTCAATTAATAGATTAAATGAAGCCTTATCATATATTTTATCAAAATTATTTTATTTTATATTAAAATTTTATTTGCTTATATATACCCACAAAATTATTAATTTCCAAATCGATTTTTAAGTAAACCCATTCATATATATCCTTTCACTTTTATTTTTGGTAATGTGTCAATGCCTCAATAGAAAGGATCCTAATCTGCTCCCGTATCATTTCAGCTAGCATGAGATTACAGCGGTTCATGAAAGGAGAAAACAAAGCTTGGAGCTGAACAATACAATACAATGCAGTAAAGAGTTTTCCAGAAATACAAAAGGGACACCACATCAATCAAGCACTTCCCAGAGACACTGGTCAAAATTTAAGAGTAATCCTAACTTTAGGTCTCACGGATTCTCCTCCAATTCCTAGGTACTGAATTGGCCAGCATCCGTCTTCAAGTAGTTTGTTGTAGAAACGTAGGACAGGTTTAGAGATATAGAAAATGATAGGTATAAAGAATATTAAAACGACAACCACTATGAGGAAGAAAGCGAGAAAGGAGGAGAAATTTGAGGTCCTGGATATAAATATAGTCGCGTAATTCAAGACCAAGCTCGTGAAGGAAACGAATAGCAGACGTGCATAAAAAGATGTCCATTTGTCAATGATCGAAGTGAAGAGCAATAAGATGGAGGTGACGAACCCAGCTGTATTGAAGACAGCGAAGAAGTAGAATGTAAGAGGCGGACATTGGAGGGTTGTTGAACAAGGCGGCTGGCAAGAAGGTGAAGATGAAGATGGTTGATGATATCCCCTAATGCATTTGATATCTACACTCGAATCGTTCTTCCAAACGGAGGAGGGAGGGTTCACTCCAGCTTGATAAGTCGCTGTTACTATCACAGAGACCACGACTGACACGGCCTTTCGCAATCTTTTCATAATATCTCCGACATCTTTTTCTTTGGTTTCATGATCATGAACACAACGACAACCATCGCTGGAAGGGGATCCTGAACTGGGAACTCTTGAATTGCTCTTGGACGGCTGGCCATCCCCGCCACAGGATTCTGAACAGGGATCTCCTCCGTTGTCCAAGGACCACTCGCCATAGCTGCAAGGGAATTCTGAACATATCTCCTGCATGTACGTGTTGTTAATTTGGTCAATTATATATGAATGTATGCGCAGCAGTAAATCTCCATAACAATATATATATATATATATATATATGCATGCAGGGGTATTTTTTTTTTTTTTTCTTCTTCAGAAATTACGGAATATGTGTATAGTGTGTGTTTCTCAGTTTAAAACGAAAAGAATTCCAAGAATCTCATATTATGCATGGATGGATACAAGACTTATATATGTAATTGCATGAACGTTAATACAATGACAAAAGAGTTTAAGACCAGAAAAAAGGCAAAACAAATTAATGTGCACTCTTTTTAATCAACGTTATAGTAAGAATCTCGAAGAATCCAAAAAAAAAAAAATTAAAACAAAATAAAATTTTACTACCATTGCCTGTACGTATAAGCTCCGACCGTGTCTGTCTTTTGAGAAATTCAGACAAGATTTTGAGTGGCTTTGAGCTTATTATTCTTCCCAGCTGGCACTCACTTCCTCAACGGCATGCACGAAGAGGAACAATGGGCGAGCAACTCCCTTATAAAGACGATCCTTTCTTGGATTCCACATGACCCACGAATAGAAAAATATTATACCTAAACTTATTTCTTAATTTTAATTTTTACTTATAGACACAAATGAGTGAATTTTATGTGCGTTATTTAATGTGGATTTTATCTGTCTAAGAATGAAAATGATTTTTTTTTTTTTTGGATACAACATTATTTTTTGGAATATCATTCGTGTTAGGTGGCTACATTTGATAATTTAATTATTTAATCCTTTTAGAGCATCACGTCACTTCTCATTCTTCTCTCACAATGAGGTAGGTCTCCACCTTTTTAGACGGGATTCAATAAATATGTTTGGAACTATCTAATGATAAAGACCTAAAAGAGCAGGACTATTAGAATAATTTAATTTCTTAACCTTTTTATTATTTCTTCTTTACAACTAACTTTGATAATTGAGTAAATGAATCAGTCCACTAACAGTATTAATGCCCACCTATGATGTGTGGTCTCCCTTTTATTTTTCTTAATCATGGAAAAAAACATGTGACAACCTGCGCGTGGTTGAAATTTAATGAAGCACGTGGATGGTTGTTGTCATGCATTAGTCAATGCCAAAGATTGGATGATTGAAATTTAATGAAGCACGAGGATGGTTGTTGTCGTGCATTAGTCAATGTCAAAGATTGGGTGATTGAAATTTAATGAAGCATGTGGATGATTGCATGCATTAGTCACAGATGCCAGTTGGCTAATGAAGTTTCTATTTTTATATCCAAAAAATAAAAAAAGGAGAGCATTATTAATCAACCCATGCATAAATTTACTGAGAACAGTGGGTTGTCAATTTCCAAGAATAGATTTTCAATAGATAATATTACGTATCATCTATATCTTCGTCGAGCCTTTTTTAAAATTAATTCCTTTTTTATATAGTTGCGAATTCTCTATAATAAGTCCAGAATAGATGATTCATTTTTAAGAACCATCCCTTCTCTTTTCATGATTTTATATTCTTTTATTATAATTTGTTAACCTAACATTTTTGTTAAATTGGAGGCAAAATTGAACTTCCTGTTTTCATCTCATTAGTCTAAAATCTTCCACTGCTGACCTTTCTCTATGTATCTTCCGCATTGACTCTTTCTTGTTTGCTATTCCCTATATATATATATGCATCCTATCATGAACATTGCATAGTATTACAACCATACGAGCATTTAATACTAGAGAATTGCTACACCCACTGCATTTTTTACATGAACATTGAATAGTATTACATCCATACAAGCATTTAATACTAGAAAATTGCTACACCCACCGCATTTTTTACATAAACATTAAATAGTATTGCATCCATACGAGCATCTAATACTAAAAAATTGCTACACCCACAGCATTTTTTACATGAACATTGAATAGTATTACATCCATACGAGCATTTAATACTAGAAAAATGTTACACCCACCACATTTATTACATGAACATTGAATAGTATTACATCCATACGAGTATTTAACACTAGAAAAATGCTACACCCACCGCATTTATTACATGAACATTGCATAGTATTACATCCATATGAGCATTTAATACCAGAGAAATGCTTCACCCACCACATATGTTACCGAAGATTTTACATAATGATGTCGTTTTGAATTAAAAAAAAAATAGAATTTGGACAGAGGGAATCGTGACAAGTGAGAGAGAGTGAAGGAGAGAGAGAGGGGAGGAGAGAGAGTGTGAGAGAGGAAAAGGACAGAGGGGAGGAGAGAGAGAGTGAGAGACAGAAAAGGAGAGAGAGAGTGAGAGGGGAAAAGAGAGAGACCCAGAGAAGAGAGAGAGAGGGGTAGAGAGAGAGAGAGTGAGAGAGCGAGAGACCTCTCTCTTCTCTGGTCTGTTTCTACTCCCACCTCTCTCTACTCCCCCTCTCTCTCTCTCACTCTCTCGTTTTTTCTCTCTCTCTGCTCTGGGTCTCTCTCTACTCCCCTCTCTCTCTTTCTCTCGTTTTCTCTCTCTCTTCTCTGGATCTCTCTCTTTTCCCCTCTTGCTATCTCTCTCTACTCCACTCTCTCTCTCTCTCAGTGCTTTTCCTCTATCTCTCTCCTCCCCTCTCTTTTTCTCTCTCTCACACTTTCTCTCTTGTCACTATTACTCTGTCCAAATTCTTTTTTTTTTTTTTTAATTCAAAACGATGCGGTTTTGATAAAGGGTGGTAAAAAATTTGGTGGGCGTAGCATTTCTCTTAATGCTAATATTTTTTGACTTTTGGATAAATAGCCAAAGACAAAAGCTTGTTTAGAAAGTCGGCAAAAAACTGCACCCTAGCTAACCATAAAATATGCTTCTAGCATTGGATTTCGTTGATGTTCCATTCTCATCATTAACCTACAATATGTGCAGTAATTTCGATATAAAAAACTTGTTCTATTAGTCGTATACTTGGTTTTGGCCTTCGGGGGAAGAGAAAAAAAAAAAAAGAGCAGAAAAGGGAAAAAAAAAAAAAGGAATAAACTTGGGGGAGTTATTTTTAATGCTCAGAATCCTCGGATCAACTTTTTACTAATTTTAATTAACTTCTTCACCAGAATTTAAAATTTTACTTTTTTAAGGGCTTTTAAAATTTGGTATTATACTAGAACTAATTTAAAAAGTGATAAAAAGAAAAAGAAAAACTGATTCATATGAGCTTAAATTATTTGATTATTTAGGAAAAGAAAAAAGTGAGACCAGGGAAAAAAAATATTGAAAATGTTTTCTTTTTTATTTCCTCGCAATTTTGCATAGAAGGAGTGAGTTTAATCAAGTGGTAGTGTTACTCTCACCAATATCACGAGGTCATAAGTTTGACTCATCCTCCTCTTGTATCAAAAATAATAATAATAAGGAGGGTTAATTACATTTTATCTCTTTATGGTTTGGATTTAAATGTAAAATGAACAGAATCTTCAGAATTAACAGTAATTCTATCACAGGAACATTTTTCATCATTTCATTTCTCTAAAATGGCCTCAAAAAGATAATTTTACCCTTTTATATCTAAAGAAAAAATTGTCTTTCGGAAGGGCATCTTTGTTATTTCACTAAATCTATTGTGGTTCCATCCTCTTTGTAAATGAATCTAAACTATTAAGTGGTCCAATATAGGGATGACAAAATAACCTAACATCTCGGATTCCTATCCTACCCTCCCCTAATAGGACGGGTATAGAATAATACTAATTGGGGTCGAGTCAGCTCGGGGCTAAGGTACAATAACACTCCTTGCCCCAAATTCACCCGGTTTATACATATATATATTAAAACATAAATAGTGTTTTTTTTTTATTTACATGATTTTGGAGTTTTTTTTTACTTATGATGAACATAAATGAGGTAGAGTGGCAATAGGAGAGAGGTTAAGTGTCACGACCCGAAACTCGGCCCATACGGATTTAGAGTGCATGACCGACCAGTAGCTTAGCTACCCAAGGCCGCATTGCATAACTCGATTGAACATCTGTGCATTTATCATTTAAAAGATACATAATTACGAAATTAAAACTTTATAAACATAAAGTAAAACGTGTGTCATATATAGTAGAGCTGTACTTAAGCTTCGAAACATAATTATTCTATAAGGTGGTCCCATCAAAGGTCACCACAGTTATAACATTATAATATTATAAAATATTAGGGTCCAACCCCTATATCAGCACATAATATAAGGCCCATGGGCCGCAGTCCAAATATTCATGTAATGGGCCTCCTTCAGTGTCTCCCAGTTTGTTCACCTAAAAATATTTTTAGAAAAACGTAAGTTAATGCTTAGTGAATAACAATAATGCATGAGTATAAAACACCATAGACTAAATTTATATTTAATGTACATAATAATAAAGGTATATTTATGCATAAGTAGCATGAACTTAGAAACGCATAAATATAATCTTAAAGACACTGGAAGCATAGGCTTTTGTATTAAAACATTTCATTATTTCTAAAATATAATGTTAAAGAAGAGAGGCAGGTGTGTTATAGCATGAACTATTTGAGCGTGATATAATTTGTCAGGAGCATAACATACCATATCTTGCAAGCGTACATCTTGGCTCGCCGTATAATATAGGATACATAAAATATTACTATTCTTAGTAATTTATAAAACGTAATTTTGAAAACGTAGGTAACATAAGTATCACATTGAGATACTATAGTATTTCGAACATTGTATCATAAGAGTAAGGCATAACACATAACATGATTTCGTAAGGCATAACGTAGTTGTCATAAGCATTTGAATAAATCATATTACTCATTCTAGAACATAAGTGTGTAATGTCTTTACATTAGGTAACCATATCCCTCACTTCACCCCACTTAAGAGATTTTTCTGGTATTGGACATCATAGTAACTACAAAGGTCACGAGTAAAGCTCTTTAGGCCAACATAATAACTATAAAGGTCATACATAGACTCTTTAGGCCAACATAGTAACCATAAAGGTCACGTATAGTAAATAAAAACCTCTTAATAAATAAAAATAGGCATTAAAATTAATTTCCATAATTATCCAAGCACTCAATTAAGTCCCCAAGTAACCTCAAGAAAGGAACAATGATAGTATTGGTTCATTAGAGAAACCAATTCTATTAGCAACTTCATCTTGGTATTGTCACTAACTTCTCCATAACACAATAAAAACAATGAAACATCATTGTGGATTGTTTGGGATTCGTGTGGAGCAAGGAACAAAATTTTCATTTGTGTCTATCGAAACAGCTGAAGCGTTTCTGTTTTCTAAGAGACCAAAACGAAATACTAGTCAAATAACGAAACGTTATTATTGCGATCAAACACACCGGAATATAGGAAAATGCACCTAAACACAACGTTATATACCGAAACAATAAATTGTATTAACCTAAATTTGAAATTTTATAATAAGTGTACAATTTTCATACAAAAGATTGTATTTTACTATTTTAATATTTGTCACTTTTGATATGTTTCTGAAACATTTTCGAAATGTTTTCCAAACGTTTCTGTTTCCAAGCCAACCGAAACGATCTCTCAAAACGAAATTTTGATCCATGACGGGGAGCACATTGTCAACAATGTTGCAGCCTTGCAGGCAACGCCCATCACGCCAAAAAATACCCAACACTCAGTAGCTCACCTCAGAGGTCGGAGGGGACTTCCGACTGTGCAATAGAGAGAGAGAGAGAGACTACCTAGAGGTGGAGAGTGGAAGGAAAGTTGATTAGTCACACCATCGTCAGAGGGGAGGGAGGAGCTAACTCCTAAAATTCTAACGCTTTAGGCAAATGGTTTCCAATTTAACCGCGTTTTTTGACGAGTTTGACTGGTTTTTTAACCAAAACGGGTTTAGAGAGTTAATCAGACCATTTCTAAACCATTGACGGTTGAACTGGCCGATCCAGTCCGGTTTACAAAACATTGCTTTCAACAATATTATTCCAAACTAAGGTAGCTTTGAAAAAGACCCCAAAGGTAGCCTAGGTGAGTAGAAGGCACTCCTACTCTAAAGCCCAAAAAACTAATGGAGGAGAGTTTTAAAGTTTTTGAGAAACTTTTCAAGCTTTCTGAGATTTACTGTGAAGGCTTAACTAAAGGGCTAATTCATATAGGATTCTAGGTGGGATTCCTTTATTTTTCCTTCACTTCTTCGTCTCCTCGTTAGACAAGAGTATTAGGCTCATTATTCACAAGTCACGGCTTCAAAACAGCCACCGTTTTATGCTTAAAAGCCTATTTTGTCAAACCACAATAAAACCTAAGCCTTTTCCTTACCTATTTCCCCGTAATTCTATCCCAAACCAATGAAATAGTTGTTGTGCCTTTTCCTCACCTGTTGCCCCCTAATTCTATCCTAAAACAATAAAATAGATGTTGTCCACACTAACTCGGCGGTAACAGCTAACGAAATGCTTAGGGCTTGTTGTGGCTTGACAGAATTGTTGCTGTACAGAATCTTTACCACTTATCAAACGAGAGAGAGAGAGAGAGAGAGAGAGAGAGAGAGAGAGAGAGAGAGAGAGAGAGAGAGAGAGAGGAAATAGTTGTTGCCCAAAACTTCCAGCAACACAGTTCTAAAAATCCCCAAATTTTCTACCTTTCAAACCACCTAACCCTTTTCCATCGAGAAACTTTACGATCTTTCTTCTATCTAAAATATCCTGAGTTTCTAACTTTCTAATATGTCATACATAAATCAAAATGTGACTATTTATCCGAAGCCTACAAATCATTAATGCTGAAACAAGGCAAGTTGCTTTAAACTAATCGAATGCATTGTGAAAAAAAAAAAAGCACATCTCTCAGACCATCTAAAATCTAAATCTTACATACATTTTCAGTCACCACAATCAATAGCGCAACTTCTATAAAATTGAATCTCTGAACATTGTAAAAATTTAGGCATTTGCCCAATTCCTGAAACCATTCTTGATAGTTTGTTCCAAATAATCCCTAAAATTTTGCTGAATTTATCGTTAGCTTAGACTTCTTCAAAAACTCTAAAGATGATATGACTGCCTCAAGTATAAATTTACATTCAAAGAGGATCGGAATTTCGGGTCAGATAACATGTTCATTGACTGCTGGGTTAGCTCAGCTGCAGGTAGTTCTAAAAGAAAATTCTTTCTACGGAATCAAAATTTCTAAAATATAATTTAAACTACCAGTCGTACCATTGAATTTCAGTTCTATAAATCCAGCTGCTTAGTCTTCAGCACCACTAATTCGGGACTGAAGTTTTTCAGTCTTAAATTTAAACTTTTGCTAGCAGCATGTTACAAATCAATTTTAGAAATTACAACCATTTTCAATTCAAAATGACTCGTGAATTCCACAGTTAGCATGATCCAGTCAAGTAAGCTCGGCTTGCAACTCCTTTTGAAGTAGTAACTATTATCCAAAGGAAAGGAATTCATAGAACCAAACCTGCACCGCAGCAGCAGTTTCCAGAGCTGTGGCCTGACTAACGACAGTGTTGCTTTCAAAAAACCTGATAATTCGATCAATGGAATCCTTCGGATACTGGTCAAAGGCGTGTCATAAGTTAGTAGGATCTACTCTAGGAATGGAAAGTGTTAAAGGAAAACAAATTGATAACATACAGTCACGTAACATGGAGAAGCTTTGGCAACCATACTCCAGTCCAATTTAGCATCAAAAGGCTTATAGCAGAAGACACCAACTAACGAATCATAAGCAGTTGCACTCTGCATGGAGGTAAGACAAAAGAATTCAGGCTGCCAAGACAGTTGTGCAACAACCATAACCTGGCTGTTCAGAGAAGAAAGACGGAGGGAGGGAGGGAGGGAAGGGGGAAGCATAAGCAATTCCAAACATAAAAATGGAATGGGGTTGTAGGACCTCAGCGAGGAGACCATTTGGCGATGACAACTGATATGAACCCAGTTTCATGTCAAAAACTTTGGCTTCCGGATAAAGCTTTACAAAGCAATCAAAATTGTCACACGCAAATTCAGCCAGACACTCCTGATCATCAGTAAGCTTTGAAGCATTATGTCTCATGTGAATCTCCAGTGAAGTATGAAGCACATCCCCCGTCATGGGTTGTTGGAAATTGTCCATCATCACCTTCCTTGTATCCAATAATTTTATTCAGCTGTTCCCAATCTTCCTCATTGAAACCCCCTGGCTCATTTTCATCCTTATCAGATTGACTACTCCTGCAATAATATATGCATTCACTTTAGAATCTAAAGCATCTGCAAGTCCAAAGAATTTAGAGAACTAAAATGGGATCTCAAGGTAGAATTATTCGCCATCCAAATGACCACCATGACTTCTTTGGTTTCTGTCTTCTCAAGTAGAGGTCTGACTCCATTGACTGCTCCACAAACTTGTGCGCCAGCATCCTGCAATAAGATCAACAAGTAAGTTTCTTATGCCACAATGTAATAACTTCGAATAACTACTAACTAAAGGCCCCAACACTGTATATCAAGCTAACACCCTCTCTCACGTGCGACCCCAGCTCGCACCTAAAGAGGCAAACAGACATAATAGGACAGGTGCACGAACAGAGACAGAACAAAGTGCACAATGGGGAAGCACATGCATGCCATGAGACTTGAACCAAGGACCTCCTAGAACTAGAGCTCTGATACCATGTTAAGTCACCAAGTGACTTAAAAGCTTAAACTGTTAAGTAAGGCCCCAACAATGTATATCAAGCTAACAACTACATTAAAATGAAAGTAAATGCAATAGCACTCCCCCGCCCCAACCCCCAAAAAATAAATAAATAGATAATCCAAAAAGAAAAGGCAACTCCTCAAAGTTGCAGAAAAATAAATGAAGAAAAAAAATGGAGAGAAGAAAGGGCACTTTCCAATCTTTACCATGCAAGTGAAAAAATAACTCTTGGAAGTTAAATAGAAAAAGGAGAAAGAAATTCAGAAGCATAAAACATAACACCAGTAACATGAGCATTTCTAGCTACTTCAACAGAGGCCAAATGTATGCATACACAAGTATACACAATGAACCATGCTATATGGAAGCTAAAATCACTAATGAGTTTCATAATGATGCTTTCTCAATCCAAAAACACATACAAAATTCTAAAAGCTATCATAAACAAGTCAACATATGCATAGAAGCCTGACAAATTTCCCAGTCCCACCTAAGATTCACATAAACATAGCTCCCAGAATATGACTACATATAAAAGAAACTTACCATAACATCATAGGAAGAAATGTTAAGCAAGGAAAGAAGATACCTCCACTGAAGTATTGAGTTCAATATCAAGTTCGTGATCCAGTTCCTCAATTTCTTTGTTGTCATCAATAACCACCCGACTAAGGTTGGATTTCAGAAGCGAAGCATACAAAGATATATATCTCTTACGCAACCTTGCATACCTCAGGACCTGATCCCATGACAATTTCCCACTGCCACAAAAAATTAATGTCCTTAGCATTTGTAGAAGTAAGAACCCAACTTTGACTAGCCAGATGGAAATAAAATTAGAAGGCTGACCCCCTGCCCAAAAAAAAAAAAAAAATTCACCCAAAACGCAAGAAAAAAAGGAAGGAAAGAATGAATTAATGGTAGAGGAAGACAGAGGCAATAATAAACATAGAAGCAACAGCAAAAGAAGAGCACATACCGATAGCACTATCTCCTGCACTACTCACCAAACTGAAATTCGAGACCACTTTCAGCCGAAGAGGGAGAGAGGTTCATAAAATACGGTAATACCCAAGTACTACTAAATCAGGACAATATGCAATCCTGACACAAACCACTTTCTCTACATCATCTGAATCTCTTCTTTTTTTTTTTTTTTTTTTTTAACATTTTCAGTGGAAGAGGGAGAGAGGTTCATAAAATACCCAAGTATTACTTAATCCGGACAATCCACAACCCAGACACAAGCCACTTTCTCTATATCATCTGAATCTCTTTTTTTTCCTTTTCAAAAGGTGACATTATGAAATACACTAGTGACAATGTGTCCACAGAATACAAAGTGCAACATACACAAAGCAATAGAGCCAAAATAGAAGGAACTGATTCAGTTGAATCCAGTCAGGAGGAGAAGCAAAGTAACATAGAAAGAAAACAAACTAGGAGAAAGAAGAGAAGTGAATGAAAGTCAATTACTAGAAATGGCTAAGAGGTAAGAAAGAGGAATCTGTGTTGAAGTTATTACTCTTCTGGTTATTTGCCAACTTAATTCTCTTTCTCACTCTCCATACTTCTCTTCCTTTTTACAGCTTCAAATGCCAAGTCCTTAAAATTCCTGGGAGCTTCTACGATAATCTTGTTTAAGACCACCTCCCACCTTACCCACCCATTCCAGTGACCAGCCCCAAAAAAAAAAAATTATGGTATAACCAAAAAAAATCATTTGATTTTCTGTACCATTGATCCTCTTGAAACCTAGCCCATTTACTATATAGTTCCGTCAAAATTTAATTGGCAGAACCTAACCATATTCATATAAAGATGGACCTATTTCATGTAACTTAACATAATAACACCAGTAAAATTTTTTAAAACTCTAACATAATCAGTTCTCAAATTGGCAAGTTTATTATGCTTCTCAATTATCTATCTACAAAGAACCAGTCCCTGATAGCCAAAGAACCAAATTAAACCAAACCACAAAACCCAATGGGTTCAGAGTGGTTTGATTGCTATATTAAAGGCTTGCAAGGTATCTACTAATGTTAAGCGTAGTTTGCAGTAAAACAAGCCATTGCTTGCTGATTATTATGGGAGTCTAAGGAAACTAATGTCTGCATAGTTCTCCATTGCTTGAATCCTCTTCATCCTTCCTCTTCTACTTTTACAGCCTTCATTCTTAACAAACCTAAAACTAAATCCTTTGCTGATATTCAGAGATGCTACTGCTTTACTCAGAAGAATGCCTGTAGTCATCTCCGTAAAGTTGATGCTGATGCCCTAACTCTTTTCAAATTTTTCCATAATAATCAGTTCTCCCAAAGTAGATTCATAATAGAAGAGATGCGTGAATTTCTTGTAACTATACGATTTAAGGCCGCCTTCTCCATCAATCCTTTATCAACAGCATGTTCTCATCCACCTCTTCCATAACAAAGATAACGAGATGATTGGGTTGCATCAATTCCTCACATAATTTCATAAACATGCGTTCAAAAGGGAACCAAAATTTTGGCTAACATGAAGAGATTTATAGCACCTACTTTCGCTATGTTCTTATTCATTTCTCATTCAGAAAATGATTATTTTCTTTTTTAGATTGCTCATGATGCGGGGCATTGCTTGGTCCAATGGTACAAGCTAGGCTTCCAAACGTGAGAACATGAGTTTGAGTCTTAGAGCAATCAGTTTGTTCAACTCATGCCAAGGTTAGGTTTGCCTCCACCTTACCACTCCCAGCACCAATGATTAACAGGAACCAACAGTGGGTAATGTGAAAGATGCAACGATGGCCTATGTTATTGGATCCCATTCAGTTGATGCTCCTATAGCCACTCTTTATGGATCTACTCATTCTGTGCTATGTCTAGGATTGCATTTATTAAATGATCAGTAAAAGCATATCAATAAGGTATTGGTTAATTCGGCAAAAGCATGCGATAAGAGTATAATGTGGAAGGGTTTGTGTTTCAAATACCAGTACATTGACACATGCATTGCTCATACCCTGACCAAGAAAGTCCACCGTGTGATTAAATCTACTAAATCAATTTTCTTTCTAGTATATGAAAGGGGGCCCAATGTTGAAGAAACATAATTAACCAAAAAAAAACTTCACAAAAGGAGAAGTAACTTGCCCAAAAATACTTCAAAAGGTTGTCTAACGAGTTAGCTAAATTAGCTAACAGTATAAAAACCTATCGGGTAGATTACACCACACATGGGGTTTTGACAACTACAATGACCTCCCCTCAGGTTTAAAAATTTCTCAAGTAGTTTTTATCTTTTTTTTAACAAGTAAAGGTAAATCTACTGAAGATAACAAGAGCGGCCAAACTTCTGCACACTAGGTGTACACAAAATTAGGGCCTGAAGCCCATAACAAAGTTGAGATCACCTATAAAGTCTCAAGTTAGAAAATGATGATTCACAAAACTTCCCTTTTAAGCTAAAAGGTAAAAACTATGAAGTAAAGACATCTTCAACCTACATAGCCCCATAAGTACATCCTCAAAAGTGCACCGACTCCTCTCACTCCACACACACCACATCAAGCACAAATTAGCTACTCTCCAAGCTTTCCTTATGGCTTACCGTCTTTCAATGGAACCCAGCAGGTAGATTATATTGATCTCAAGAAACAAAATTTCCATTTGTTTCCATTGAAATAGCCATAACGTTTCTATTTCGTAAGAGACCGAAACGAATGGAACAATGAAATTGTAGTGTTTACATCAAAATACACTGGAACTAGTGAAATGCACCAAAATACAATGTAATATACCAAAATAATAAGTTGTGTCAACACAAATATATAACTTTTTATAAATATTGTACTATTTTTATTGAGAAAAATGCAAAAGGTAGTATTTTACTACTACATTAATATTTGTCACCTCTGAAATTTTTCCAAAACATTTTCAAAAAGTTTCCCTTTCCATGCTAATCGAAACAGCACACCGATACGAAATTTCGATTGTTGGTTGACCTCAGCTAGGGGTTTTGACCTTTACAAGGACCTCCCTTAGGTATCCGAAATTACATTGCCACTCCTTTTTAACAGTCAATTACAAGGATAAGGATTGATGCATCATGCTTTGATTTTATAAAGTGCCTGTTTTACCCATATTAAAGTTAGTCAACTCAGAAAAACTCCATGGGACCTTCATTCCAAGTCATATGAAAAGTCAATGAAAAAAGTAATAATATTAACTATTAAGTGGAACATGTCATCCTACCAAGAGAAAACACACTGCTTTCCCAGTCATCAAGTCAACACACAACCCCACCCAGCTTCGCCGCCACAATCAGTCAACAATACACAAGCAACCACTATAACTCCACTGCAATTGGAGCAAAATTTCACTGTCATTGCCATAGGTCTCAATATGATGAAAAAGGAGATGATGAGACATGATGAATTAGAAGACTAAGCCCTATACAAATTTCAAAGGGTTGCTCTCCACCCTAAAGTACTTGCAAGACAAGGCTTCTTTGAGTTAAACTAAGATCCCGATAATATAATCTCGACTGTGAAAAAATGAATAAGATGGTGCCACTTTCCAAGCAACTATTTGGCAGACCTATGTTTCAGTGCGAGTGACTGAATAATGCATATATAACTTATAGACTACTGCTGTTGATCTGTGTTTGGGTGCGTCAATTTGTGAAGGCATGGGGTGTGTGTGCATGCATGCATCACACAGAGAGAGAGAAAGAGAGAGAGAAAGAGATGAATTTTGAATATCTATATACAATATAGAAAAGGAGGCCGCTATCACTGTGGTTGTGACAAGTAGCTCATTTTGAGTGGCTCTAAAAAAATTTTTTGTTTCAAAAATAAGAATAATAGATAATTATTTAATTGTCTCTTTGGTTCACGGTATGTGCATTTATTTATTTGAACTATGATTCACTATACTTATTCAATGTAATAAGATAAACAATTATTTGGTTTTCTCTTTAGTTCTATGTACATGTATTTATGCTTTTGGACAATGACTCACTATACTTATATTATTCAATAAACTCATTTAGTATCTATGGTGTTTGTCTAGATGAAATAGTATGATATGATATGATATGGTACTTAGAAAATGAGACCACTATCGCAATGGTTGTGACAAGTGGCTCATTTTAAGTTGCTCTAAAAAAGTTTTTGTTTCAAAAATAAAAAATGATAAATAATTATTTAGTTCTCTTTGGTTCTTTGAATATGTATTTATTTTTTTGGATCATGATTCAATGTACTTATTTAATGAAATAATGATAAATAATTGTTTGGTTGTCTTTTTGGTTCACTATACATGTATTTATTTTTTTGGACTATAATTCACTGTACCTATTTTAAAATTTACTTATTCAATATCAACACAAAACGCAAAAACATGCACTAATCAACATATGTACATTACATACATAAATCAGCACAAACACAATAAATCTTATGTTTATGTACTAACCAATATATGTACATGAACCTAAAATACATGCAGTAACATAATAAGTAATTATATAATTATAAAAAGTTATTACTTCTTTAGACCTTTTAATATTCATTCTAAAATGAAATGCATCCTCATTTAATGAGAATTGTAAAAGTCAATAGACTATTTTCTTAATTTTCCAACTATTACATTAAATACATGCATTCTGGAAAATTAAGATTGTATCTACATGTAATAAGAATTCTAAGAGTCAATTGACTATCTTCTTAATTTCCTTAACTATTACTTCAAATACATTTTTTTTTTCCTTAGACAAATGATAAGGCACATGTTAAGCATGCATCCTTTGGTTATACAAAGTAAGAGCCCATATTTTTCACAACTTCCAACGCTTTGTACAACCAGATTAAGCAAGACCCTTTTATTTATAATATTATTTTATACATGTAATTACGGTTCAAATTGAACATCTAAGTTCAAGATGAATTCTAAAAATCAATTGAACTATCTTCATAATTTCTTAAATAAATGCATTCTTGGTACTTATAATAAACATACATGTATTTTTCAAACAAACTGAAAAAACTAATGACGTTATAAATTGTATTCACTAGAAAATGCATATTCAATATCTTCTCAATTATTTAAATTATGAAAGCAAATATATGATTAATTGATAATTCTTTCACTTCACCAAAAATATTATATATGTAGTAACTACTAATTAGCCCTCTTTTTTATTACTTTCTTTGTGTGAATAGTTCATTTTCATTTTAGAATAATTATATTCATGTCATTTATGTATTTTGTAAAAAAATTATATTATTTTATAATTCATAAATAGAAATTGATAAAATAGTTAAGTATACTAATATTCAATTTGCTATAAGCATATACGCATAGATAAATGCAGAACGCATTTAGTTAAATTATATAGAAAATTTAACGTATGACCAAAAAAATTATATATAATATTTTATTTAAAACCATTGTTGTTAAACAATGAATATAAAGAGGTTCTCTAATCCCGTGCATCGCAATAGCCTAAAACTAGTGTTTAAATATATTAAAACCTAGATTAAGGGCCAAACATTCACCTCTAGACATCAAGGAGGTTTCTACAACAAAATCTCAATTTCTCTAAACAGTTAAGTTGTAGTGAAGGAAAAAATAGGTAAAGAAAAAGAATACTGAAAGTAGAAGAGAAACAAGCTAGTTAGATACCTAGCCTTCTGCATCTCATCTGAAACAGCTTTATAGGCATACTTCCACTAAGATCTTGGATCGGATTTCACCAAGACAGACGGACGCAAATGGGCATGTATTCAATCGTTGATTAAAGGCAGCAAAGTTATCAGCTAATTTTAATAAATCCCTGTAACCATTCTGCAAACATTAAAGTATTTAACCTTCCAACACAATGTAAAATTTGTTAACCTCAGAACCAGCATAGAGAAGAAAAGTAGATCAACCTTCGATAAACAGAGTGTAACATCATCCAAGTTTACTGCTGCTTTTTGTCGAGGTTGACCACTATTAGTAGATTCATTTGGCCGCAGCTTTGAGTACTTCGCACTTCCAGTCACAGGTTGCAGGACATAAGTGTGATTAAGACTGCCAGCAGGCTTGCCATCCTTCGTGCCAAATCTAAAAACCTGTAGCCCATAGGAATGCATTATGATTCAGCTCCAAATGTGGAAACCAGATGCAAAGTGGTAACTATAGCAAACAGAACATACCTGACTCGATTGCACAGGTAGCAAATCCTCCCATAGTTTATCAACTTGCCATGGACAACTATCAGAATCCAAATAAACAGCCAGACGCTCAAGTTCTACATACTGTAAAACAATGAGTGGAAAAGAAATATGTAAACGGCCAGAAATGATGAAACCCCACATCAAAGAATCATTCAGCCGAGATGAGGGAAAGTAAGGGGTTTGTTATCTTGACATTTGCTTGGTTACCATCGTTCATCCAGAAACCCCCAAAATTACCACCAAACTAAACATGAAAATAAAACAAGGAAACACATTTCGACATACAAGTAAATATACTTTAAAAAAGATAATAAAGAAAAAGATGTGTTAAAAAAGCACATAAATTTTGGGAAAAAGCCAACAGCTTTCTGAAGTACCCAAAACTTTGAGGAGTTCTCAATTTTCTTTCAGTGGGTAAATGTTGAGTTTTTACAGATAGGCAAGCCACGTACAAGAGTGTAAAGTGAAAGGCAGGCATGGAAAAAGGTGTAAAGTTATGTAAAACAATAACATGAAGAAGTTATCTCCGCCAATAGGAAATAACAGAACATTGGAAATGGCATCCCTATGATATTAAAAATGGCCAGAGAATTGATTAAGGTAAAGAAATTTGAGCTTCGTCAGCGAAATTTGATATTATGTGGCCGACATGTTTAATTTGACATGCACCCATGGAGTATGCCCAAATAGTCGAGTTTATACCATAATTATGGATAAGACTCCCATTTTATGCATAAAATACTCTCCGTTCATCAGTAAACACTACTTTACAAAATAAATATTTAAGAAATATGACATCTAACCGGGTCCTGCTGTCCTTATACATGAAAATTAGATGAGTGTGGCACTTCAACATATACCCACACCCAACCCCCTTCCCAAGTCCATGCAACATAGCATATAATACTCTTGTGGATTCCAGCTAGGTATACTGGTTGATATACATGGGTGGCATCCCCTTTTGTTGCCTTGTACTATATTTACTCGTAAAAAAAAAAAAGGAAGAAAAGAAAAATAGAGAACTCTAACATCACTGAAGGCTTAAAGAAGCAAAACCTGCCAAGCTGGCCATCCTGAGATTCAGGGGCGGATGCAAGAAGGGACCAGCTGCTGCCCCCACAGAATTGGACACTTCCATTATTATTTTTTTAAAAAATTAGGTGTAGTTATTTGATCCTCGGTTACAAATGTATGTTTTGCCCCATTAAATTTACAAACACTTAACATTTGCTTCTCTCTGGATTTACTAACACCTTTATTTGCCCCACTGAATATCACTATACTTGTAGCAACAACAATATGGATCTCATTAACCCTTCATTATTTGGTCAAATAAACAACATAATCGCAATTAACCCTTCATTATATGTATCTATAGACTCTTGGTTACCTACATCCCAAAATCCCTTTTCAAAAGTTTGAACCCTAGCCAGCAAAATCCAGATTAAGATTTTTTATAGGGTTTTTGTGTACAACTTTTGTACAGAGGCCGTGCTCTTTTTCGACGTCTTAAATATAATTATCTCTTTGTTTATCGAAGGAAAAATATTGTCAACTAAAAAAAAATTGTGTGACTCTGTATAAATATTGCCCCCACTGAACAAAAATCCTAGATCTGCCCCGACCGAAATTCATTTCTTATATAAATGCAATAATACAAGAATCATCAACAACTTCATTTCTTAGAAATTACACATTTTTTGGGAACCAAGCCAAATATAACAGCAAGTCAACAAAAAAGGGAATTCACTTCACCACTATGCAGTTAATATTGTAAGAAAAAGGAACCTTCTGAATACGCTTCAGTGCACCCCCTGCAACAAAAGTCTCTTTCCCGTTATCATCAACTGTCACAGCTGACAGCCTCTCCAAGGTTACACCAGCTGCAAATGGGTGACCAGGATTGCTACAAAATGGAAGTCAAGTGGTCTATACAAAAGTTATTAAATTACAAGAAATCAGCATTCAATCTTATTTACCTCTCAAGATCTTCATATCTGATGTGAATATTTGAAATTGAAAGCCTCAAGTTACCAATTATTGTGTCGATCGATGACCCCAGCCATGATTTGTTCTTTATAAATAACCAAAGCAACGGGAGGTCAAATTCATTCCAGTAACACATAAGGATTATCACAAAAAATAATTACTAAGTACACATGTTAGAAATTTTTGTTTCAACAAATTGGCATACAAAGATTCAACTTTCAGGACATAATTTTCATATCTGGAGCAGCAAAATAATACAGAATACTTAATAGTAGCAATAATTACTAAGAATCTGTTGAGAATGGCGCCGGAACACTACCAGATACAAGCAGGATACATCTGGTAAATTATGAATATCCAAGAAGTCCTCGCATAAGGGGCATGGAACTACAAAGAATGAGCGAAGCTTAAAAGTTCTGCACAACTGATAAAGTCAGTAATAATAAATCCAAATTCTCAACTGCTGTGCATCTGTTGTAGAATGTTCTATTCACTGATTTAAAAAGTCAAAAAAATCTCCATGATCTTGTTTCTTATTTTGAGCCAAGGCCAAGCATCAAAAAAATAATTGGTTTGACTCTAAAGAATAGAAAACCATAATATTTCAGATGCACATAATATAGCAGCTGTTCGTCAAATGTTATTTTTGTTATGTTTTTTATTTTTATTAGTAAGAATTGTTTAATGAACAAACACCAAGAAGGGGTGTCACTAAAAACCCTAACATCCCACATTATGAAGATCGCCTATAAAATCTAACAAATCAAAAGACGACTCACAAAACTTCCTAGAAAACCAAAAAGCAAAAAAATATGCAATAAGGAGGCCTTAAGTCTATGAACAGGTAAAACAAAATCCTCAAAAGTTCTTCTATTCTGTTCCCTCCAAATGCACCACATAACACACCATGGAGCCACCTTCCACACCTTCTTTCTAGAATGATCCCTGCATCCTCTAGACCAAGAGTCACATAAAGCAACAACTGAATCACGCGTACCACAAGAAATACCTCCTCAAATGTTAGTTACGTCACTCCTGTTCTCAGTTTTTGCTTATGATTGTTTGTGTTTAAGATTTCTTCAGAATATTAAGGTGTTCTGGAATCTTTTTAAACTACCAGCAGCAATGGAACACAATTGCTGAAAACCTACCGATTTCATATTTATGTTTTACTGCTCTTCACTTTCAGCCCTTCTACAGTGAAATTGGCATGTGCCAATTCTCCCTTTTTGGTTCAAAATGATCACATGAGAAAATCTAACAAATTTTGAACTTCCACAGTTCCACCACATCACTTTCTATGATCCTAAACACAATAAACAACCATCCAAATTCAGCAGCATTATGCATTCACATCCCTGAAATATAGGTCAGACTGGCTACCCCTTTATTGCATTAACATCTGAAAGCAAATTAAAATGCAAATCTGCAATATGCTTGAGGGTTCCCCAATAAGGCAAGGAAAAAAAAAAAAAACTGCAACACAGGACTAACAGTTGGGGGGAAAGAGTACTTGTAGTAGGCCAGTAGCCATAACAAGTCTCCACCATAGTTATATAAGCCTGCCAGCAATCTTTTGGTTTTTTCCCTTTTTTTTTTTTTCTCTTTTATATGTCATAACTTCCAAGGGAATGACAGCAATCTAATAAGAGTCACGATTGTAAGATGTTGGCAGGCAGCCATGACTCATAAAGGAAACAAACAAAGATTAGCAGCCATCCAAACGCTGTAAAGTTGAACTAAGAGAGCACAGACAGAATCAAACATCTGTTGGGTGCGGATGAATATTTGTGCTTAGTTGCCTAGTTGAACAAATCTTCCACAACAAGATTGTTGCCAGATTCATTCATGTCTCCCTTGAAATGAAACTCAAGTCTATCGCGTTGGCACCTTGAAATAACTTGATATAAGCTAAAGCTAGTAAGAACTCAAAGCATTTGATAGGAAATACACAATTATTTATTCTAGTTTGGAGGCAAACAAGATAGGACTCCACCTGTGAGTTTAGCATATATAATTTAAAAAACTAAAGACTTTAAAAAGAAAAAGAAAAAGAAAAAAAAAGAAGAGGCGAGGGTTGTAATATTGACAATGTGATAGGTCAACTGCTGAGCCAAAAATTAGAAAGACTGAATTTCTCCTTTAAACAAAAGAGACCCCATCTATAAATCTTGATACTAATTTAAAAAGTGAATTTGACTTATTGGGACCAATAATATTAGATCTTCACATGCAGTGCATCTGGCACATCCAATAGTAACATTTTCTTTTTAAAGTACCACATCCACTGGCAATATACAGAACAAGTAATATGCCAATCTTTTACAGACTATAATGAATAATCAAGCAGGGGATGCCAAAATCGTAAATGAAATATTCAACTAATAACTAGCAAATGAGCACAGGAAAAACAAATGAAAGTTGATCTTTCTACAATGAGGCTGAGTTTAGCATTGCAATTGAGAAGAAACAGAAGGTATATTTACAATCAGTTTTGAGCTCTTTTCACAGGTTACTAAGGTTATGCCCTCACCTAGATGTTCTAAGCACAAGTCAACAAGAACCCTACAGCCATAAGCAACCTCAATATATGTTTGTGGCCCATGGCTTGAGCAGGTTGGTGGTAAGTTGACAGAAAGAAATTCTCTCAAAAGTTTGAATTTTCAGAATTTGGAAAAGATCCAGACTCATTTATTTAATTAAGATTTATAAGCCATGAGTTGCAACCAGCTTTCCACAAGTCAGGTAGGTAAAAACCACTTACAGCTTAACACAAGCTCAGCCAACATAACCAAAGAATCCCAGATACGCAAAGTAATGTCATCAGCAAATATACGTCAAACTTCTAAATACAACTCCAAGAGGGAAAGCATACCATTTCTGACTTCAATAGTTGTCTACTCTCCAAGAGCTTCATTTCCATTTCCTATTGCAGAGGAAGCAATAAATAAGACATTTCAACATCCATGTGGAGCAGACAATCTCATTTGACACAGCAGAAAGATATCTTACCTGTATTCGGCTTTTCTTAACTTCTTGGACAGCATCTTCACTGCACCCTTCAACTTGAGTTGCAGGTTCAGCTAGCAAAAAAATATGATCCAGAGAGACTAAAGCTGGATCTTGGCCTAGCCTACAACATGGAACCTACAATAAAGAAACATAAGAGACCTTTCTGGAGGCATGCAGAGATTAATGTTATTGAGACACAGTTAGAAGATTGAGTTTTGCAGCAATTACTAAGATTAACTTAGTGATTGACGAAAAAATAACATTCACAATAAGAATAGTGTCATGGTATTGACCAAATTTAATAATTTTTTCTAAGTTTACACTGGTACTTTGCAGAACTCTATTATATTGTAAATGGCAGGAATATTCCCCAAGTAGTGTCCACTTGTTTCTATTATCCAGGTTCACCGCCATAGAACCCTTGGCATATGAAAAATGGCAAACTGCTGCAGATGAGTCTTTTTCACAATTTTGTACCCAAATAGGTAATAATTGCAAAGACATAGAAAGCAAAAAATAACCCTTTAAAACCTGGCAGGAAAAAAAATATATTCTCAAAGTCATTATAAGGCATGATCTTTCCCTATATCTATCCTATACAACAGCCCACTGAAGAAGAAAAGCTTTTATTCTCTCCCAAATAGCATAAAACCAGAAGCAACAATTCCCTCTTTCTAAGATTCACAAACACAAACAAAAGAATAAAAGAAATCCTTTTCCCAGCAGCCAAAATAAGTTTAGTCACCGTTTTCTCTACTATGCATTAATTCAACAACCTTCTCTAGGAAAAGAAAAAGGGAGAGAGAAAGAGAGAGAGAGCCAGAGAGAGACAGAGAGGCTGAGATAGCTCAAGACACCAACTAAGAACGTCAGGATAGCAACAAGGAGACACTCTACCAACAACTCTGAAAAGACAAATCACTCTGCAAAACTAGAATAAAAAACGTATGATTGAACTGGTCAACAATGACAATCCAGAAACTGATGAATTCACCCCATTCAAAGTCTACATATTTTCCAAAAATATCCATATCTCAAACTCATCTGTTATCAACATCAATAAAAGAAAACATAACACTAGTTTAATGATAATACAAATCCTCTAGAATCAACAATTAAGATTTGCCCCCAGTTACACAACCCCAGCACCACAATGTGACGTCTCCACCATGTTTGTCAGCACAAAATTCACCAGTACAAAACTAATGTGTGGAGCATTTTTTACATTAAGAGTCCACATAGTCAATCTGGCACTTATTTGACAAGTTTGCCAACAAATGTTGCCTAAGAACTGTGGTTAAGGTTCCACTATGTAGATGGAAAACGACGACCGCACAGCCATACAACAAGGGAACTACATTCTCTAATAACTTTTCAATAATTTTTTTTTTTTTTTGAGAGGAAAAAGGAAGAGGGGGGGGGGGGGGGGGGGGGGGGGGGGATTTGACATAGAATAGCAGATAAATTTTGATTTTTTCCTTTGATAAATCTTTCTTTATCCAGGATATGATCCTCTACATCATTTACTAAAACAGTGATCTCACTAAAACAAAAACCTATAGGCATGTTATCCAGGAACTCGTTCAGATTTTAAGAGTTTTATGGGTTTGCTGTGGATCAATGTCACTACTCTTGTATTTGACAAAATGAATTTTTAAAAAAGGAAATCATAGCACAAATAGAAGTTCTTTTGTACAACAAAAAAATAAGTAATAAAAAGTTGGATTAATCTTAATCAACTTGACACGAAAAAGTTGAAAAAAGACAAACTGTTTGACCAAGACAATTACAGCATACGTAATTATGCATTTAGGAATATCCAAATATGAGATGACAACGTTGTCCTTAGTCGAAGCCTAACTTTCCCGGAGAGAAACAAAGAAGAATAACTCCCTCGGGAGCTAAACGTAGCAAAACTTTTAACTCTCAGGCGGACAAATGCTAATTTCCTTAATAGATAAGAAGGAAACAACCCCACAATGATTGATTCTTAGTTAAATCTAGTCCCAGCAATAGTTTTGACAACAAGGAAAAAAAGAAGAGTAGAAAAGGGGAAATGCTAGGATTCACTTACAAAAACCAACTCCTCCCAGGGATTGCTCCTGCATCATTTACTGACTTCAGAGTGAAAGAACTCATGGGTGGATCAATAGCGGGTTTGGATAAAAATGCCCCCATGAAACCCTTCCCTTGGGCTTTCCTTAGGAGGTACACCAAATCATTAGAGCCGAAAGGAGGGGGGTTGGGGGAATTACAGAAGAAGATCTACATAAAAATTTAGGCAAATGATTAAACCAAACACTATTCCGAACGTAGCATGAGCAAAAAAGGCTTCTTGTTAGCCTCAAAAGTATTCTAAACCTATTAGGAAAATCCTAATATTTTATGTATGGAGTTTCCAAGTGTCAATTGCAATCACAGATCTGCTGCCCTGGAAAAAAATTCCCAGATAATACAGTGGCAGCTGTCCTAGACCTAAAGGCTGACTTTTCACTTCCTCAGCTATTAATTTGTGATTTTGTATGAAGTTTCATCTAGTACGCCTTTTCATTTCATTAGTTAGTTTTCCCTTTTCTTTTACATGGAAGGTTTAGATGTGTTTAGTAAAAGACAACAAAGAAAGAGAAAGCAACTAGAACTCCAAGAATTAGATGGTTGATTTTGCAGGGGAAGAGGGTAGAATTGCTTAAAGATAGTGTAAAAAGAGGCATATGGGATCTAGAAGATGAAATAAATGTAACACGGGAAAGGATGAACAAATGTGTGCAAAGCATAGTAAATGGGGATGAGTAAAAAGGGAATGGACCCTGATCTAAGACAGTGATGGAATCAGGAAGCTCAAACTGTAGTGAAAATAAAAAGAGATGTCCCAATGTTTGGCATAAAACTAGAAATAAACAACGTATTGCAGCATACAAATATGCTAAAGAAAATAGATGTGTGAAGAAAGAAGTTGAAAAAGGAGAGGACTAATTTACAATAGGTTAGGTAAATAGTTCTCAGAACTGAACTGGTGACTAAACTAGACAAGGTACTAGTTCATGGCTCACTGGTTCAACCACAGTTCAACCAGTGATATGACCAAATTATTAATAAATAATAAAAATAAAATTTTAAATAAAAAATAAGGAAAAAGATAAATGGCTCAATAATAAACAATTTCATTAAAAAAACTCATAATAAGCATAAAAAATATAAACACTAATGTCAAAATTTTCAATGCATAGTTAAGGAACTAAATAATATTTTTAACACAATATGAAATAGTTTGGTGGAAACAATATCCAGGTTGGGTAGCCTTTCCTCTGCTCTACCATTACTTCACTGAAAAAACTATTTAGTGTACACCTCCATATGCATCTATTAACGTATATACAATCAAGTATACTACTACATCGGAAGTTGTGGAAAAAGAGAATTTTCTTGTATTACCATCGACTGACAAATCAATTACACTTTTGAAAACAGAGGCAATTTCTCTACAGCACACAAGAAAATAGATAATTTCTTCATAAAACACACCACCACGTTTAGAGAGAGAAAGAGGGTGATGGGGGTAGCCAGGGAGACAAGTGGAGATTGGAGAAGATGGGAAGACCACGGAGAAAGGCAGAGAGGGAGGAAACGAAGAGGAGTCTCATGAAGCTACAGCCAAACAAAAGATCAGATGAAATCATTAATATGATCAAGAAAATCTAAATAAAAGCTCTCTTTGTGTAAATCTCGCTCACCATCCTTTTTCCTCTCTCTATCACATAGTATCGCTCTTCAAAACCTATCTTTTATTGTACCTTCCGTCTGTTAACATTTTCTAGACTTGTGCTTTCTGAGACGAACATTGTGGGAAAAAGAGAGAGAGAACTTCAGATTCAAACCAAATATCAGTTTTGTTCTTGCAACCTCTGCACTCAATAGAATTCTTCTTGAGGGACAAGTCTTGCAATCCCTTTCCATCTCACCAAATCAGAGAGGCACAGGTCAGTGAATTCATTTACAACATGAGAGGCAGCATATATACATACAGAAAGCACCCACATGAGCATATTAGAAATGACTCAGTCAGTTCCATATAAACTGCCCGGTTCACAGATTTTCTAAAAAACCAGCCGGTTTATCAAATTCAAAGCGGTTCGTAAGCATTTGAGGTAAAATCATAAAACCGGGCGTATCTTTTTTGCGAGTCACTATAGTACGAACAATTGCAGAAGAAACTAGTAAAATCCTAGTCACAATGAGCCTCAATCAAGAATTACCATGAAGCATGTGCCTTTTTGCTTTAGTTATGCATGGATTGATTAATCACATTCAAGAAGAGGTTCCACAATGCTTGCTATTTGATAATGACCAGTTTTAGGCCCGTGATTGGACTACCTCTTTAGTTTGATTGTTTAACGACAACGGTTTTAAATAAAGATTATATATAATTTCTTTGGTCATATTTTAAAGTTTTTATATAGTTTAGTTAAATGTATTCTATATTTATTTGTAATGTATGCTCCAGTAAATTGAATATTAGTATACTTAATTGTTCTATGTATTTTTATTTGTGTTCTAAAAATAATATAATTTTCTACAAAATACGTAAATGGCATAAATTGAATTATTCTAGAAATGGAAATTGATTATCCGCACAAAGAAAGTAATAAAAAAGATGGTTGATTAGTAGTTACTACATCTATAATATTTTTTGTGAAGGAAAAAAATTATCAATTACTCATATATATATTTGCATTCATTCATAACTTAAATAATTGAGGAGATATTGAATATGCATTTCCTCTAAATTTAGTGAATACAATTTATAATGGCATAAGTTTTTTTTCAATTTGTTTGAAAAAATAAATGCATGAGACAATTAATTATAAGAATCAAGAACATATTTATTTAAAAGTAATAATTGAAGAAATTAATAAGATAGTCCAATTGATTTTTAGAATTGATATTGGACTTGGATGTTCAATTTGTACCTAAATTGCATATATAAAACAATATTATAAATAAACGGGTCTTGCTTAGTCTGGTTGTACAAAACGTTGAAAGTTGTGAAAAATGTGAGCCCCCACTTTGTATAATCAAAGAATGCATGATTAACATGTGCCTTAGCATGTGGCTAAGAAAAAATAAATGTATTTAAAGTAATAGTTGAGAAAATTAAGAAGATAGTCAATTCACTCTTCGAATTCTTATTAAATGTAACAATCTTAATTTTTCATAACCAACACAGAACCAATACAAATACAATGAATATTATATGTTTGTACTAATCAATATATGTACATGAACCTAAAATATATACACTAACATAAATATAGACATAAATACAATGAACTAATGTACTAACATGTATAAATAAATGAATAAAAAAAAAGCAATTAGCCACAAAAAAGCAATAAAACTAACTACAAAGTATAATAAACAAAATAAATAAATAAAAGCCATAGTGAGCCACGTTTCACAAAGACAAATTGTTAACATAATGAGATAATAATTGAAAATGTAGGAGAAATGAAGCTTCTTTTTATTTGAATTTTATAAATACAACATATAGTGGCATGAATTTCACACCTACAATAAATAATCATGAAAAATAAAGTATCATATTCCTTCATCTAGACAAACACCATAAATACTAAATAAGTACATTGAATAATAAGTATAGTGAATCATAGTCTAAAAAAGTAAATACATATACAGGGAACCAAAGAGACAACTAAATAACTGTTTGTCATTATTACATTGAATAAGTACAGTGAATCACAATCCTTTAAAGCAAACCCATTGAAAGCAAACCGCAACTCTACTGTTCTCCAACCCAGAGAGATCCCCAATGAGGTACTCAGTTCTCTTCTCATTCTCTAAATCTACTTACTTCATTGTACTTGGCTTGAAGTTCATACTGTCAAATGCTCTTGTCAATTGGTTTTGAAAGAAACTGAGCTGAAGCTAAGTTACTGCTCGATGAAAGTCCTGATTGGAGAGTCTGACATGATTTTATTGTCACAGTGATGGTGCGTTGGCTTTTTATTTATGTCTGGCATCATGTCCATGTTTTGAATTCTTCTTTGGCTGAAGTTGAAGCTTAAATGTGAAGACTTGTATCATTTCCGTAGCTTGTGGGCCAAAACTTGTATGAGCTAGTTTTGTGTTCAAGTTTGCTTTCTCTATTTCAAGATATTGTTTTACGCTGTTCTTTGGATTTTAGGAGGGAAAAGGAAGCAAAATGACTGGCTAAATAGGATAGAAAAGTAAAGAAAGGGAAAGAAATTGATCGTCGATTCGTCCCTCTCTTTTCTGGGATTTTCAGGGAGAGAAAATACACAAAATGAGAGCATTTTCATGAATGAAGAACCAAATGAAGGATTCAAACTTTTATTTTCTGAGTCAAAAGGGAAAAACTATAAATCAGTAGAGGAAAGGGTCACAGGCAAAGGCATTTCTTTTTTGGATCCCATATCAACTTTGCTAAAAAAAATAGCAAGTCCTGTCAGTTTTCTGTTTATACTTTTGTCTTTTCTTCATGTTAAATCTTCCACACCCGTAACTAAAGAAGAGCTTGGCAGGGCCACCTGGACTTTTCTACACACTCTTGCTGCTCAGGTCTTCTCATATAATTTGTTTGGCTGCTTTTTTGATTCTGTAGTCATTGGACTTGAGTTTATGTTTTCTGTATAAATTTCTGGTGCAATACTTCTGAAGTACAAAGGAATCATTTTATATCCATATGTTTGCCAGAGTGTCTATGATAATTTCCCTAATTGACCGATAATTCTACATGTTTGACAGAGCACATCCTGTACAGGCTGGTTCTCAAGCTGAGTTCTCCCAATGGTTATGCCATGTGCACAATATTGTTAACATCAGGTAATCTATATGCTTATCAAACATATTGTACAGATCTTATTGTTCATTTCATTGAGTATACAGATTAGATGACTCCCTAACTTGACAATGAATGGTGAACACTTCTACATGGTAATATGACCAATAATAACCACTGCATACATATAGATAAATTGAGTTGTAATTAGGCCTCCACAATTTTACTGGTCACCTAGTTCACAGCACAGTGTGTGCTGGTTTTCATGTGTTTGGCCACTGTTTAACTAATAGTATTTGGCTGGTCGATCTTGATTTCGATCTCAAGGCCAATTTTTTGGTCAGAGCCCCAATTTCTTGTAAACCAAAAGGTTACTGCCTTGGAAAGTTTGTGAAGTCCTAATTTGTGGTTTGCTCTTGTTTCAACAGCCTAGGTAAGCTGGTGTTCCACTGTGAGCGAGTTGATGCACAGTGGGGCAAGTTGGGCTGTGACCAGCGTGCATGTGATCTCCAAGGAGCTACAACAATTTTGGTGGCGAAAAGTATTAGAACAATGATGTTTATAATTTAGATGAACAGGAATTACCAATTGATGGATATCAGTGTTGTTGATGTCATATTGTACATGGAAAATCCTTTTGCAATTAACAATAATATTAGGAGGTTTATTGTCCATTGATGTTTAGAGCTTTTTCCTCTTTGATGGTCAAGCTGTCCCCAGGATATCTTTGTTTCTGTGTTTCTGTTTGTCTTCAAAAGTTTTTCATTAACCTAAGATGCGATACGTATGCAGCTTGGCTTTTATTGTGTTTTACATAGCATTTGTAAGAAACTGGATTCAATTCATTTCTAGGGATATCTGATCATGCCAGCATTATATCAAACAGCTTGGATTACTACACTGTCCTAAGACTTGAACTTGTATACGAGGCAAAATGCTCTATATTTCTACTGGTGCTAATCAACAGAAAACTGATTATGCTGCTTAATGTCTGCAAAGCTCAACACCAAAATGATAAGCTGCCACAACACACTGGAGTATTGCCTCTTTGCAACTAAAGTTCCATTGCCCATGCTCCTTTATAGTCCTAGGCAAAGTAAGGAGGATGTTACAATTTTAGCACCAAAAACTGAACAAGCCCAAAAGCTAATTATGCATCTTAGAGGCCCCAGGAATGTTTTTTTTTTTTTTCCTGGAGTTATGTATCTACATATCTTCGAACCATGTTTCTCCAACCAGGGAAAAAAAAAAAAGAAAGAAATGGAAAGGAAAGGAAAGAAACCCTGTTCCTCAGCATAAATATAAAAAAGATGAACTCCTAAGTACAGGCGAGTAAAGCAATTTTTTAGTCTACATAAAATATTGCTTCACCTGTAACCTGAGTGCTGTACTACTACTTCAGCAAAACCAAATTATGTTCTCACAAATTCTCACATGGTAACAACTATGTATTGCATACAGAAGTAACAGAACTATTATTTTCGTTGCTGTCGTCGTTACCATCAGCTCTTCACAGCAACTGCTTTCTAGTAAGATCAAATGGATGTTTAGCCTACTAATATGTAAGTTGCACATGAATTTTACTTCCAACAGAAATTTTGAGATATGCACAAATAGCGAATCATGTTACAATCAGATCAAATTACTTTCAAAGCTTTCATATAATAAACAAGCAAGATGAAGCTATAAATTCACTCCCCTTACCCCACCAAAACCCCTGAAGGACTACTACAAGGAAAATTTCTAAAAGAGAAAGAAACCATACGATCTATTTGCCTGAAGCTGAGCTATCAGCTTGAACATTTCCCACTTGCAAATATTCAACTGTCCGGAGTGGTGGGGCTTCACCAAATTTCAGTATGTAGGCAGCTTCATAGACAGGCCGCAATGGCAAAATCAATTGGGCATCTAAATATGCATCACAGGAGAAACACCAAACCGACAGATCACTGTTCCCAAAAGTAAACAAAAAGTATGAAGGGAGAGCCAGAAAAATAACTTGGGCCAATAGAAGAAAAAATGAAATGGAAGAAATAATCTTTCTTTAAATGTTAATAGAATACCTGTAGCTGAGTGCTAGACCATGATTTGTCTGCTGATAATGCTCAAGCATATGCTTGTTGATAAAACGGCTACAAAGAACATCATTGCAGCACAAACATAACCAATTCTCTTTGGGATGGTGGCACCTTCAGCAAATTGTGGAACAGGTAAGGAAATGTGTTTTCTAGTCAACATATCAAAGTTGGATTTCCAAATATCAGCAGCTAATTAAACTTCCAAAGTTTCCAATTCAAACAAAGTTTCAAAGTCAAACACTTAATGGCAGCTTTAAGATTAATATGGTGGAGGGATCAGTTGTATAAAAAACAATGGCATTAGCAGTAAATTTTACTAAGAACTGAATGTATTTCGACATCTGTTGGCATAAATTTAAACTTTTAGAAACAAGGCCCTGCTTTTGTACTCAAAAAAAAAAAAAAAAAGAAAAAAAAAACGTTGTTTGGTTATGGTTCCATTCTCGTTTAAAATATTTTGTTTTTTGTGTTTTAAAACAAAAAAATTGGAAACTTCTCATTTTTCATGTTCTCGAAAACATAAAAAGAGAACATCGAAAATTTCCGGAATACAAAAAACACTTTTTTCTTGGTTCCTAAAGCTGGGGGATTTTCTAAAAAAATTTTGGAAACAAGTTCCGGAACATGTTTACGAAACGCTATCTCGTCAAAAACAATTTCTGGAGCCAGTTTTATAAATTTGCTAAATGCAATTTTAGCAAATTTCAAAAAATTAAAAATAGAAAACAGAAACTGTAACTATTACGTCTGTTGTAATCAAATGGGGTCTTTCTCGAAGTTTTCTAAAACACAATATTTCCAATGATCGTAGAAGGGCTGCAACCACAACCAATGGTGGGATCACTCTGCAATTCTTTATTATGCACATATTTCAGCAACATGAACTGATAGCAATGTGTGGAATTTTGTCACTTGTTTGCATAAATTGGATAAAATTAAGCTCTGAAGCCTTACCTAAAAGCATTACTGTGTTAAAAATATATACAAAGCAAAATACAGAACAACTCGGTGAAATTTGGTAAAGATCATATCCAATACTTAAAACATTAGAAACATTTGGGCAGCCTGAATTTAGCAGTAAAATTGGTGGTTCGAACAAGCCTTTTTCACACAATAGGTAAAAACCGTAAAATAGATGATCAAGAATATCATAACTATCATGAAGAACAATAAAAGTGAAAACCATTATTTGGCAGTTCGGCTGTTTGGCTGTTTACTTATTTCCAAAATTTAGTCATATAACTAGATAAACGAAAAGCTAATTAACTCTACCAAATGAATCAGTATCCGAAAGCGTGAATTGAGTTTACTATGATCTTTTTGTTGTATTTTTTCTCAGCAACCAAACAGACGTGTTACTTTAAAATCAAGATTTCTTGAAAAATATGATACTAAATTGCCACCTGTTTGTGTGGTGGAGTGGGAGGTGAGTGGTTAAACCTGTAGAGGGTGGCCCTCTGGGAAGTTAACGGCAAACTCTGTCTAGGCGGAGGACCACCGGAGGTGGAGGAGAGAGAGTTGAGGCAGTTCCAGGAAGAGAGAGAGTGGCAGTGTCTCAAAGAGCTTGGAGAGATTTTGGAGAGGTTGGTGGTGATCATTTAATGTGGAATAAAATGTTTTGTCAATGGCGAATGAAGCCTCCCTTTATATAGGTGAGGGAGATACTTCATGATTGGTCATTTAATTGTTGAGGTTTTCGATGATTGGTTCCTCCGACCTGAGGCGAAACCCTTTGTTGATTGATTCCTCAGTTTGGGACGTCTCGAAGACCGACATTCTGAATGTCAACTCTGTACCTCTGTGGCGACAGTGATTTAGTGATTCAGACATTTAGGCATTAAATGCGCTTTATTGTTTACTTGGAGATCCCTCTCTCTCTAAGACCGACCGGAGGGACAGGACCCCTCAGCGAGCCATCAACTCTAGCCTCCAATGCACTTGTCTTCTGGTGATCTTGCGCGGAGGTCTCTAGGTTCTACTCCCAACCTAAGTTATGGAGAATAAGTCACGGAGAATCATGGAGAATTATGCAAGTATGGAGATGCGCTCGCCGGCGAGATTCCATGGCCGAGCTAGGAGGTGCCGAGCGCGAATCCATCAGCGGGTGACACGGAGGAGGATGTCTTAACTCGGAGGAGGCGCTCTTCGCGCTTTCCTAGGTGGGTAAGCTGACTTGGTGCACACGTCGCCTCGATGGGCTGCCACGTGGAGCCCAGCGTAGAGGAGGAGTGGTGAATTACTGGAGTGTCCTTATACGGAGTTGGACACTTGTACCTGCACCACCCAAAATGAATACGAAACACTAGAGGCTTATTTTAGATAATCAACGAGGTTTTTTTCAGAATCGTACAACGAAGATATACGTATCAAAATTAGTACATATATTTTATAGACACGTGCATATATTAAGTTACAGGGTTGAGTAATTAGGGTTTAGTGTCGAGGCAAGATAAGGCGACGGACCTGTTGCAGGGAGTGTCTGGGGTTGGAATGTGGGTGAGATCCAAAGACAACAAGGCCAAGTGATCACAGCTTGTTCGGGCTTCGACCCAACCAGACTCCGACCCGAAAAACAACTCCTCTTCGTCTCCTTCTACCGGAGGAACAGACGACGACGAAGCAGCTTCGTCGGCCATTGAGTCTGACGAACCTTTGATTTCTATAGTGGTCCTGGGGTAGTAGAAAGTAGAAACACAGATATAATAGAATTCCAATGGTCAATCAACGGTCAACCCATTTTACGACGTCGGTTCATACCAGAGTCCTTGCTCTTGGGCCCAGAATTTTCGAGGCCTCAAATCGGTGGAGGGCCAGGCCGACCCGCTTATGAGTATGGACTATGAACAAGAGTTGGGCTTCAACAATCTACTAAACCCAAGAAAATATATAAGGCGGCTGGAGCGCAATACGCACCTCGTGCAACTTAGAATTCTAGGGTTTTGCAAACCTCACTCGTATAAGAATCAACTTTGCCTGCTTCGGGTGTAGACTAGACTAGAGAAGCCTTCTGAATCATCTGCGATTAGGGCTTCGAACGGTCTCCGGCTGCTGTTTTAGCTTCTTGAAAAGATGGGTCACTCAAACTTGTGGAACTCGCATCCAAAGAACTATGGTCCTGGCTCTCGCACCTGGTAATTTGCATCTCAACCCTTTTCTTAGTAGTATAAATCATTTTGCCTATCTAAGCGTTTTGAGTTTCTGGATTGTTTATGTGCCGTTAAATTATTTTTGTTTTTCTTCTCATGAATGTTTTTCATTCACAAAGAACTCGTCTTGTAAAAAGTAACATTGTTTTGTTGAAAGAATTTTTGAGTCCGTTAATTTCCTTTATGCCGTGTCTGGAATCTGGATGCTGAGAAAATTGAGGAGTCCTGACCAAAAGAGAAGCTATCAATCTTAAATTTATAGTGCTTTGGTTTTAAAAAAATGTGCACAAGTCATCTGGATTAATCCAATAGCTTGTAACATGTTAGTGGAATAAGGGTTGTAAAGTCTTAGATTCATTTTGTTTTTCTTCATTTTTAATTCTTCAGCTCCCCAAATGGAGAATTGGGGAATTATTTATGGGTTCCTATGTGAATTCTTTGGATTTGGAAGAACTGATGAGTTGCTGTAAAACTGTGGATTCATTGTAAATATTGATAGTACTTAATAAATGATTTATTTTCTCGTGGGAGGATCATAAGTGTAAGCATAACAATGCTATTTCTCAAGGTGCTAATAAACATTTCAAGTGCTTAGTTAAATGCACCAATTTGTTTTTTAATACATGAGTGAAGGATTTGGGGTCATTTCACTCTGCATGAAATGGGTTTGACCTTCTTCTCCTTCTCTCCTGATATTTTTCTGCCCAAGCCTCTTTTTTTATTAATTACAGGAAGAAGCTTCAGGAAATGTTTTTGAGAATACATTGACATTTGTTGTTATGGCATTGCTGTTAGAAATTGTTTCATTGAAATAGATAATAAGTTATCATTCATAACGGAGATTATTGTTATTTTGGCAGTCGTGTGTGTGGGAACCCTCATGGCTTGATCCGAAAGTATGGGCTCATGTGCTGCAGACAGTGCTTCCGCAGCAACGCCAAGGAAATTGACTTTATTAAGGTAAATCCTTGAATTTATCTGTGAACGTAAAATCCACTCCCACTTGCCCTCTTCCCCCACTTGCGATTTTTTGGCTTGATACGATTATCGTCTGTCTTTATATATACATGCTTTGATACCTGTATATACTTTGGGGTGAATGCTTATTGTGTCACTACTTGCCTTTGCAGTATCGCTGAAGGATTTTGCTGGTTGTTTTACAAGAGAAGAGGATTTTGCCCAAGTGTAATGCCCGGGTTTTTTTTTCTTCCTATGATTAGAGTAACTTTATGACTGTTCTAGTTTTGTATCTTTGGAGACAACCCATTATAATTGGAATTGCATTGCTTGTCCCAATTTAATGTTGAATTTTAATTGATTGGTGGACAACGAATTTATGGGCATCAATTGTTTGGGTTTTGTCCTTGCTTCCGCTTTGCCATGTGGCAACAGATTTAATGAATGCAAAGTCAATGGCTTCAAATTCAGCTTGAAGTTGGGAACCTATTGGTATCTGGAACAATTTTGGAAACTTTTCAACATCGAATTATGTTTTATTTGGTGGTTGTGGGGGAAAATTGAAGGCTACTGCTGATCTTAGTTTATATTGGTGATTATTAGTTTCTTTTTTGTCTGCCTGGTTTTTAACAATCATTATTTCTTTCTGCAAATTATATAGAACTTTCAGATTTTGTACCATACCATATCATTCAGGTCTGGAAGCTTCAATCTACTTTCTTACTGGATGCATTGCCATCATAGTTTTGATAAGTATCTGTTGCATATTTGTGATTTATGAAAGCAAAAAGTAAGAACTATTAAGTTTTAAGAAACATTTGATGTGATCTAGATTCTAGATGCTTTTGAATTTTACCATACATGCAAATTCTGCTGTTGGAGGAATGCATGGTTTTAAAATTTGGCTGGCCTGAATGAGATAGTCATGCAAAATGCTGACCTAGAAAATTCATACCAATAGTTCTTTTTTATGGTCATTGTTAACAGTCAGACAATGATCACCATTTACTTTTTCAATAACCGGAGTGTCTGTTAATGGTCATAGATTTGTTACCCTAAGAATTTCATTACAAAAGAATTGTGATGTCTATTTAAGAAAAGAAAATGCTATTCTTCTAGAAAATTTGTACAAAAAAATTTACTAGAATGATGTGGTGGTGACATTATTGTAATTAAACACTATTATGATGGGTGTTTTGTTTTAAAGGGAATGACTCTTATTCAATTTTATCATTCTTGTGATGTAATAATTGTAATAATTTTCAGTTTGTATAGCAGAAAGGAATGTAATGATTCTATGAAAGCTAGCAATTTAAGCATTCAGCCATCGACTTCTAAAAATGGACGGGTTAAACAGCTGTATTAAGGGTCAGTTCTTGACTTGCACAGTTTCATTTTAGGTCCCATCTCTCAAATCACTGATTGTGATTTTCATTTTTTAGATGTCTTTGTATTATAATATTGTAAGTTTACTATCCAAGTTTGTTTTGGTTTGGTACAAACTGCAAAGAGCTGGTAGTGAAGAAAGCTAGTCCACAGCTATCTTTTGAAATAAGCTTGAAATCTTCTCATATTAAGAAAATCACCAAATTACATTATAAAGCATAGACTAACCACCAAATTCTTTATCTACAGTAAGTTTCTTTTCCTCTAAGCTATATAGGCACCCTTTAGGTCAATTTAAAGAGAAGACAACTATCAAACTATTAAAACTTACAATGGCCGTAAGCATAATTATTAGAAAATTTACATCAGTTAATACATAACCCAACTCAACTAGGCCTTTTCTCAATTTGTTTTACCCTAGGTGTCAGTTGCCTAACGGAACCCTCCTCCTTTAAACGGGTTTGGAACCGGTTGTGTAAAAATATAACACTGAGAAAACAGAAACGAAAAAATAAAACAAATCACATAATAAACTTTTTAATAGATTTTTTTTTTTGTAGTCTACCATATAAGTGGCGCGACGCAATTGAATCTTGAATTTCTCACATTTTTCTCATTCAAATATTTGAAGTTGAAAGGAGAAGCAAAGTTAGAAAGCTATGTGTCTGGGACAAAATCATTTTCTACTAAGTATTTTGTCACTTTGAAAGAGGGCTAACTAATTTTTAAAGAAACATCACTTAGTGGGTGTGTTACTTTTAAACCAATTGTACCATGGAGTGCATCTTAAGTCAAATGGCATGCCTTCAAATATTCCAACCATCATCATTTCTTAAATAAAAACCATAGCTTAACTAAGGGGGGGTGGGGGTCCAATGTTATTTTAAATTTCCATTTTTGAAGAATTAAGTGATGAACTCGATTGACTAACTCAGATTGGACTTAGGTTTTTAATTAGTTTGCGATTTTGTCGGATAGTTGTTTAGTCAATTATTTAGATAGGCTACACAAATTATTACTGAAATCTAATCACACCAAACTTGGTCACTGTTACTCTCATCACTGTAAAATCTGGCCTGTGTAGAATGGTGTCCCAACTCTTCTATTTCTTAGTCTTTAGCCTTATGCAATTTTTTTTTTCTGTATGTATATATATGTATGTATGTACATACGACAATGAAACCTACGTAGTATGTACAACGATTCAATGAACAACATATATAAATCTATGTACAATGAACAACATGCATATCTACATACATATATTTATATATATATGATCATGGATTTTGGGTATAGAACAAAATTTATGGTGAATGACAGAATTTGAAGTCAGGTAGGGTGTCTGTATTGCAGTCTGGATATAAAAATGAAGATGTTCAGGTTTTGGCTTTTTCTTTTTTTGTTTTCTCCTCATTTCCTTTTTTTCTTTTTTCTCTTTTCTTTCTTTTTTTCCCCTTCTCCAAGTAATCTGGATGAAAATTTAAGAAAACAACTTGCTCTAAAATTGGGAACTTTGGCCACATTCATGTTATATAACTTATCTACTTCAGAACATGAGGTTAACAACTTTTTGAATTTCTCCAAGAAAAACAAATGCAAACTCTGCAAAATATTAGTCCTTGTTTATACATGTGTGTGACAAATTTTCGATTGTACAATAGCAACAAACCACTGCCATTCTGATTTAATGTAAGCGAGGATGAATAGAATACACTCATCTCACAGAATTTATTTTTCATGTATGTGTGTGTATATATACTTATTTATATATTATGATAACAAATAATAAGGGATTAAATTATAAATAGGGGCCAATTGGGGAGGCGGGATACACAAAGATAGAGGAAGATGGCAAAGTGATAGAATAAGAAGAACTAGAAAAGCGAAATGCGTTGAAAGCAAGGGAGATGATGGGAGAGGGACAGAATGGGACAGGGTATCCTATATATGGAGAGAACATAACAAAACAAAACAAAAATTCTAACTATATATGATGTATGGCTTCATTCATGCTTTAGCTTGCAAGAATTACAAGGCAATGTCGTTGTTGTCATATTCAATGACTCCTAGTTATAAACTTTCTTGAATTTTCTTTGGTACCATCACCCTACTGTTTGCTAGAGAGAGAGAGAGAGAGAGAGAGAGAGAGAGAGCTCTTCTGGGGGAGTTTCTAGCTGATATCATTCACTGTCTCGCGTCAGGTATGATCTCGTTTCACTGCTTGGTAAAAATGTTTATCCTCTGCTCTTGTTTTTGTTCATTTAGGAGATTTTCTCTGAGTCTAGAGAGAGAGAGAGAGAGAGAGAGAGATGGGCTGGTCTTGTTCACTGAGAAGGAATTGAACTGGGTAGCCAGTTTCTGAATCAAGAAATAGCTTGAACTTCTTTTTTCTTTTATTTGAGATTACTTGAAAACACAAGTTTGAAGCAGCAAACCCTGTACTTAAAAGAGTAATATTGGAATGTATTTTCTTTGAGAGTCACCTCTTTCTCAATTCTTTTTCCATCTCTAATCCATATGATTCAGTTTATCATGACATCAATGGAGAAGATTAGAATGAGCTTTTCCTATTTTCTCAGAGATTTGTAGTTTCTGGGACATGGGAATTCAGGAACCTGCACCTTTCTGAAGCTAGCTAGATTCTTTGCCTCCATCATTCTTTCTTCTACTTTATTAATGCTCATAACAACTTAGAAAAGCAGGTTCTTAATGGAACATAGAATTTTTCTGTTTTTGATTTTCTAATTAAACAATAAGATTTTATGTGTTTCTCTCTAGGTTTGACCTTTACATATATATATATATATATATATTTAAAAAAAAAAAAAAACATTAGAGTCTAGTCTCTTCTTGCTTAACCTTCGCAAGCAAAAGAATCTTGTAGCATGACCTTAAATTTTTCCAATATATATTTCTTTTCACTAGTACCTATTATACATTAAAATTAGTTTGTAATTTTGCATTTCATCACAACTGCTTGGCACCAGTAACCTATTACCTCTGTAGTTAATGGGCAAAGCATAAACATTGTAATCCTTTCAATAAAATTAACTATTTTTGGAGAAAATAAGAACTTTATTGATGTACCACTAAGAGCTTGTTTGTAATAATTTATAAGTTGTTTTATTTAAGTAAATTTATTTTTAATTTTCGGTAAAAAAGGCCACAAGCAAAAATCAAAACCCATAAAAAATAAATATTTAGAAAAATAAAAAATTACCAGTTAAATAAGCGGATAAACAAGGTAATTCAAATTTCAGCATTAAGAAAACAAAACAAAAGTCCATATTCTTAAGAGAGAGAAAAAAAATCCGCTAAAAGACAAAATAGGTCAGTGAACAGTGATGTTTCCATAAATATTAAAAATAGACCATACTCCAACTTAATTTAAAAAAAGTTTAAACTAAAAATGTGATTTGGTTAGCGTAACGTCTCTCCAAAGATTATCAAAACCCCAAACCTGCAATAGCTCTCCTCCCTCTCTCTCTCTCTCTCGATCAGTACTAACATCGTATACGGCCCCAAATCTCACCCTCTCAGTGCTCTCACTCTCGCCGCTTCACCCACCAACTCTCTCTCTCTCTCTCTCGGCCTCTATTCTCGCCGGAGATACATTACTTCCCCCTAACGCTCTTCTCTCTCTAGGACTCTCTTTCTCTCTCTAGACTCTAGTGTTCTAGTATTATTCTTTTCTTTAAAATGTGGAATCCTCCAGAGCCCCATTATGGGATTTTTTGATCTTTTTGCAGGTTTGGTTATGGAAATTCTAGTGGGGCTTCTGGGTAAGTCTGTTTCCTGAGGGACAATGTGAGGTGAGTTCCCAATATTTGGTGTATATGTGCGTGCGTGTGATGATGGTGGCCGCTATTTCTGGAGCAGCTTCAACTGACCCACAAAACCCCAAAACCGCCACACAAGATGAGACCCAACAGAACCCAAGAAGACCCCCATTGTTACCCTCGGAGAGGGACAATGGGGTTGGTCCCAAAAGACCCAAATCAAGGCAAGTTTCTTCGAGATACATGTCCCCTTCGTCTTCCACTTCCACTGTATCATCAATTTCTTCGACTTCTTCTACCTCTAGGAGGTGCCCATCTCCTCTAGTTTCAAGAAATTCGACTCCTGTGTCGAATACGCCGGCTCCGGTGCCGAAGCGGTCTGTATCGGCGGACCGGAGGCGGCCCACGCCTTCTCGCCCCCTTGCGCCGGATCTTGCTTCAAAACCTGGCAATGCCGGTGAGGTGTCGGCAGCTACAAAGCTGCTGGTCACTTCCACTCGGAGTTTATCTGTTTCGTTTCAAGGGGAAGCGTTTTCGCTGCCGATTAGTAAGACTAAGGTGGCGCCACCGTCACCGAATTTGAGCAATGTGATGAAGGGTACTCCGGAGCGAAGGAGGTCTAGTACTCCTTCGAGAGGGAAGGTTGATGGTGGTGGAGATCAGGTAGAGAATTCGAAGCCAATTGATCAGCATAGGTGGCCGGCTAGGACCAGGCAACCGAATCCATTATGGAGGAGTTTAGATTGCACTGAGGATAAGAAGAAGCTCATTGGATCTGGGAATGTTATTAGGACATTGCAGCAATCTATGGTTGATGTGAGTAGGAGGGCTTCATTTGATGGTAGATTAAGCCTTGACTTGGGCAATGCTGAGCTGCTGAAAGCAATTCAACAGGGCCCAGATGGCAACTCCGTTAATGAGTCATGTGTGCCATCTGATCTCACTGCATCCGACACGGATAGTGTTTCCTCTGGTAGTACTTCAGGAGTGCAAGAATGTGGTGGTGCTGCACGGGGACGAAGTGGTCCTCGTGGAATTGTTGTTTCAGCAAGGTTTTGGCAAGAGACGAACAGTCGGTTGAGGAGGTTGCAGGATCCAGGTTCACCATTATCAACTAGTCCTGCAAAAGTGGCAGTCCCACCGAAGTTTGCTCAATCAAAAAAGTTCCCAAGTGAGAGCCCATTATCATCTCCACGAACAATATCGTCTCCTATAAGGCCTGGATCACCAAATAAACTAATGACATCAATGGGATCATCACCATCAAGGGGAATGCCTAGCCCGTCTCGGGTCAGAAATTCAGTTGCTGGAACCATTAGTAGTAGTTTTAGCGAGACGCCTTCGGTTCTCAGTTTTGCTGTTGATGTTCGGAGGGGGAGGGTGGGGGAGAATCGAATGTTCGATGCACACTTGTTAAGGCTTTTGTACAATCGACACGTGCAATGGCGGTTTGTAAATGCTAGGACGGAAGCTGCCTTGTTGGTGCAGAAACATAGTGCAGAGGTAAGATATTTTGAGTTATGTTTCGTTATTCTAAGTATACTGAATTTGATTGTCATTCTTGATCTAATATATGGCTGGAATTATTTAGTTCTTGTTTATTGTATGATACATATTAATCGTTTCATGTAACATGTGCTCATTGATGGTATGCCTTTAAGTAACTAATGATCATGGTAGAAGATAAGAGACAATTGCAGAATTAACTAGTCTTCCATTCAAAGTATTGTCACCCCATTTTCTTTGTGCACACTTTACATGCTTATTTGAACATACAATTCCAGGCACATATGTACAGAGAGGCCATACTGTAGATTCTTTTAAGAGCACCCTATACCCTTAACTGGCAGTCTGACAATGGTAGGAAGAAAAAAAACTAAGAAGATTGCATTTTGTGTTAAGAAATTTAGATACAACACAATTAAGCAAAATAGCATGCTCATTTTGTCAATGGAAATTAGTTTATATGATTCACTCTAATTCTTTGAAGCCCCTCAACCAACTATGCAGAGAAAATGATGATCATAGATAATTGGCATAACTAGACTCATACTTCTATTTCATTCTTTCAAACAAAAGAACATGTTTGGAACCTTGAAAATTTGAAACCTAGACTGATTTCTTATTTCAGATATTGAAAGGAAAGAAATGCAAAGTAAAAAAAACATGCAAGATGAAGGCAAATGTTTTAGAATTAAAGAACTTTTGTAATGAAACAGCTGGCGAATTGGAGGTGGGTGGGTAGAATTTGTTTACTGAATGATATCCCTACAAACATAAAGGAATTAGATTGGTTCTAACAAATTTAAAAGCTACATGCATAGTATGTATATGAGAAATCATGAGTTAGATTAGAGCAAGGATCTTATTTATTTATATAGAAGAGGATCTTGTAGCATTCCTTCTAGGGTGGAAAGGTTATTTAGTGCTTCTGGAGTACCACTTGGCATTGCTCTTCCTCTCACCTCTCTCTCCTGTTGGTGGGACCAAACACCTCACCTAATTGCTGGACCCATGGGCACCTCTTCCCTGTTGGTGGGCCCAAACACCTCACCTAGTTGTGAGACCCATGGATTTTTGTGAGAGGAGGAGTAAGGTCACATGGTGCTCTAGGAGCATTGAATAGCTTCTCTCTAGTGTGATTAATGAATTACTTAAACATTCCTTGAAATGATGGATGTGACAGATAATTGCTAGAGCTAGAGCTAGCTTTGCAGCTGGCTTTAGCCAAGTTTCGAGCTAAGGTTGCTGCATTATTTCTAGGAAAAAGTTAATGAACATGATTCAGGAAATTGGTCTTTAGTCTTTCATTTGTAGAGGACTCCTTTGTTCGTTATGTCTATGGTTGTTCAGTATCAACTGGTATGGCTTAAGTTAGGGATTTGCATTAAGGTTTTATCTTCTTGCATTAATTATGAGTGAATTGACTGGATGCATTTTGATGAAGGACGAGTGCACATAACAATTTACTTCAAGCAGTCTGCTCAAAATTGATGTATGGCAGCAGAGTGGGGCTTTATTTAGGGCTGGTTGTAGTTGGTTTTTGTGGCTGAATGGGTGGTACAAACCTGGTGATTTTAGGGTTCCAAAGGTTTAACAAAAGGTGCAGTCTTTTAAGGGTTTAATTATTGAAGAAGAGAGGGAACTCTGGGACTGTTTTGGGGCTATGATCAGTAGCCCGAGAGCAGTAAAAGGACTGATTGGTGTTATTTTTATGTGCTGTCACTGAATGTGTGAAGCAAGAATGGTTGAAGTTTGTATTTAGGAATTAAAGGTAGAAAAATAAGGTGGATCAGATCTAGTTATGGGGGTTTTAAAGGTTAACATGCAGAAAAAGGAGAAACTCAAGGCACCACCACATGGATATCATAGTCATCATCGTTAGGATTACAACTGCATTACACAATCCTAACAGAAGCTTCAAAAGTTTTGAAATTTTTTTGGAACTCATCTCCGTTGTATGAGAAGAGTTGCATAACTTTGTATAGATTTTTAAGGGTTACTTATAAAAAAGAAGACTTTTATTTATTCCTAGTTCTAAAAGGAGTATGACTCCTAATCTACATTAACTTCTAAAATTCATCTAAAACCTATTGAAAAAACATATTTGGAGACCTACTGACAGAACTTGAAATGTATTATAAGTTATAACGCATAGGTGACCTTCATAGCGCATGTCTAGAAAATTTTAAAATTATCAAAGTACCACTGAATAAGAAATCTTGATAAAATAATATTTGGCATAATAAGACTTTATTCACACAAAAACTCAATCAAGCAAGGTATAAAGATAACCCTAACTTAAAATCAACCACTTTCCAATTTTTGTCGTTCATTTAAATTTACTTTATTTCTTGAGCTCTCTATGGCTTGCATAACATTCACGATGTGGTTCCTTTATGCATGCTTAAAATCGACCACTATTTTTGTCATTCATTTAGATTTACTTTATTTCTTGAGGTCTCTATGGCTTGCATAACATTCAAGATGTGGTTCCCTTATGCATGCTATTTGTTGGTTATATTTTTTGATTGATTTTGCTTGTTAAAAAAAAATTGTTTGATTGATGAAAATATGAAACAAACGTGGGGCTAAATAGCGAGTTTGATAGTTTGGATAGAAGCTGTAGGTTTAAAGGGGTTTAAGATAAGTTGAAATAATATGGAATACATGGAATGTAGTTTGTGTAAAAACACAAATACACAAGAAGTAGTGAAGACTGAAAGCCAAAAGAAACTAAGGAGAAAAATGTTGCAGCCTGTAAAATTGAGGATGATATTACTCGTAGAATTAAAACAGGATATATGAATGAGTGCTTCCACTGTATAGCATGATCTCTATATGCTTACAAAGTTAAAAGGTAAATTTGATGGAACACCTAAAAGTTCAACCATAATGCTTGGTAGTTAAGAACTAACATATTCATCAATGAGCATGGTGAAATGTGGCTGTTGAGATGGAATATGCACTAAAACAATAAAAGTATTTTTTTTGAGAAGTAAGCTTTTTATTGCCAAAAAATTATGATATTACAAAGAAGCTCAAGACACAGACCCGAAGGCATACAAACTCTCAAAAAGAGAACACACCAAACACTAAACACTAATCCTAACCTAGCCTAAGAAGATCCACTTAGAGGACAAGAGGCTAGGCATGGAAAAAACAATCAAGGAAAAGCAACTGAAACCTAAAAGCAACCCTCACAAAGATCACCAAAAAGTGATGAAAAATAGAAAAACATAATCTAACCATTTAAGTTTCTCTCGCAACTCAAAAGATTAGGTTAAAAAGAGAAAACCTCTCATACCTCAAGAGGATAGGTAAACACGTTTGGCGGTTTCTTGGACGTGAACTCCTTCTCGGCGTGCTGGCTAGATTACTTGACTTTTCTCTAGCTCTCTTAAGATTTTTATTTTCTCCACCAATTTCTTGTTGTTTCCATCCCTTGATATACCTACATATGACACCTACTAGAGAGGACATGCACATCCACCACTTTGCTTGGGGATATAGCTACATATGACATGTTATGTAGCCCAAGTTTTGCTTTAGCACTTGAAGATGGATCTTCGAATCTTGTCTCCGCTAACTACCTTGATTCACTGGCAACTTTCGGCCTTGCCTTATTACTCTCTTCATTATGTTGTCTATTCATAACAGTAGACTCCTCCTCGGAAGATCCAAAAATCTCAAACGTATTTGATAAAGATTGTTTTGAAATAGAGGACTTATAGTCCACTTTCATCTCATATTAGGGTATTTGAGCAACCCTTCCCTTTTGTCTTGTTTACTTCTTCCCATTCCTTTGACTCTTCGTTCTTTCCTTTTACTTTCCATTCTTGCTTTGAAGAATTTGGAACATGACGCTTTGGCTTTAATGATCAACGAAGTAGAATGACCCAAAATTTAGCCATGTGAAATGAAATCTACAATTGCACTAGGAGAGAAAGAGTGACATTATTCATACTGAGGGTTATTCCAGGGGAAGAAGAAAACTAAAATTAGCTCAGATTGAGATGGTACTAAAAAGACATGGTAGGATGTGGCTTTGTTGAAGTTATGACCCTCAATTGAGCAAAATGGCATAACAATTTCATGTACCCTCCCCCAAATAGTTGGGATGATGCTTTATTGAGTTGAGTTCTTGCAGCAATCAAACCTTTGAACCGAGTATTCTAGAGAACAAATTGCCAATTCTTGTTTGAAGTCCATAGGAGTACTTGTTTTACTATATAGATCCAATAATTTGAATGTATTTCATTTATATAAGGGGATTAGATGAGATACCACTATGCTACTACCACATTCTTGTCCATAGTAATGAACTTCTCTGGGGGATAGTCAACCCCTCTATTCATGCAGTCACTGTACTTTCTGCTAGTATAGTTAAGATCTTAACTGCAGGGGAGTTAGGTAGGAAATCAGAATTCCTAGAGCTTTGTCCAAGGATGGACAAGGTTCCATAATTCTATTAGGAAAACCTTTGGTAGTATTTTGTGGAACTTTGAAGAAGTGCTTTGGAAGCATTCCCTAAATTCCTTGGAAACTGCTAGGCAAGGATCATAATTTCATTTTGGTGTATCATTTAGGTCGGCTCAAAAATTAAAACATTTCAGAAATGTTTCAAAAACATTATAGAAGTGAAGAACAAAAAAATTAGAAACATATGGAAACAAATAGAAATATGAATTAAAATCCATCCATGTGTATTTGAGGGCTATACAATCCTTTATATTAGACTATGATTGCATTTTATAATAAATGCTAAATGTATAAAAAAATAGTTTAGAAATTATTTTAATAATTTCATTAATTGTTAAGAAGTAGAGTTTGAGAGTTATTTTATTTTTGTAAAATGATTCTAATTAACTTAATTTTGATACCTTATAATTACAATGTAATTTTAGAGTTTATGTGTTTCTTTGGTGTATTAGTTTTCAAATAAGAATCTGAAAATTGTAGTCTAAATTAATTATAGTGACAACAAATAAAATCATCCATCAAACAATACACGTAACATGCATTATGAAAATTGCAATAATTAAAAAAAAAAAAAGGGCCACAAGCAAGGATCAAAATTGTCTATAAATGTTGAAACGACTCATTATTTCGGCATGTTTTGTAGTGTTTTGCTGTATTTTGATATGTTTTGGTAGAAAAACGGGAATTTCAATATCATACTAATGCTTCATGTCGGTTCCCTAGGAAAGGTAATTTTTGTTCCTTGCTGCTAGGTTGATCTCTTTGAAAGCTCTTGAATGAGTTCTCACAACTCTATCTCTCTCTTTCTCTCTCACACAGGTTTTCTTGCATTTTTTTAAAAAACAATTTATAAATATTTTTTTTTTTACAAGTTTTCTAGTTATTTGGTATAGTGCATTTTTAACATCAGTAGTTGCAACTTACAAGTTTCTCAAGGTTTTTTTTATTTTTCTTGTGTTGTATCTAAATGTTTCCCTATCTCTTAAGCTTTTTTCGTTCTTGGGAAACTACCTAGGGTTATTTAATTTCTCAAGTGTTTTCGTCCTCATAACAGCTTTAAGGTTTCATTTTGGTTTCTCCTACAACTTTGGTAATGTTTCAAATTAAAGTTTCTCTTTGATTTTCCATATAAGGTTTTTCGTTGATACTAGATTGTTTCACTGCTTCATTTTTTCTTTGTATTTTTAGGACCTTGTTTCCTGGTTTGATTCTGATTCTGTTTCCTCAAGATATGCAAGGGTTCTGCCAACCTTTGGGGTTATCTGAGCTCCCTTCTTTAATCAGGCTGTTTTTTGGTTGAATAAATTAAAGACCTGATGGGAAATTTTGGCTTGAATCATTGGTCTTCTGCAATGAAACCAATGGCTGCATTTGTGGGAAGAAATGAATGTGCACCAAAGAAATGAAGTTGCTCATAATTTGGTGGCCTATGGTATGGTCGATTACAATATCCATTATTGTATAGATACAAAATTTATAAAAATTTACTTTGGTTTTCTAAAGCCATTTCTAATGTACTAAATACTTACTCAAAGCATCTGTTTGCTTGAAACCTACTGTTTATGATAATGTCAACTTTGCAGTTCCCCTGACTTTGGTTAGATAGATAATGAGATGTGGTAACCTTACTCCCTAAATCACATTTGCGTTTGGTACCAATACTAATGAGGAAGCATGAGGATCTGAATTAGCTGTTGATTGCTTAATTATATCAGGATCTCTAGGTTGGACTGTGTTCTACGATTGCCATCATCCTATTAAAGATGATGGGGGAGAGAAAAATATTTAATTAAATAAAAGAATTCTTTGATTATGTTCCTTCTCTAAATCTGGTTTTTATAACTTAGTTGGGCTTGCTAACAGATAGGCTTGGGGGCATGGTCAAATTTGGTTACTTCCAAGGACAGGGTTCTGGGTGTATCCAAGTTTGGTCAGTTTCCTGCCAAGTTGAACCGTAATGGGCGAGTCTTGTCAGATAGGCCTCAGTTCCTTTTCTTAATAGTATTTCACAGAACCTTAGTAGTATGTTTCTAATTCTGTATATCTGTTTAAATGTGCAAGGCCAGTACTTTATTTTTATTTTTTTTTTTTTATGTTGAACTCGTACATGCTGCACACAAAATGTATGGACACCTGGCATTTGTGGTTGCATACCATGTACCAAGATAAATTATTTTGTTGCTCAACTGGGCAGAATAAATGGAGCAACATATATTGTTAATGACTTCATTAGCTAAATGCTTTCCTTTGTACCAGAAAAATCTGTGGAATGCATGGATAACAATCTCAGATCTACGTGATACAGTTACCAAAAAAAGACACCGGTTACAGTTGCTGAGACAAAAGTTGAAGCTAGCCTCCATTCTCAAGGGACAGGTAAGATTTGTTTGTGGCTTCATTGTTCTTATAATACTGAATCCTGCTGGAACTTTTGGTTGGAAATCTGTCTATGGCTTGGCATTATATTTGGTGTCCTTCACTCCAGACACCCAGAATATCCCTTGGTATCATTTTTCTGAACTACTTGCAATATGAAAAACACTTGAGATTCAAATTAGAAAATTTCTACATGTTTATGGAAGAGGAAGTTAATGTGTATGCATGTCATTTACGAAAGAAAGATTGGAGTTGCATAAAGAGTCCTTCACTGGTTTAGGATGTGAATAGGGAAGTAACTTGTATGTGAAATATGCTTTAGAATACAAAAGCTGCAGGTTCAAAATTTTATTTACACAAAACATTCTTCACCTGCTCCACATTATAACAAGTTCTGTCATAACTTGATTCATAAGCTATAAATCAGAATAGGTAGGGTTGGGATACCGCTAGTCTGGGAAGTTATAAAAAATTATATAAGGTCCGCAGACTTAAGAGTAATGTTATGGAAGTGATGACATAGGTAATGCTTTCTTTTCTTTGGTAAATAGGACCAAATTTTTGTTGAATTTCATATTGCATGTTGAATTTTCCGTTACTTGATAAGTACAGGAATGCTTTAACCATCTTTCTACGGGAAATTCACGAATATCATTCCCAAACAGTTATTAAAGAAATTCAGTGCACAAGGAAAAAATTTGTTTCAGGTGCTTGCCTTCTGTTTTAATGTTTGAAGTAAGCTTGGCTACTATAGTGAGAGCTTCTACGGATTATGTGCAATAACCCAAGGGACCACCTCGTCCTCTACAAATTCCATTAGGCTTTGTGTCACTATGATTCCAGGTCATCTATATATTCTGTAAGCTTATAGTCAATTAAAAATAAAATATAAATCGCTGAGGAAACCCGATTGAGCTTTGACTCCATTCTTTTGGTCACTGAAGTCTGAAGTATATTTTGAATTTCTTGAACCCAAAATGAGGATTTTTATTTTTGGTCTTCATTACATTTGTTTGTTTCTGTTTTAAACTGTATAGTGAATGTCATTCTTGAAATGATGTATTCAAGTGTAAGTACTAGCAGCAGCACAACAACCCAATGTGGTTACTCAGAAAGATACTAAAATGTGGTGCAACTTTATGGTTGATGTGTTGTAGTAAACCAGCATGACAAATGGGATAATATAGGGTCTGTTTGGGAACAACGTTTTTTACTAAATAAGATGCTTAAAAAAAGCATAAAGAATAAGCTGACTTAAAAAAAAAAAGCTTTTGGTTGGGGTGTTTGATACTAGCTTAAAGCTTTTTTTGGCTTTTTTTTATACAAAAATGATCATAGGATCTTGAAAGTAAATTAGATTGCATATTCGTGATGTTTTGTAAAGTTAAGCAAAATTTAACATTAATTATGGTAATATACTAATTTATTTTTAAAATTTTCAAAATTATTATTTTTTTAACTTTTCCACTACTTTAGAATAAGCAAAAAAAAAGCTTCAAAATTTTTTCTTTTTGCTTTTTGGCTTATTACTTAAAAAAGGAAAAAAACCTAGCTTAACATAAGCTAAAAAGGCTTGCTACCAAACACCAAGCGCTTATTTCAAGCAAAAAGCTACAATAAACACTCAAAATAAGTTGTTCCCAAACAGGCCCATAGTTTTTCCGTTATTCATATATATATTCATTTCTAGGTATTGCACATACTACTTTGCCCTTGAGTGTTGAACTGTCACCATTGGTGCCACTGTCAAGTTTTGTTTTAAGCAGCTTGCAATTATTTTCTATTGTATCAATGCCTTTCATTTTCAGTGTGTCGATTTCATGGGTGGCACTTCTAACCATATACAAAATATATCTTTTATGATAAGTAAACAATATATTGATGTAGGCACCAAGAGGGGTAGCACCCATTACATCAAAATAAATAAAATGAAACATAAGCCGATATCACGTATACAACCAGTCCCTCAAAAGACTCTACAAAATCCAAAATATTGGTTCAGCGAAGGGTTTACCACCCCTGAGAACCAACTGTTCAAAAGAGATGTCAACATGCTTTTCAAGTGAAAAATAGGGTCTTCCATTCCATTAGAAGCCCTCCTATTTTGCTTCTTGGTTTTGAAGCAGTATGGGGTTTGAGCATAAACTTGGGGAAATCAGTTTTATTCTGGTTGGAGATGTTCCTAAATTGAGGACCTTGCAGTCAGTATATGGTGTAAGGTAGAAATATATAAATAAGTTCTGTGGCGACAAGCAGCAAAGGCCACTTCCTTTCTCCAAAACAAGTTAACAAGAGCTTCAATGCTGCATAAGGTAATCTTTTCATTCCCGGTTGCCAATCACTATAGGATGCCCTGACAGTTTTGTTTCCCACCCCCTCCAAATCCCACCAAAAAATAAAAGAAAGGGAAATCAAAACAAAATTTCAATGATGATTTTGCTGCTCCTATACTGTGTCTCAAGAAATTTGTGCTTCTACTCAATGCAGCGGCATTATTCAATTATCAAGATGTAGAGACTAGGGTTAGAATGATACCTTTGGTATCTCTACAGTTGCTGGAGTAACTCTTGTTTTGTGGCTTGCTGTCCATGTCAGCATATCACCAGTGGGTCCCACTTATAAATGGCTAAAAGTGTTAGTAACGGTTCGCGCATGAATACGTTGGCCAGTCAAGTGTTGTGGAACTCGGGGCTCCTAAAATATTCTGCACAAGCATGGGAAACTAAAAACTAGAAAACCACATAAATCATGCAAATGTATAATAAGTAATGATATATTTTATGTATTACATTGCAATTCATTACATATCAAGCTTGTCAGTTTCCTTACAAATAAATGTTTCTACAAATCACTATGTGAAATAACAATGTGCGATTATTTCATAAGGTGATAATTGAGTAAACACAATCCACTCACATCTGGTGCATTTCAGCGATTGAGCCTATTTTGAATTAAAACCCAAATAAATATTCCATTAAACCTTAATATTCTAATTTGGGTTTGCCTCAAGGTCACTTGGTACTGTTAAATCTATTAACCTAGCCTTTAGAAGTGGGTAGCAAGTATGGAGTCTCGCAGACTTTGGTGCTGTAATCAACCTTTTTTTGTTGCTAGTAGTTAATTATGGAAATTGGATTTCTCATTTATTTGGTGTTCGTTTCTACTTAAGTTCTGTTAAATTTATAATAAGTATCTTTAACATGTGAAGTGACACCATTTTCACTTCTATTTTCATTTAACTTTTTATTAGCACTTACATATTATAAACCAGTCAATTCTTTTATACCCCCTGTTTAGTTGTGGAAAGATGTATACTCCCTTTCACCCTGGATATCATTTAAACACTTATAGGTAAGTGTCATTGGGCATCTGGAGATCGGATAATTGTCTTTCCATTTTTTGCTGGATGTCATTATATTAGTGATGTGTGCTTAAGTACCTGTATGCCATGATTGAAGCTGTCCCCATTAGCAAAAAAAAAAAATTAATGTGTTGCGACTGCCTAGTGGGTTTAGAGAGGGGTTTTATATTATATACTTACCTTTCAAACTTGGTCCTGGATGATCATCAAGTTCTTTTCTAGTATCATACGTTTATCCTATTTTGTTTTAATTTTGAATCTCATTCTTCTGAGGTTAACTAGTGTCACCTTTACTTGCCTCTTAGCTTATGTATTAATCACAATTATTGTTGTCCTTTTCTTTTAATAATCATCGAGTCTCCTTTTCTTTTCTTATCTTTTTGTGCTTTCCACGTACTAGTATCTTTTTAGTGTAGCTTGCTCCTTATGGAAACATTAGAATGATGCTTAGGGTTGTTTGGGATTTTGAACATAGGTAAAACTCACTGTCCACTGTTTGGTCTCTTAAATTTGAAAATGGACACTCGTTCTCTTTATTTTGAAGATGGAGACTGCCAGTTTCCTAGCTTGAGCCTTAATCCTAACTACTTGTTGACTAAATGGATGCTGCTTCTAAAGCCAGCTCTATGTAAAGCCATATCTTTAGTTGTCTTTCTTCTTAAAAAACAAAATTCCTTATAGTTAAAAAACAGTGGTGAACTTTGCATCTTTTTTCATTATGGTACTTGAAATTTTGTCACACTTGCCTATACACTGAATGTCTCTTTTCTTCCTAATAACTTCTTAAGTTATTGAAAGAAATGATTCCATTTGTTGTTTTCATTTTAAGAGTTTAGGGCCTTGAGTCTAATGATTTGTTCTTTGGAAATCCTAATTGCTTCCATCCATTGACTGGAGTAACCTTTTACCATTTGGAGGCCTTTGGATGATCAAAATTAACAATAATTATCATAGAGGATTTCGTTAGATGGGCTGGTGAATTCGGGGGCTCTTGGAATTTCTTATTGTTTTTTAATAAATTTTGGACATATGTGGAACCATAGTTTAGTTGTACTGGGGTATCTGGATTCCATAATCAGAATATTGCTTCCTCAATAAAAAAGTTGCCTTGACCTTCGAGCTGTTTTCAGGTAATTTGGTGCTCCTCTCTTTCTTTCCCTCCACTATAATTGATTATTTCTTGGCTTTTTTCCTCTTTTCATTTCCTTTTGGGGGGAGCTCCTCATCTAGACCCTGTACATTTTTTCCTTCTACTCAATTTTGTTCTACTACTCTGCAATCCAAGGATTCAGAGGTAACAAGGCAGTGGAATTTACTTATGGGAAAGGTGTGAAATGTTAACACTGACAAACCTCTGTTAGGTTGCTATATGTCATTATCGATGTCTGGAGTCATTGATTATGAACATTTATTTTGCTGCGTTTTGATTGATGCTTTTCATTAGACAATCTGGAAGCACATCCTAACTATGTTGTACTTTTGGAATATAGGTTACCTGTTTGGAAGATTGGGCTTCTTTAGATAAAGGCCACTCTGTTTCTTTGCTTGGAGCAATTGAAGCTTTGAAGGCTAGCACTCTTCGTCTTCCAGTTCTCGGAGGAGCAATTGTATGTGTTGGGAGTTACTCTTTTTTTCTTTAATTTAGTATTGTCTCACCTCTCAAGAGCTCAACGCTCTCCCCATGGAGCTTGACAGAATCTACATTGTCCTTTGCTTCAACAGGTTGATATCCAAAGTATACAGGATGCTATCGGTTCAGCAGTTGATGTGATGCAGGCAATGGGATCCTCGATATACTCACTTTTGCCCAGGGTAATCTCATTTTCTCATTTTTAGGGCAATATTTCACCTTGTATTTCAGTTAATAGTGTGAAATGGAATGCCACATATGCAAGGCAAGTTTCTGAGATACATGCAAGGCAAAACTGTTAACAAGGTGATATATTGAGATCACAATTATTATTGATATAATTGTGCTGCACTTCTGTGAACTGCTGGGAGTTCTTAACAGCTGTAAAGGAGCAGTTTATTACAATCAACTAACTGTTAACTGATTGCTAAACCAAAATTATTATGTTTCATTATTTGCTAGAAAAAGAATCAAGAATGGAGAGCAACAGTTCCTTAACAGCATCTAAGAAGAAAAAAGAATTAGAATCTGTCACATGTGCAAACTTGCAGTTCGAATACAAAAGCTGAAAATGATTGCACCCCTTCCACAAACCAAGAAAACCGTGATCAAGTCAAGTCATACCAGGTGTAAAACATGTAATAGCCTGGAAAAATCCACCCTACAATTTTCCAAATGATGCAAACAAGAACATAGAGGTTTATTTTTGTTATCTCATGCTATTGAGTCCAACTATCCTGCCTCTACCTGTTGGCCCAAGAGACAGCTATGTAATTCATCATTATAATGAGTTTTTGAAACCATGTGTTCTAGTGTATCTAAGGCCAACCAAAGGGGCACTAACTTCAGCTTTAATAGCATCCCATGTCCAAATTTCATTAGACAATGCAGTTAATGTTGCCAAATGACTCCTAGATGTACCTACCGCAATAGCACCAACAATAGGACCAGAAAGCCAACTCACAACTAGGAAGCCTGCCTAGGAGATAGCAAACCTTTAATTATTCTTTTTTTTAATCTTTGAAGAAATATTGCTAATCTAACAGATGGTGATTATTAAACATATATGCATTTATGTATATATAACCATGTATGTATATAAGACATGAAAATACATGCACCTGGGGAAGCGCTATGGACCCATTGATTCTCTCTTTAAATGGTTGCTGATATTTGAGGGCCTAGTTCACCGTTTCTTGCTTTAAAGTGAGGATGAAATCCGCACTGTAGGCTGGGTGACATTAAGTCATTTACATATATTATCTGCGGATATATTATCTGCTGGGGTTTCCATGAGTCACTTTGTGCTGGACCTGCTAGTTTTTTGGACCTACATTTTATGGATTTTATGTGCACGTCAGCCTTTAGAGTGTGTCCAATTTTAAGATTCCTCTTGTCTTCATAATTACAGAACATAGGAAAATGGTGAGCTAATCACCGTGGCTAACTTTACTTGGGTAAAACTGAAGTTTCTGCGCACAATGGCTTCCTAGTTGTGGCTCTATACTCATTTTTTATATTTCTGTGTGACTAAGGGCACATATATAGAGTTATGAGAAAAAGGAGGGGGGTAAAAGAAAGAACAAATATAGAATAGAGTGGGTGTGTGCCTCCTTGGTTGGTTTGGCGGACAGTCTTGTAGTGGTATTTCAATATTAGATGTCTGGTCACATTTTCTATCTCTTTTACATGTCATACCATGTCCAATATGGTTCTCTGTGTAGTGAAACTGTCTATTTAGCATAGTCTCTTTGCAGGTTTCATGTTCTCAAAGATGTATTATTTAGCTCAACACAAAGTAGATGCATATAGGAACCGATTTCGTATTCTTTCCCCATCACATTTCCCACTTCAGTGTCATATGTTGACTTATTAATTTAATATTGGAATTTGGCTTATGCTGATGTCAAAGGTTAGAACAGACAGATTTGAAGCTGAAAGCTCATTGGTTACAATTCATTTGGCTTCATTTTCAGGTGGAGGAAGTGAATTCTTTGGTGGCTGAACTCACAAAAGTGATTGCGAAAGAGCGGGCTTTGCTTGAACAATGCAAAGATTTCTTGTCCATGTTAGCAACCATGCAGGTATACATGGCCATCTGTTTCATTCTTCATAAAAATTTTCCTCTTCACCGACTGATGATAAATTTCCCATTTTTACCTTTTCATGGACAGGATAACCACTGTAGTTTGAGAACACATATATTACAACTTAATCGTGTATCAACAGCCTGACAACACGTGTGTAGAACTGATCTTATTTGACCATCTACTCTAAAAGCTAACTTCATACCGAAACCTTTCAACTTAGCGGAGGTGGCAGAGGAGGTAATAAGCATATTGGCATAACGACTAGTTTTGGCTTCTCATTGGAATTTTTGAAACCTGTTGAGTTCTTCTCTTGCATGTATTTCATGTATCCTGTGTCCAAAAGCTAATGAGCTGTTATACAAGCCATTCTTCCCTCTCTTCCTGGAAAAGGAAACTTATGCGGGTGTATATATATGTAATACTCAGATATACTGTTACTTAGCAATTCCTTGGACAAATTCTTTGCTTTGTTTATTACCTCACAATGTATATTTGATGGAATTAATCATGTATTCTTCTGATTTTATGAGTCTGGAAAGAATGAAGTTGACTTTTGCATGCTCTGTATTTGGTGCAAGACTGAAATGTAACAACTGTTTGGCTGAGGATGGTCTGTCCAGATCTCATTTTGTTGATAATCTCAATCTCAGCATACCAAATCTTCTGATTTGAAGTAAAGAGCACAAGGGTTCATGTCTCACTGTTGAAGATTTGGTATATGTCAAAATGAATTCCTGGTGCTTCATGCACCATGGAGAAGTGGTGGTCTCACATCTAAATCCTTTGCTGTCCTTGTCTAAGGGAAATTCCAACTTCCCATATTTTCTTTATAGATATTCAACTGGTACATTGTTGGTACAGTTAATTTGACTAATTCATACCAGCTGGGTGTGCATGGATCGGATCGGGTGCCAAATCCAAAACCAAATTGATTTAAATTGGTTTTAGATTTTAAGATCCTCGGTTGGCTCAGGTTTGAAAAATATTGGACGGAGAAGTGAATTGAATTATCTCTTGGTCATTTTAAAACCTAGAGCTGAACCCTACTTCTATTAAACGTGAACCAAATATACTCATGGAAGTTGGGTTGGTTAAACGTGAACCTAATATACTCGTGTAAGTTGAGTTGATTCGGTTCTTTTGTGTTCTCTTAGCAACTGGCATGCATGCAATTCAAAAGAGAATAGATTGTACTTTAAAAAAGTCATAAGTTATAAGTTTAAGTTAGTCTTAGAAAGTCACTTATTTACACGACTTTTTTCAAGTTTAAGTTAGTTCTTAAAAGTCATTTTTTTTAGGGGAAGTCGAACACAGTTTAAAAAAGTCATAAGTTAATAAAAAAATCACCATCCAAACATCCCCTTAGTTTTAGGCCAAAAAAGAATAATATTTAGTATAGGCCCAAGCAGATCAATATCCACCACCCCTATCAATCATAATTGTCGTACCACACCAACTAACATGCCGTTTTTGCTATTGGTATGGTACATATCGGTATCGATACAATACTGGATACCGTTTCAGATTTATTGCGGTAAATATTATATATTTATAAAAAAAATATATATATATATATTTATTTACATTACTTATAAAATTTGATATTACTCCTATCAAATATTATTTTACTTTAAATCATTTTAACATAATATAAACGTATTATCCAACCCAAAGATGTATTTAAAAATACTTAAAAGACATATCATTGTCTAGTATATGTCCAACATAAATTTTAATAGACAATTATCATTAAAATGCAGTACAATTAAATTATTTTAAATAACTTATACACAATCTGGTACTATCTGATAAATTCGATATTAGTCGATACTCTTTGATACCACTGATATTGGTCCTTACAAAGTTCATCTTTATTAGTATCATTTCATGGCCGATGTTGACCAGTACGGTACGAGATTGATAATTATGCTATTAACAAAGTAGTGAACTAATAAGAAAAGTTATATTAAAAAAGGCTGACTTTTAAGTTGCATGCAAACGATGGCCATTTAGACTTTTCATCCATGAAAATTAAGCAACAAATAAACTAACTCAACTAATAAGGTTTTAGCCTCAATTGATTGAGCCAAGTGAAGAGCATAAGGTGTAATTTTTTGTTAATTTTAAATAAAAATAGATACATTCATCTAAATAAGAGGATTGCTATCTACAGCTGCAATGATGGGTTACTTTTCGACTGGTGAGTGATAAATTAATTGAGTTTCACTATTAATTAGTGTGTCTAGGTGATGTGTCACCCATCTATTAAAAAGTGACCTATAAGTGCAAGTGTCAAGTGTAGTATTCTCCCCCAAATAGTAAAGCAAGTTATTTTTTTTTTCTTTTTTTTATTTTTTTTTGGGAGAAGGACGCAAAATCCAAACAACTCCTCAGCAAACAAATCCTTTTCCCAGTGAAACGAAAATGACTAGACCTTTAATTGATTTATTCATAAAGCCTTTTTTGGCGCGAGAGAGAGAGAGAGAGAGAGAGAGGAGAGTGGGTGGTGCAAGATGATGGTGAAAAGGTTCTGTAGGGTCCACAGCAGATACATATGCCGCGACGCACAGCAGTTAGAAGAGCATCTGAATGGACCCCACTCCCCACTAATCGTGTACCAATGGACCCCACCTTATTTGGGGTGGAGCATGAATATATATGTATTTATATATATATATATATAGAGAGAGAGAGAGAGAAGAGAGGAGGGGGCCAGATTAAGAAACGTTGACGCCGATATGCTGCATGCGCCACCACCATGCCCCACCTCTTGCTTCCAATTGGATGTATGGATAATGCAATAAGAGGGTTTGGACTTACTTGGCAACGGTGGATGTCTGTTTTAATTTTTATAATATATATATATATATATATATTATGTTAGAAGGTGCTTGCTGATGCTACCTGTTCCTAGGACAATTTGATTTGGTTTTTTTTTTAGTTTTTTTAATTTAGTTTTTTTTATTTATAAATAAAAAAGTTAAATTTTAAAAAAAAAATTTTTTAACAAGATAAGATTTTAATAAAATATAATATTTAAAAAAAAATTTAAATCTTGACTTTTTTTTTAAGCAAAACGGGCCCTCAATATGTTATAATATTAGTGTTTCCGAGCTTTAAAATTCTCCTATCACTAAATAATATCTTTTTCAGAGGGCCATGTATGCCCATACAACGAAAAGAATATTAAGGACTTGGCTATTGTCAAAGCAAATACGTCTTTTGCCGAAGTGATTGGTGCTTGCACTACAACTGATCAAAGAAGACATCTATATAGAAGCATATTTATATAGATTGGACATATATAATAGATAAAGAGAGGAAGGAGTATGTATATATTCCATATGGGTTTTTGATCAATGAACCATCTTATTGGTGTAGAACAAAAATTGGCTCTGTATGGGACTACATATTTGAATTAGTTCATATGGATGTAAAAGTATATATTTCTTCTTGATCAATGGATTTCATTTTTTTTTTATCAAAAGAAGTACAATAAAAATCATAGAGAAAGTAAGAGTACTTCTCAGCCATACTTCAAGTCCTAAAATCATAACTAATCAAATCCACATTTATCACGTTTATACCTCTTGTATAAACTTTATGATTTGAAGTGACTAAACTAGAGGTCAAAAAACCAGTGGTCAAAAAACACAAAAAAAAAAAAAAAGGGTGAGAACAAGAGGAGTAAATTAGCATCTTTGACCCACTACTAGCCTATTCCAAATGTTGGGTGTTGGTTTAAGGAATCCAAACATGAGCTACACAATGACATAAAAATTTTCAAAAATATTACAATTTACTGTCAAAGTGTAGTTGGACAGCAAAAATAAACTTTGATCCTCAAGTTGAGCGACTTTGAAATCAAGCTGCAAGAATTAAAAAATGCAATCCAGTGCACAAGACGAGGGTTAGTTGTAAATTAGTACGAGTCTTTTTTTTCTCTTTTTTCTATCTTTAGTATAAGTCTTACCTAACTAACTTGGATTTCCAACTCTCCCTTGAAAGTGAACTAAAGCAATTGTCTAGATGCAGAGGATTTCAAGCAAGCAGACATGCCCCCCTTGGAAGTGTGCTGCTTTTGAATCAAATGTGAATGAACAAATTAAGACTCAAACCTCCAAGACTAGCGGTGGAAGTTGATAAGTTCTCACATTGAATTTGCACATGAACCTTCCAAATTTTGGATAGAATTCAAACAAATTCATTTGATTAACTATTAATAATACTTGTTCAATCTTTCTTCTTTTACATCAAGTGACAACTTAAGAGGGGAGTGAATTAAGTTTATAATTAAAAATTAAAATTTTAAATAATTTAATACACTTAATTTTTAAGTAGTGAGATACAATAGAAAAAATATAAAATATTAAGTTAGATATATAATGAATAAGACAACCCAAAATATAATCAATGTGAGATTAGTACAATAGATTCAAGTGTGTATATATCTCAAGTATAACAAGAGCAAGATATAAAGAGAGAAAAGAGAAGAGATCAAATACAACGATTTAAAGTAGTTCAGTTGACTTCTTTTATACCAAACTTATGTCCACCTCCAAGACTCTTTTCTTGGACAAATTCATTATTCTTCAAATAGCTTTACAGCACTAACTTGCCCGGTTGCTAGCAAACCTTTATACTAAGTATTTTGTTCCAAAAACACTCAAAAAACAATCATTTGTTTTGCTATCCAAAATAAAGTACAAGAGGATCTCTTTCTTCAAATATTTTTCTCAACCACTCAAGAAATAAATTACAAGAGTTTATCAACTCTTTTACAAATAATATAGGAAAGTTGAAGCTCACAATTATATATACAAAACTCTCAATAGTTGAATAAAACAATGAAGCTCAAAGATCACATAGAATGATAAAGAAGTAAAATTTAAAACTTGAATATCTTGATGAATATTACTTTCTATGCTCAATCTTTATAATTTTTTGTGTATCTTTATTTATAGATAAAAATAGGAGGTGGATTTATAGCTTCAAATGAGTTTCTAGCCGTTTGAATGAGTATTGAAGATTTCTTTGTGATGAGCTACTTGCTGCCAGACAAATTTTTGAATTTTTTATCAGATGCCTTTATTTTTACCTTATTTTTGTTTGATAATATTTTAATTTGAAAATGGTTATAAGAAAACGTTATAAAAATGGAAGTCATATTTTCAGAATCTCAAGAATTATGTCGATCCAATGGTTAGATCAAAAGTTATAATCAAAATACTCAAACTATCTTTCAGTTGACATATTTGAATTTCTACAGAATTGCCTTCACTTACATCTTGAGTTTCTCTCTTATAATGTTCGAATTTAAAATTGACATAAGATAAAAGTTAGAGACATAGAAGTTAGATTTTCAGAATTTCAAGAATCGGGTCGATCTAATGGTTTGATCAAAAGTTATGATTAAAATACTTAAATTGTCTACCAACTGGCATATTTGAATTTCTGCAGAGTTTCTTTCGCTTTCATCTTGAGTTTCTTCCTCATAACATTTAAATTTGAAAATGGCTATAACAGAAAAATTGTAAACATGAAAGTTAGATTTTCAAAACCTTAAAAATTAGTACATTTGAATGTCTAGAACAAAAGATATGGTCAGATTACTAAGGCTATCTCCTAACAGATATATTTTGAATTTCTGCTCCAATATTTCACCTTTCAACTCCATTTTGTCCCATAAGACATTCTCTTCATGACATCCTCATGAGATACCATTTATAGGAATTTAAATTTTATTTTTAATGCCACAAAAATCAAATCAATTCAACAGTTAGATTAAAAATTATATATATAATACTGAAACTATTTGCAATGAGTTTTTTTATCATTATCTTTGATTGAGTCTTCTTCATGCTGTGTATTCCTTTTACGTCTAAGACTAACAAAAACTTCAAGAAATGTTAGATAATTAATATTTAAAACATAAATAAAAAATTAAATGATATATCATTAAAATACACAATATATTTAAACTTTTAACATAAATTTTTTTAAAAATCTTAACTAATACATCAAACATACTTTATTATGAAATCTTGAGATCAATCAAATTTTAGTCATTAAAACATTTATATTTGTTATCATCAAAATCAATTAATAAAAATTTGAGGCTAACAATTTGGTTTAAGATCAAGTGTTTATCACTGTGCCAAAAGTAATTGTTATTAACCAAGGCACAACTTTATTTCCTTATACCTTAGCAGCGCAGAGTCACACACTAAGTGGCAGGTGGACATGAGGATTTGCGTCATGTAAGCGCAACGAATTGGCCAGTCACGTACTTCATGTAAGTCTCTCATAAGACCCAACCGAGTCAACGTTCAATTGCTGGCCCCCATAAAGCCAACAATCTCTCCCCCTCCCCTAGCCCTGGAACTCGAACCTGTGACCTTGCTCTAATATCAGGTTTAGGATCAAGCGCTTACTATTGCGCTAAAAGCAATTGTTGTCAGTCAAGGCGCAACTTCATTTCCTTATACCTTAGCTGCGCAAAGTCCCGTATTAAGTGACAGGTGGACGTGAGAGTCTGCGCCCACACCACGGGTTGCCCAATCACATACTTCATATGCGTCCCCCATAAGATCTAATCAAATTAAAAATCGATTGTTGACCCTCATAAAACCAACACCTTCTAAACCAAATGGTAATGGGAGAAATAGTTTCTTTATATTTTCTTCTCTCTTACGGGCACTAGAATTCATTTTTCTTGGAAACCACTTTCCTTTGTGACGTTCCAAACAACTAAACATGGAATTCTCAAGAAGTACTTTGATACATAATTGCTTAAATCCTTATAACTCCCAATAAAAGGGGGTTTATCACCAAATAAATCCTTGGAATTGCTTAATTAGCGCAATGATTGATTAATAAATATGAAAAGGAGAAGAGTAATACTTTGCAATACAAATACAACTGTTTGTACAAAATTTTGTTTCTTTTTGTGATTAATCATTTCAAATCAAAATGCCCACTATCTTTTATCCAAAATTTTAAAAATATCACTAAAACATTAGTTTGGTAGAGTTTATGTAGGAATAAGGTTGTGTGTGGATAAAGAATTTAGTGATAAAAAAAATAATGGAAAAAAATAAAAATACTCTTTTATTTTGTTATTCTTTTTTATTTTTTTATTTTTTTTTTGCAATTTTCTTAATAAATCAGGGTTTCAAACATATCGTAAAATTTTACAAAATAGAAGAAATAAGCAAGGTCACAACTCATAATTAGGGCGCCTTTGAAAATAACTTTTTTGATTAAACAAGCTACTTAAAAAAAATTAAAGAATAAGTTTACTTAAAAAAAGTTTGTTTGAGGTGTTTGATACTATCTTAAAGTCTTTTTTGACTTTTTTACATAAAAATGTTGTCAATAAATTAGATTCCATATTTGTAAATTTTTTAAAAGTAAACAAAATTTTAACATTATTTATGATAGTGTATTAATTATTTAAAATTTACAAAATTTTCATGAATAAGTAAAAAAAGTTTCAAAATCTTTATTTTTTTAAACTTTTTATTTATTAACTTAAAAAAAAACTAACTTAATATAAGCTAAAAAAATTTGCTACCAAAACACATATATTTATTTTAAGAAAAAAACCTCAAAAAGCCCCAAGAATAAGCTGTTACCAAACCCTTAGTCAATTGAAAGAAGTAAAGAAAGACCCATTCAGAAATTTCCATCAAATGAAAAAAAAAAAAGTGACTTAATAGGTTGCTTTCTCTCTTGGTATACAGCGAGAGAGAGAAATCAAGTGCCCCGGATGAACACCACCCTCAACAAAACTCTCGCCGGCTTCGACCACCGGGAATCCCTCATAGTAGAGAACTTATATAATTTAGAGAGGGAAAAAAAAAAAAGACGACAGAGAAAATCTATTAGATGTCAAGCTGTGTTGACGGTAAATTTTATATCAAAGAGAGCCTTCTCATTAGAAGAACAATCTCAGGAGCTTTGATTCGCTTCGTCCTTTTAAAGTTTGATGACATGCTGAACCTATCTCCAACGTCGTCGTTTCGGATTCTTCCGAGTACAACGACTGTGTCTCCGCCCTCCGCTTCTCCGGCCGCCGATTCACCCTGCCGCCGGCCGTCATCCTGGCCGGAAAGGATTGCATCAGGCAGAGATCGAGATCGGCTGCCGGTTGTTGTCTCGCCATTGACTCATTGCGATTCTTCATTTTCCGAGCCAAATGCAGATCTTGGGATCTGAAGAAGTCGATGTTGTTAGTATCCGACGCGCCGTCGGATTCGTCGGCCGGAGCTTCGCCAGAAAACTCTGGAATCGCCCGTAAGACTCCGCCTCGGAGCACCGTCTCCACTGCCGACTGGCACACGTTCCAGTTTCCCGTCCATAACAGTCCCACGGCTCCATTCACCGGATTCACAGTCCGTCCACACGCTTCAAACAACAAAGACTGAAACAGAGCTGTAACAGAGACCAAAGCCTCGTCATGATCAGAACCAAAACGACATACATAATTTCTATATCGATATGTGTACAGAGAGAGAGGGGAGGGAGCGAAGGAAATTACCAGGTCGTTGGGACTCGGGGACGGCGGAGAGGAAGGACATGAGGCCGGCGCGGCCGAAGAACTTGGCGACGAAGACGGTGGCGTTAGCCTGAGCTTGAGTGCTCTCAATACCCTGAAGGGACTGCCTTAGTATGCAATTCTCATTGCAACCCTTTCGAAGAACTCGACAACCGTTGCAACTCATCGTCAACAATTTTCCTGTTTATCAGATTCTCCGGCACATGAAACGTGAAATGAGAGAGAGAGAGAGAGAGAGAGAGAGAATGGTAGGAGGGTTTGGGGGAGCCTTGAAGGGTGAAGAGGGAGATAGATACACAATATATATAGAGGAAGGTGGAGGTGGAGGTTGCATGTGGATAAAAGTAGGAGAATTATTGGGGGTGCTCTGCTATGGGTGGAGTTTAATTCTACCGTGGTTAGGTTGCTTGCGTTAACAAGTTAACCATAGTTAAAGGGTAACTTTTTTGAAGTTGATGGGCACAATGGGGGCATTACATAGGTGAGTGGCTTAAGCGGGGAAGGTTTTGGGTTGTTCCAAACGTGTTGGGCAAGAAGAGCGGCTGCGTGTCTCCGCGAACGGGCGGTTCCTCCACCGTTGGATTCTTTGTGCTGCTGCCGCCGCCGTTGGTGGTGCTTGGGGTATATCCCTCTTTTGGCAGCCCCCAAGTTGCGGATTGTTTGGATGACTCTCTTTGCCAAAGAGCGTGAAGACCACTTCAACATGTAGAGGCAATTACATTACCTCTTATTTGTTGATACATAAGTACATGCCCATATGGTACAATGCTTAATCTATCATGTACAATTGGGTTTGGATCAGTTTAGAAGTCGTTTTATTTAAGTAACTTATAGTTTTTTACTAATATTTCTTTTGATTTTTGATAAATAACTTGTAAAAAATTAAAATTTGATTAAAAAAAGCTAGTATTGACCCAAAAAATTTTTTTATTTAAATAAGCTGGTAAATAAGTAATCCAAACATTAATATCTATCAATTATCAAATTTTGTTGCACCAACTAACGAGTTGAGATGAGCAAAAGAGATTATTTGCTTTACATTTTTTGGAGTGCCAATCCAAATGAACTTTTTTCAATCGCACCGTTAAATTTGCCTTTAAATCTGTCTTTGCCTTTAATAACAATCCTTTGCGCTATGCATATGTCATGATTGGGAAGTTTCTTACTAACAAAAATTAAAAAAAGAAATGACAATTGAAAGTACAATTAAGTAAAACCCATCAAAAATTAAAATGCTAATTAACTTTTGATTGGCTAGCTTTTGTAATCCAGTCTGCATCCACATCCACATTGTAGCCAGTAATAATCCAAAAGCTTGAATAACTTGAACTGGGTTCCATTGTTTATTATCATTATTTATAATACTGTATGTGTTTTGTCCTTTGGCAAGTATGTATGGATCTTCTCATCTTGTGAGTCTGTGCCAACATTATAAGATGATATTCCAGTGCCTCTTTATGTGCTCTGTGATGGGAACATATGACTCATTCTTTCACCACATCCTAAAAAAAGCCCTCGCTCCACTTCATTTTCTTTATGTCGGCTCTCCTCTGTATAAGATACTCCTAAAAGTTGTGTGCAACCAATAATTGTCAATTCCCAATTAAATACTTGCAATCCTGAAAGAAAGAAGAAAAACCCAAATCAAAAAATGATTCACATGCATCTCATGCATGACATAATTGGGAGATTTAGGAGTGTTGATGACAACCTTTTTCTAAACTCTAGTGACAATGTTAATAGAGACCCGAACAAAATTATGTTTAATTATTTGTCTTTGCAAAGATTCCAAACTCTGACAGATGAAGTTGAGTTGTCTAATTAGCATGTCAAGTACTTTGGTTTAGAGATCTAGGTTCTAAACAAGGGGGAAAAAGCGCGTGATATACGAGGATGAGAATGAAGTCAAAGAAAGGGAATGATGAAGAAGAAGAGATCTAGGTTCTAAACAAGGGGGGAAAAGCACGTGATATACGAGGATGAGAATGAAGTCAAAGAAAGGGAATGACGAAGAAGAAGTAGAAGAAGAAGAAGAAGAAGAAGAAGATTCATTGAAATTTACAGCCTTGACTAGGGTACGTGGAGTCTTAATCCAATTTATGGCGTCTTTATCCGATGTTGGACCACTAGTGGATCTATTTAGAAGTTGTTAATGTAAATTCCAATACATACAGACAAAGTGAATAGAGAAATGGTATATGTTTCGGTGAAAAGATTAGAAGGGACCACCCACCACCAAGTTTGAGCTGGTCATTGCACAATGCCAAGGCTTAAATTTTGAGAGGGACGTCTTGGCGTCATATTTCACTAAATTAGTATTAGTGTCCTTCCAGGGAATAGAGAGACAAGTGATGTTTTACCCTCACTAAAGAGCCACAAGAATTTCTTATTCTAACATTACTAAAGTGAGATCAGCTTATATATCTATAGTCCAAAACATTAGGGAATATTTTGATAGCAAGACGCAAAAGAAAAGCTCGTAAAAAGACATTTTAAGCAATCCGCTTTTTACAGAACACAAAGCACATAGAGACAGAACTCGCGGCGCCTTGCATTCCTATGAGATAATACCTCCATAAAGAAGGATTAACTTCTTGTTTTTGTCTTAAGGCAAGTTCAATGTCAGGCAGTGCCAACCGAATGTCTTTGAGAAGAACGCAGCAGTGGCACATTGGAAGGTACAAACTTCCAGTTGTTTATGAAGCATTGTAACCTCCAATCATTGCACACTACTGCCAAATTTGTTTATGGGTATGCGGGGACTGGTTGCCGAAAGTGCCTAGCATGCTTGACGATTGATTCTAAGCTTTGTTTTTTGGAATAATCTGTGCAAATCCCTTGTTGTTTTCAAGCATACTCAGGCTTTAACTGAGGTTCTCAATGGTAACCACCCTTCTATATATTGATCCTCCAACTTGGAATATATATATATATATGAATACAATTAGTTTTGAAACCTGTCATAAACTAACATGATTCTGGGATTATCCTTATAGTTAATTAACCTACTCAAGATTCGGACTTGATCGTTGGTGATGATGTTTTCCAACAGTGGCATGCCAAACAGAAGGGAAAAAATCATATATATATATATATATAAAAGTTGGGTTAGGCCATTCTTTCCTAGTAGTGTTTTCTAAACCCAGCTCAAATTGAATGAGTCAGACTGCTGCAATTGTCAACCGGCCATGTACAGTGATTAAGTCTCTATAAGGTCCTTGGATTTGGATTCAACGCATTTAAAGCTCAAAAGTTATCACTAGGCTTAGAGCTAATTAACTTAAATGTTCAGTGTTAAAACAATCTGGTAAACCTGTTTAGGATGAGAGTAGTGCATGGGTCTGTAATGGAATTCTGAAAATTCTGAATTATGGGGACAATGATAGTAAATATTCAAGCATCTGTTAGCTGACTAATTTATGGGGACAACCACATGGTAAAAGTTCAAAACAGAAACAGAACAACCATAGAATCTAAGGTAAAGGTAATGTTGATCTCCCTCTCTCCCTCTCCCTCTCCCTCTCCCTCTCTTGATGTGGCCAATGAATTTTGTGAGGATGAAACAGACTTGTAATAGTGATGGTAATTTTCTTGAATGAGACTACTCTAAATGCTCCATAATTATTTTTCTTATAGGAAAATGAGAAGGACTACTAAAAATAGAAAGGTCAGAATGATTCTCTTCAAACTAGGGTCGGAGCCTCAACTCCTTCATAATTATTTAAAAGCCAAGAACACTGAGAACTAGATTATTTTTAGATTGAAATATTTATTTATTGGTTCGCGGATTGATGGACTATTTTTTGTTAGAATAAATGGGTGTAAACCCATTATTTTGTTGATCTTTGAGCCAATATAAATGTGGGACCTATGCATCCTTTGTGTCGGGTCATTGGTGCGTTGGATTCACCTCCGAGAGGAGATGAATCTAGACTATTTACTTGCTCAAATCCGTGTAGGATTGAATGAGTTATTGGCTTCCAAAGTCACCCCCTTGAATATGGGTTATGTAGTTGAAAGTGGGTTATCCCACATTGATTTCTTATGGGAAATAAGTTGTCCATATATAACCCAAGTTTGGAGTAAGGTTTGGGCCCCAAGGGGCACCCCACTTTTGTGAAAGGGGGAGGACCTATGGAACCCATGGGTTGACCCAATACTCCACGCGCGCCACCGCCGCCCGCCCTTTCGGTTCGGGAAGTGGGTCGTGGGTTCGGTTCAAGTCTTTTCTTTTTGGGCTAGGGTCGGAATTAAATTAATTAATTATTTTATTAATTAATTTTATATTAATTAATTAATTAATTTCTGACCGTTTGACCGAACAGGTGTGTCCCTCCGGTAAGGGACTGTTTGGCTGCTGGTACCTGTTCGAACCAGTGTTTCGAACAGGCACCTGGGCTCTATAAATAGAGCAGCATTCTAGCATTCATAACATTAGAAAAATTCCGATTGTTGCATACAACGAATTCCTTCTTCCTCCCGTATTTTCCTGAGAGAGTTCAGATCATCTGGTGAAGCCGCCGAGCAGTTTTTATTGAAGTGCTGCCTAAAGACTGCTGAGATCGTTTTATCCTGGGAGTCAGACGCCCGTCATCCCGTGAGCACCAACTGTGGGGGGTGAATCTGTCTTTAAGGAGAGAGTGTGAAACACTCGACTCGATCTATCTTTCGATTTCTACATTTTCTATTTTTGTGAACGACAACCGGGTAAGTCGTTACGATTTAGTTTGTTGTTATTCAGATTCTAATTGTCTTCTAGTTAAAATTGCTTCTAGTTGATTATTAGATAATTCGTGTTATTTTATTGTTCGTGATCACTAATTATACACATAGTGATTAAATAGGAATTATTTATCCAACTACTTAAACAACAATTTTGTGCTTGTAAAATTAATGGATAGAAGGAAGAGATTCTGGTCAACCAAACACCAAGAATGTATCATGTGATCCAATTACAGATCTTTCAGCATGCATTTTCGTCATCTCTTCTGTCATCACAAATGGATTCGCTTTAAATTAATACTAAGTTGAGTATTCACGAAGTACAAGCCTGTCCCGTACATTCAGTTGGAAAAAAAAATTGAAATATGATTATATAAAAAAAAGAGAATTTAGAAATCGTCTTAATAAGAATGTTTTTCAGGTATGTGGAACCTACATATATAAATATATAGTTGACTGCTGCTAAATTTCTTTTCTGGAAGAAACTTCTAGCCTAATGATTGCTATGGTTGATGAATGGATTATTTATGTCATCTACAGGTTTATCCTCAGTTTGATAGGCAAGCTCCTTAAAGAATAGTCAACAAACAAGAATAATCTCTCTCTCTCTCTCTCTCTCTCTCTCTCTCTTGCCTGCAAAGCAAACATAAACAGTGCAGGTAGAGCTTCTTTCACCTATAAATGTCGTGGATTCTCATGTTAAAAAAAGAAAAAAAAACTATAATTCTCTGTTTGTCACTGCTTTTTCTCTTGGTCACAAAATGCTACACATAATTACGTTTATCACTGCATTTTTTTACTGCTAGACACAAGTAAATGGGTTACTAACGTGCGTGTAGGAGAGAGAAAATAGCAACAGAGGGCATAGGAAAGGGGGGGATGACTGATCAAAACAAATCACGTCCTCCAATACATTACTGAGCCTCGAGTCATCTGATGTTTCTTCAAGTAATGATTTGTCATGACTCACGAGACTAGATTTCCCTGCAAAGTCAATTCAAAATCTTCATCCAAAATATTTGCTTCCTTACTGCTTCTGCACCTCCCAAAGTCATGTCAATACAAAAAAGAAAAGCCCAAAAAATACGAGAACCACCAAGAATACACATTCTTTAACTTGTTTTTCACTATGATACCGAGTGCCTCCAGTTTCTTGAAGGTGTGGATTTAGCTTCTTCCGGGTTGGCAGAACCGTGACCCTCCGATGAATCAGAGCCACTATTATCGCCTTGCCTCGACTTACTCGACCAGATTTTCGAAAAGACCTTCTTTGACATGAGCAACCCTTTCATTTTACTAATGGCAGCCTTGTCACCATTACTTCTAATGTCAGCACCATTTCTCTCACTCCCCAGCCTTAAGGCAGCTACCTCAGCTTTCAAGGCCTTGAGCTCCTCGACCGTGGCCACAGCATCCCAATCTTCGTCTGTGTTAGTTGTTGCTGACCTTGAGCTCCCGTGGGAACCACTCTTTAAATCCATAATGCCTTTAGGTAGGTCAGGAGTGCTGCTGCCCGATGATGCAGCAGCCCTGACCTGCTCAAAGAAGAGGACCTGCACGACTACTCTCAATGGCAGTCTCTCGTTTTGGACTGCATGCATGGATGCATCTACGGATAGCTTCTTGCAGTCCATCAGCCTGCATATCCTCTTTCTCTCGCTCTTGCTAATCCCAGGATGCTCCTGCAGAAAAAGCACCAATGAATTTAAGAATACTGTGCAAACAACCAAGTTGCAAGCATATACAAGTCCTAATATTAGAACAAAAAGGTCAGTTTCTACATCCTAATTATCCCTCACTTATATGTGTACATATATATAACATCTAACAAAGAAACTTCTATATGGGTCTTTCTCAACTTTTGACTAGCATGTTGTGTAGCTCAGCTTCATTGGATCCAAAAGAGGAAAAACCTATGAAAACCCCCAAAAAAATCCAAAAACTTAAAAAGGCTGCCTCAAATGTCAAACTCTGAACCGAACTGCTTGAACATGTAATGCAGCTTTTGCAGGTTAAAATAACATTCTAGCACAAAATGTAATACATATTAGTGCCTAATTTTCAAACTCATCATAAATCATAAAAAAAGACACCATCCAAAGACAAACTCAATATATTCTTAAAATGTGAGTAGAGAGTAACTATGTTACTTGATTCTTCTAAATTTGTGAAATACCTATGTCTGACACTTGACACTGGGACAAGGGTATAAGATATGTGTCTGATATGACTAGTTAGACATACATCAAGAATATGTATAAGTAATTAAGTTTACTAGGAGTAGAGCTTCAGGAAAACTCTTACCTTGAGATACATGTCAATGGCCCGATAAAGGCCATCATGAGCAGGTCGGGAGAAACCAGACACCATCTCGGCAAGATCAACAAATGTCGATAAAGGGAGGTTAGGATCCTTTGCAATTCCAGTAAGGTACCCATCAACCAGCTTTGCCACCATAAGCTTTGAAGCTTCTGTCAAAATCCCCGGCCTTCTTATCTCCTGAACCTCATGGCCCTCTGATAATTGAATTTCAGCATTCTGATCTTGCATCATAAACTCCTCTAGTATTTTATGCACTATGTCAACATCAAACGTCATGGTTTCTCCTTCTGGGGCTTGTATCAGAAGATCACTCACAGAAGCCGCCTCCAATTGCTGTCCTATTCTCCTTACAAGTTCTCTCTTTGCAATTTCTCCTGAATCCACCAAAATAGCTGCTTTTAACAACTTGAGCAAGAAATTACAAGAGGCACTGCCTTTCTCTGCAGGCAATAGTGACACAATCCCTTCAACTATTGATCGGGCCTTCAACATATCACCACACTGGATCATACCCTTGCTAAATCCTGGCAACCTTCTCAGAACGTATGCTTTCAAAGCTTCTCCTACAACTTCACCAGAAATTATCCCTCTGTTATGTATACTAGTGATAACCCACTCGTACAAATCTATTTCAAGCTCACACAAGTCCTCAACCCACCAATCCTTGGGTACCATCCGGTTTCTAACACCATTCCAGTTAGGATCATTCCCATTTTCCTCTGGGAATTTTTTCCTGTTATAAGTATAGGACCAATCCACCTTGGAAATATCAATGGAGGCCTTGGAAGCTATAGCATCAATGCAGTTACTTACCAACTTCAGATCATCAGACCAAGGTAATAGAGATTTGGTAGTCTGAAGAACAATTATAGAATCCTTCCAGCTGTGGAAAATGCTAGAGTTTAGGAAAACATCAACCTTGTAGATGAGGTTCCCCTTCTCTATTGTCTCATGCATTCCCAGGTACTCAGCTGCACAACGAGCTGCAACTATGTTATAAGCATTGAGGGTGACAGTCATGCCATAACAGAACTTGGCACATATTTCAAAAGCAACATGTCCACCAGGAATGTCGTGAATGCAGACTTCATCACCATTTTCCTCATTTGTGGATGCAACCAACTTCTGCAGTCGAGAACTCTTGGACAAAAGAGGAAACTGCAGAACCATTATTTTCCATCAGTTTTATGAGACGAATACAAAACGTATAGAACAAAATGCTGGGCCATTGGTAGGGAACTAGGGATGTAAAATGAGCAGAGCTGAGACAAGTTCTCCCTTACTCAAGCTCGTCACTTGTGCTTTGACTAGGATTCAGCTCAACTTCATAAGTACAAAATTTCCTTATCTCTACTAAGTTTAGCAGGGCATAACTTAATAAATAAATAAAATTTCCTTATCTCTAGCATCCTTTAATGCCTTTGATAAAATGGTAAATGTTTTTGTAAACTGTGTCATGCCGTGCTGTTGTTATCTGTAAGTACAAAATATTAGTCAAGTAGCTAGCTGTCGTATTTAAAAGTTCCAATTTTATGCTTACATTACTATTTTAAGCACCAGGATGGAAGCATGTTAGGTTGATATATCGCCCTATGCTCAGCTTATCAGCACAGTAGCATGCATTCAATTTATGCCAGGATGAGCTAACTCATAGAGTTGCCACCCAGCACATTCAAACAGTCCTTATAGCTTCTGACTATGAGAAACAATGACAAATTTTTTAATATGGATTAATTTATTTAAATTGTTTAATATTCTTTAGTACCCCCAAAATTTAACAACAATAAATAAATACCATAAACTCAGAATGCTAAGCAATATGTATAGGTGTCAGTGGACCCGACATAATAAAACTGCTATACGATTGAAGCCATATGGGTAGCATGGCCATTAAATTAATAACAATAGCTGGGTTCAAATCTTCCAAAGTATCGGAGCACTGTCTTAATTCAATGACCTTACTAACCACTGACTCCGATGTATGGAACAAATTGATCAAAAAATTTTTACTGACAGTCCGATGAAGAAATGTACAAAGGATTCATGGCTATACTGTAATCATACCTTGTGTAGATAAAACTTTGCATCCCCTACTCTAATAACAATGTCAGTTGCCAAGTCACTGGCTACGTACCTGCAAATCAGAATATCTTCTGTAAATGCTATCAATGGAGCTTCAAAAATTAGATTTATCCAACAATTACAAACACAAACAGCTAAAAATAGAACACAGCATAAGAGTTGGAAAATTTATCTAGCTCGGTTGGTCCATATTGAAACTTGACCTCAGAGATCTTGTGGTCTTCTTTAGCATCCTAATCCGTGGCAGCCCACAAAAAGTACTATCTTCTCCACAGTTATTCTAGGGATCAGAATATGATATATACAAAATTTCAAATGCTTTTCTATTTGAAAAGATCATGCATCTAGAAATTTAAACCAAGTCATCCAAAAAAAAATCTTTAAAATCATAAAAGTTCAATATTTTTGGTTGCAAAATTTGAAGTTTCAACTGAAAACATTTATAAAATCCTAGTTTACAAGTGAAGTCATTGTAATTGTTGTTCATCCCAAAAGACAAGATAAATAAATCAAGCCTGAATAATATATATAATTAGGAATTGAGGGTTGAACAATATATTAACCCCTGGAAAACTAAAAATCAAATTTCGATGAACTTGTTGACGAATCCTACCACAACGACCGAATCGATTACATGTTGTGATGTGGCTACAAGCAAAATGTTGACGAGGCTGTTTAACACGAGTCAACTTGGCAAAAGCCTCGTTCTAATAAGTTGGAATGGCTTATCACATCTACAGTCCTAACATAAAACCTGCGTATTTCAGCAGGTTTGACTTAGATTTTGCCATGTTACCCTTGTTCTAGAAGTTGTTTCAGCTTGAATGAAATCACAACAACTTGAATCAACTCACTCCATGCCAATGCAAACCCTTATATAACTCAACAAATGGCATTAGCACAATTACCTCCAGAAAGAACCTTATATAACTTCCGACTTTTGCAGTCTTTCAAACCAAATAAGAGAACTAGAAATTCATCTTTGAAAGTATTATGAACTCCAGCTGGTAAGGATATATAGCAAAGATGTTGTTAGCCCCAAATCTGGTTCCAATCTCAATAGGCAACCATCCAATTGCAGCCTCAAAAAGCCCCACAAGAGGGGAGCTGGTGCATGATGAGGAGTGCCCTCACAAAGATAGCATGATAAAAAAAGCTTACAACCTCTAATGGTATCACAAAGGGAAACAATCGTGCAACAAATAGTTGACAACAACCAGTCCATGTAAAAGCCAACGATTCTAAGATTTCAAAAGAATTATCTTGCTCCTTTTCCAAAAGCAAACCACAAAATAGCTACAAGGATATATTCCAGATTAATAAAACATGACCCTTGTGAATTCTGAGTCGGGAGAACTTTCCTTTATGTTTGCAGCCAAACCACTAGCGTCTCTGCTTGCGAATGACAACCAAGAAATATATTCTGTCGAAGACATTGCAGTGTATGTATACCACTTAAATGGCCAAGTAACAGCAATCTCAAACCTTAAAAACCACCCCAGCAAAAAGACCTGGAGATTAAGTACCAGAGGCCTATTTTGAATTGCAATAACATTCTAAACAGGCACCTGTACAGGTTGTTGCAAGACATAATCCATAATAACTATGAAATATATTGATTTTGTCCATTTTTTCCAAATCTTATTATTTATCCATCTAACATACTACAAATCCTGAAAAGGTCTTGTAAGAATTACAGGACCTTGAGAGCACGGAGGTTTAGCCTAGTTAGTAACTAAAAAAGAATACCAGGTCTACAATCATGACACCTATGCATTTGAAGTTATCTACATAAAAATGAGTAGATATAACTCTTACAGCATTTTATTTGATATATTATTCAAAACTAGGAGGACATCACATCCTGGATGCTTCAAGTCAAATACTTTGGAACAAAACAACAGTAATTCCACAATGACCCTTGTTCCCTTGGTTAAAACACAATCTCGCATCAGAGCGAAAAATACTGCCAAGAATCAGGATCTTTTTATTAGGACTGCCAGGTTAAACAATATCAGAAGACATACTGGACTATTGGAAATGCCTCAACCTTTTCAGGGAAAAAAAAGGTTCTGAATCTTTGAAGATTAATCTGAACATTCATTAAAAAATAATAATATAATTGTAGTGGGATCAGTTTCCCCTTCCTCAGATAAATATAAGAAATAACTTATAACAAAATAACTAAGCATTCTCTTATCACATAATTTCTCAAAAACTGGCCCCACTAATTTTAAAACAAAAACCAAATCGAAAACGACAGCAGGTCAATAATCAAAGCACATAAAATGGCTAATCATTTTTTTGGCAAGAACATGGGCCAGGCTGAACAAACAATGAATGACAAACCATACTCACTAGCCTAGCCAGTATTCTAGAATATAAACTTTCATTTCATTTGGCGACCAATCAAGTGGTCAGTAATTTCTAGCCACCAGCTGAAACTGACAAAGGTCAAATAGAAAACGACAGCAGGTCAACAATCAAAGCACATAAAATAGCTAATAATTTTTTGGCAAGAACATGGGCCAAACTCACAAGCCTAGCCCAATTGCATTCTAGAATATACTCTGTTTCATTTCATAAGGCAACCAAGTGATTACTAGCCACCTGCAGACACTGACAAAGGTCCCTGACTATATTTTATCTTGAACCAGATGTTTCTGTGCAATCTCAAGGAAAAGAAAAGGAAAAGGAAAATCAAATTCCCAAACAGCCCAAAAAAGTGCAAGGTTACGGAAACTGGAATGCTAGAGAAACTATGACGAACAAGGGAATGGATTAAGACAATATCAACTAACAGAAAACAACTCAAAGAGGTTTATGCTAAAGAGACTGAAATGCATCATAGTAAAATAGATGGCAAATTAAGTTTTTAAGAAAGAGAGGAAGAAAAATAGGAGAAGATAATCAGGTTATGGAAGATCTCACCTGACATTGTTCCCGTCACTCTGGAATGAATCCGGCTTTGATCCAAGCTTCATGAACTTCATCTTGGCAAGCAAAAGATTTACCCCTGCTACCACTGCAGCACACCCAAAGCAATCCTTCGGTCCTTCCTTACTACTCAACTGATAACTGATAGATTAAGTCAGCGTGGCCGCCACCACACATCCTCAATGATCGGAGATAACTCCGATCGATGAGAAACCTCCTCGAAATGGAAATTAAACCTCAGGTCCGGTGGGGACCAGATTTCTGAATGTGACCAATTTTCTGGACTTCAAGGCAAGGAAATAGGATATCAAAGAGAGGACGGATATATGCTGCGAGTATGAACGAATCTTGACAGCAACAGAGGCAGGAGCAATCTGAGAGAGAGAGAGAGAGAGAGAGAGAGAGAGAGAGGAGATGGGGTTGTGCAATTTCTTTAAGAAGGGGTTCACTTAAATGGGAAGAGAGCCAAAGAAGAGGCTGTTTCCTTGGTCGGTGGCAAAGCCCACAGACCCCGGGCGCATCCAGTCAAGCCAGGAGACATAGCCAACAGACTCAAAACACTAAAATAATTCACAAATCAGAGACACCCACAAGCACAAATCTGGACTTCACACTCCCATCTTAGTCTATATATCTTTACCCTTCTCTCTCTTCTCTCTGCTTCTTTGTTTTGTTTACAATAAAAAGCATAAAATTCATACCACAAAAAATCCCCAGTTCTCTTTAAAGTTTCAAGTTTCAAACCCTGTATAGAAATCAGATGCATATGCAATGTCTATAAATTTATTTTCCGTTGAAGTTTGAAAAACCTGCAACCGAAAACAGCATCTCGGTATCAGTTGAAGAAACCACCAAACGGTAGACAACAAGCATCTCTCTTTATATCGACGAAAAGTAAAGGAACAAATGAGGAGATCATGAAAAAAATGTAGTAAATATCTTATTTAATGAACAATTAAACGCCAGCTACCAACAAAATCTGAGGAACCCACAAGAATCATCTCAGAGAAATCACAGAAAATCGAGTTAAAAAAATGAACCCATAATCACCATAAGTTAATATATCAAAGAGGAATCTATAATGTTCATCACCAACCTGTAATCAATAGACAAAACCCAAAAGCCACTCTCCATGTAAACCCCAACAAAACCCAAGACTCATGTAGAAACACTAGAAATCCACTTCAAATAGAGTAATAGCAACCTTAGCCGCGTGTCTGTATGCGAGAGAGAGAGAGAGAGAGAGTACCCAATATGTTATGAGAGAGTATCCAATATGTTATGTGTATCTGTATATTGAGCAGGACTGTGAGGGACCAAGAACAAGAATAAAAACATAATACCCACTTGCCACATGCATGAGCTTTTCAGGTCTGTTGGACTGAACCCATTACCATAAATTGGCATTCAAACCACCAAACCAAAACCTAAAAAACATTACCCCAAAACACCCAACAGAAAATGAGATGCTTCCAATTTTCTGCAGTTAAACCAAGCACCCAAAAGGGCCAAAACACAAACAAAATTACCCAAAAACTAGCCAAGCTGCTAATAAGTGCTTACCAGTTTTCTTTTTCTTTTTTCCACCAAGGACAAAAGCAAAAGTAAAAACCCATTGAAATTCGTTCTTCAAGTGGGCTTTTTTTTTCCCTTTTCTCTTGATTTTCCTGAGAAAGGTGAAACCCCTCTGTGCTCAGTACAGATTTAGTTTGAGGCCACTAAGATTAGGACACACATTTTGCTGTGTTAGGCACGCTAAAACTGACACTGTAGCTTTCTTGCTCCCTCTTTTAACGTGGACCACTTTGGGCTTTGTGAAATGACCGCTTGCCTGTGTCCTAACTAACTTATGAACCCTACCATGAATAGTCTATCAACTCTCTCTCTCCTTTTTTTCCCAATTCCTAATCTTAGTGGTTCTACTTGTAATTCATTTCTTTTTTTTTCACTAAAAGGGATTACAGGAGTGCCGTGGTTGTACTTATAATTCTTTTTTTTTATTCATTAAAATGGATTACAAGCGTGGTGAAGTTGTGAAAAAAATGTAAAAGAGAAAGGTTCAAACTCCTAACCTTTTGAAGGAAAGCTAAGAGCTCTGGCCAATTGAGCTAGGTTAAGTGGGTTGTAATCCTCCTCTTTGAACCCTCACTCTTTTTTTTTTTTGTTTTTTTTAATTTTTGTTTTTACATGTAACTGACTACTAAATTGAACTCGTGTAAAATTCACCGTTCATACGACAAGTTATATCACGGTAGCATGATGTGATCATAATCTTTATAAAAATCATAATTATCAAGATTTATATTATGTTATAAAACAAGATAATATTTTGATGGTTAAGATTTAATATGGTCATGTGACTTATATGTTTTATATTATTAGACCGTTGTATCGCAACATTATGATGATATGGTACAATTGTTATATGTCCATTGCATTAAATCATCATCTTGATATGGTACAATTGTTATATCCAATATTTTCTCACACAAGAGTACATAAATTTCATGCATTAAATTAAGGAAGATTGATTACAATGAGCGTGAGCAATCGGCACTTGCAGCACTATCCCCTATATATCCCAAATGCCAATTAGAATCCGTCCCACCCAAAATCATCTCAATGAAACCCAGCATGGTTAATTATAAATATCACTGGATTTTAGCATATTCTCTCCTCTAAACACATCCCTATAATAGTGCTACATTTCTTTAGTTATATAAACGCATCAACTCCCCCACATTTTAAGGCCTCCAATTCTCCCTTTTCCCTAAGAGGGCTATCCAAACTTGCACACATGGAGCTGACTGTGTCACCATAAATACAGCTACAAGTTCTATGCAAGAAGAAATTTGATTCCTTTTAAGAAATGCTTTTTATTCCCATTGCTTCAAAGTTCAAACTAGTTGGACTTTGATTTTTAAAATAGATTTCTTAGTGGAATTTGTCAAGAAAGTCATTGTGTGGTTGGGCGTTATAGAGATATAAGAGAGTCAACAGCTTATCCTCGATGCATCAGTGTCCAAGTGGGCCATTCATGCCCTAGTTTTGAACCATTAAAACCTTGAAAAGGTTTGGCATACACCTTTGTTAATGGGCATATGATAGTTGCGGTCCTTGTGGAAATGGGGTCTCCTTTGTCAAGTTCGACCCACCACATGTTTTTTTTTTTGCTAGTTGTTTGGGTACATTTGCCCACATTTATCAACATGGTATTTATTTATCTATTGAGATTATCATCTTCCCCAACTTGCATGGAATCCCCATTTTAGTGGAGAATCATCTTAAAAACCAATTGCTTAGGTATCGTATTGATAATTATCTTAGTCTTGTTCGAATCAATTTATAAGCTGACTTATTTAAGTAGTTTATAACTTTTTATAAATAATTTTTTTCATTAAAAAAGAACTCAAAAGTATAAACTAAAAACTCATAAAAATGTTTTAAAAATATATTTTTGAATTTTGGTTGATAAAAACTTGTTAAATAAGTTGATTCAAACAAGATTATTCCTAAACATGGCGCGCACACACAGATCAACTGATGGGGAAAAATATGGATCAATACTAGATACGGGATCCTAAATGGCTAAAGTTTCAAGATATTGTGGGAATAGAGATTGAAAACTTATCTAACAATTGATACCTTCTGCTTCTACCTTTTGGCCTAATTAAATAACAAATCACATTTACAACTAATTCTCTGTTACTTAATGGGTCTAAACACAATGCACATGGCCACCCACCAATGTCATATTCTGAGTAGATCTCTTTTAAACAGTAGGTGCAATATTGCTTAATTATCCACAGTTAGGCCAAGAACGATGCTCTAATCATTGCAACCATTGGTCGTGATGTGTCGACACATAGGGTCTTGATCACATGGCATCCGTCAAAGTATAAGATTATTGACTGCTCCTACATTGTAATTGCAAAAGCCGCAAGACTAACCGATGTAGAGGCCGGGGCTTGAACCGAACGAACCATTAAGGCAACCCTAGAGTTGGCTTGGCTTGTAGGGGCGTACTGCATACCTATATCAGTTTGGTTCATGTCAATGTCAAATCTAGAACATAATGAATCTCATTTTTTAGACCAGGATAAAATCGAATCAAACCGAACTGAACCGAAAAACCTTGAGTTGGTTTGGATGCACGTGTTAAGGTTTTATGCTCTTATGTATGTTGTTGATGAATAATAGAGTCTACTTTTAACATTATTTTAGACCAATAACTTGAAGAGTGATGACCTCTCATATATGCTTAGGCTAGATGGTTTATGGCTATTTAGAGGATAGGGACAGATACCTAGGGTATCAAAAAGAGAGGAGACAAACTTATAGAGAAGGCAGATTCAAGGGAAAACAATGAAGATAGACACATTTGGGAGAATATTCTAACCTTAGAATGCCCCCAGACTGAAAAGAATTCCTAAACTTTGCATGTACCTAACTCCTCATGCAGCGTAATTATATATGTAGTACTTGTCTTCACACTTCCATACCCATGCCCTTAAAGTCTGTGGCCCAAAGCCTTACAGTTCGGCTTTCTTTCTGTGCTTTTCTCCAGTGGGTATGCAACTAATAGAAATGAATATTGGAGTCTTAAACTCAGCCATAGAATACTCTCTCTCTCTATATATATATATATATCTATGTGTTGTGGCCCGTGGGTTATGTGTGGTGATAATCACAGTAACCATGTGCCTGCGGATATTATTGAGCAAACCCTATATAATGATAGCCGATGAAGACGACATGACAAGCAAAGACCAAAAATTTCTGGGCCCAGAGTCAAGAGATCATATGATAGCGCGATGAAGAAGACATGAGAGGCATGTACAGCCCAAACCTTTTGCAAAATGGGTCGAATCTGGGCCCACAGCGAACGAAATTCACTTTTTCATTAACCAACTTCAGTTTTTCATTCCTATGGGCCAGTGGAGTGCACCAAAGCAGTTTTAAACCCAAACTCCTCAGACCAAAAAAACACCGAAACTCCAATTTTTATTTTTATTTTTGCTACGAGCTTCTAAGCTTTTGACCGATTCAATCAAAGTGCTATTTCTATAGAAAGCGTTAAAGCTACTACAATGTTTCATCATCTGGGGAGGAAAAGAAAAATATACTAGAAAAATGTCATAAATTTCTAGATGAATATGATTTTTTATTTTTCTCCCTCTTTTTAAAAATTTCTATATTAATGAGGTTCAGTTTTTTTTACTAATCGAGTGTCTTGGTCAACTTGCGGACACATCTACTAATTTTGAGGTCTGTGTAGTCTGTTTCTCTCACACAAACTAAGTAATTATCAAGTCAAAAGTCATGTGAAAACTCTTGTGCTTGGTAAGAGTCGAACTCTAACATTCCTTTAGAAGGCCAAGAGTTTAGGCCAACTAGGTTGTTTGTATTTTTGAGGTTTAATTTGTGCATGAAAAAAAATTATAAGAAAATTAATTTTTCTTTCTACTTCTTTTCCTTTCTTTCTCCTCCACCGTTTTCAAGCACTGAGATGAATGTTATAAAGTTTTACTTTACCCTAGTAGGGAAAGATGGCATATTTTGAAGATAGCCTTATTACGCAAGCTAGGGAATAAAATATAAAAGGACAAAAATAACCATGAAAACAAATACACCATTAATTGAATTTTTAGGGGCACTTTTGTCTTTCAATACGAAGTACTCTACTCACAAATCATTCAATTCTAGTTTTAATATATTCTGATGGGTCCTCAACCCAAAAAAAACATGTATACAGATTAAATACATATACAATACAACTATACACGTGAACTACAATATACATATATAGGTGGCAGTGATTACATCTTAATGACATCCAATATACCTCATGCAGAGTACTAGTAGCTAGTCTAGTAGTAGTAGTGTTAGAGTCAGTCGTTGGCTGGCTTAACCTAATTCCTCTGTAGCCTACCAAACTGGAACACCAACCCAACGATCCCTCAAATCGTATTTTAAACAAAGTATTAATTGACAAACACAATCAGCTTTCTTTTGAAAGAAGAGAAAATGGCACAGTTGAAATGTTCCAACCACCTAATTTTGCTTGTGTTTTGGCTTCTCTTTGATTAGTTCTTTGGTATTGACTTTTAAGTAACAAGTAAAGTTGAGGATTGGCCCATCCAAAGCTAATGAAATCACCATTTTTTACATTTACATGTTAGCTCTACTACCAAAATTTTTTTTTTTTGAATTTTGTGTTCAAAATTTTTACATACAATAACATGGTTATTTGTGGTCCTTTGATTTCAAACAAAAACACCAATATTTTGTTTTATAATTTTAAAACTATCACTACCATATCATTGAGTGGAATTTTTTGGGTAAAAATTATGTACCAATATAATTTTTCTACCCCAAAAGTAACATTAAAAGTTAGTCTCCCATCTTTACTAAAATCTAAAATTACGATAATTTTGATTGAAATGCATTAGCAATTAATGTTATTGCTCATGCAAAAAATCATCCTATGCTTCTTTGTTTTTTTTTTCTTTTTCAATCAAATAATGGATAATGTTGTATAATTAAAATATTCATACACGATTTTTATACAAAATAATGTGTTTGAATGACAGTGTTTCATTTTGAAACAAAACACCTATTATAATAAAACTAAGGGGTTTGCCTAGTGGCCAAGGCCTAGAGCCCTAGGTGCTATTAACTCCTTGAGGTCACCTAAGGTCTTTGACTCGATAATTACTTGATTTGTATGAGACGGGGGACTACAGATGCTTCAGAATTAATCGTGGTGGTGCAAATTAGCCCAAATCATAGTCTCTTAATTACAAAAGAATGTCATCGCCATAACAATTTGATAGAATTTTTAGTATAAATTTTGAATAGCATTTTTCTAAAATAATATAATACCCCTATAAGTCTGGCCTAGCTGTCCAAAGAACCAATCTCTTGGTAAGCTTTGGCATTCTAGCAATGCTTGCCTGTAACGACCAAACCTAGTTTCTCATCTAATTTATTATTAATTTACTTAGTTCCTAAGTTGTGTGTCCAACGAAGCAATCTGAATAAAGCTTCGTCATTCTTGCCTGGCAACCTCCTGTTTGCGTGGGGAATTGACAGATGCCTCCATAATAGACACCTTCAAAGTTCATGATTTTTGCTAATATATATAATATATGTAACAATAAATTATTGCAGCTAAACATTATTTTCAAATTTTAGAAAGAGATAACAGAAAAAGGAAGGAGAAAAAAAAAAAAAAAAATACATAAACCGCGTTAGGATATATCTGCATTCCATACACCGCACAGGTTCTGACTGCCCCAAAGCTAAGGGGCTTCCCCATTGGCAGTACTTGTCTACGTCTTCCTGGCAAACAAACAGAATTAGAATGAGGTGTAGGGGCGGGCAATGCTCTACTTTGTCTTTTCAAAGAGTGATGTGTTTTTTTTTTTTTTTAATATATAATTTTTTCATTTCAAATTAAAACACCATTGTAACAAAATTTTAACAAAGCACTGCCATATTTTTCTGGAAAATTTTTTGTAATTTTATACAAAAATTCTCTATAATGAATAAAATTTCCTCTTAAAAATTAATTAAAAAAGTGCCCATGCGGCTATGCCTTCTTAGGAGATCAGCTAGCCGAGGGGCCGAGGGAGGGGGGTCAAGAGGGGCAATTCCACCCTGAAATTTTCAAAAACATCTCTAGTTATGTATTACATATATAGGTGTAATTATATAAGTACCATTTTGAAAAGTTCTAATTACATTATGTTACATAGAGTAATAAGTAATTTTATTCACATGTGAAAATCCAAAGAGAATTCTAATTCCTTCCAACCAAAAATTCCTATTTAGGTTTAAAAACTTTCATGCTCATCCAAAAATGTAACTCTTCTTCCCTCGCCTTACTATGACTCACATAGACAACGTCACGATAGATAAAAAAAAAAATTAAGATAAGAGATGATCAAATAGTCTTCTATAAGTCTAAGTTTAGTTAGTGTTTTTATGTTTGAAGAGAATTTAACTTCTCATCTTTTCTTTATCATCTTTATTTGTTAAAGTATATTAGGGAATTGTGGATGATCTTATTCTTGAGATGATGAAATGAGTTTCTTCAATTATATATTGGCTTTAAACCTGTAAGTTTATTATTGTTAAAGTCATATAATTACATGTAAATTAATACATAGGATCGGTTTTGATCTGTTGTGGTATTTTCCTCATCTTGATCTTTGATGCTTCTTATCTTTCATTTCTTGTATAAAGACTAAACTTGCCCTTGACACAAGAGGAATGGGTAATCGCTTGACAGAGCAAAGGTGTAATCACTAATCAGTCAGGCTATTTCAGCAAAGTAAATTCTGCAAAGACTACACAGCACCAACCTTACTGCTAGCACCGAACATGTGCATTTTTAGGCATGGAAGCACATACATACTTACATATATATATATATATAGTGTGTGTGTGTGTGTGTGTATCTATATATGGGCTAGCGGTAATGGATTCACACCTCACCAGACCCCCACTCTTTAACATGCACCAGTTGGTCCTTGCACTGGACAACACCACCACCACCATTACTCACTCTGCTGTGTCTCAACGTAGACTTGACTCCAACCATTGAATTTTATTCAATAAAATAATAAGTTTATTTATTCCAATCTCCAAATAAATGAATAAATGATCAATTAAGACATACTAACTAAGAAATACTAAGACAAACCCAGGAATTAGGAGATCAATTACATGAAATTCTACTGTTAATCTAAATTAATTGATCTGGTGAAGAACCCAAATCGGACTGTAATGATAAACGCGGTTTCTTCATGGGTAGAGGACTTTCCACTTCTTGCTCGCCGGCGAGTTGACTTTTCCTCTCACGGGAAACGCTCAGCTCCAGGCAGAATTCCGGCGAGGCCGGCTTGTTCAGGTCGAAGTCGCGGTGGCTGTGACTCGAGCCGGTGCCTTCGGATGAGGAGACACCGCTTCCACTGCCGTTTCCGTTGCCGCCTTCGTAGTGGCGACGCTTGTGGCCGCCAAGGGCTTGGCCGGTGGGGAAGGACTTGTGGCAGATGGAGCACTCGTGGGTCCGACCACTTGGGTTGAGGGTGGTGGAGGTCGTGGTGGTTGAGGTGGAAGGGTGGTCGTCGGAGGTGGTGGCGGCTCCGGCGAATTTCCGGTGGCTGGCTTTGTGGCCGCCGAGGGCTTGGTAGGACGAGAAGGCTTTGTCGCATACGCTGCACTTGTAGGATGCCTTTGTAGACGTCGGAGTCTCGGTATGTTGGTCGGATTTGGCGGCGGTTGAGGAGGTGGCGCCGCCACGAGCAAGCATGATGAGGCAAAGGGCCAAATACTCCTCTTCGGTTGGAGGGCCTTCGCTACGGGGACGCTTCGAACGCTTCCTCTTCGTCCATGGCTCAAGAGAGTGGAGGTCCATGTCGTCGAAGTGCACCGAAGGAGTAGCTATAGTTGAGGAGTTCAGAGCTTCGAGAGCCATCTCAAAGAGGAGAGAGAGAGAGAGAGAGAGAGAGTAGCGTAAATGTTTTTAAAGAGAGAAAACAGAAGAGTCGTTTGTGTATGCGTGAGTGAGGGAGTGAGGTGTTTTATAAGCAGAGAAGAGAAGGGATGGGAAGTTGCGTGGGGAATGACGGTGGAGGTGTTGTGTAGGTTACATAAACACCTTTGTATAATAATTTAGTAAAAGAGTTTAATTTTGATACTTATTTCTTTTTATTTATACTAACGGATCAGAATATAACACGAGACATGTATCGTGTTATAGTGTCTTATTTGTGTAAAAAAAAAATTTACACTGTTATTGTATTAAAATTAAATTTTTATAAAATTATTATTTTTTAAAAAAATTTATACAAAATTTAAATATACAATAATGTGACAGTAACTATTTTGTAATTAAAAGTCAATATAGTAGACGATTATTTTTAAATAAAATTTTTTTATTAAGACACATCATTTTAGATATAAATTTTATATGAATTATTTTATTTGTATAATATTACTCAATAATTTATTGCATAAAAATATATATATATATACATATAAATCTAGAGAGAGAGAGAGGGGACCACGTCTGGAAGATGAGTCGGTGGGCGGGAGTGAAGTCGGTCAAGAAGAGTGGGAGTAATGGAAGGGTGGGATGACGAAGCTTCTTCTCGGATGACTTCTTCCAAGTCAAACAAACGTACGCATTCTGGTTTCACCACACCAATAAAACATTTGACTTCGCTCATGATTGAGCCGAGTGAATATTTGGTTTTAACTATCAGAGAGAGAGAGAGAGTTCACAGTTACGAAACAAAAGAAGGCATCTTCTTATCTCTGGGTGGAGAAAGAGAAAAAAAAAAAGAAAAAGAAAAGAGTGAAGGTAATTATGATTTTTAAATCTAAACAATATCTTGCAAAGATACTAGCAATCTGATGGCCTCCCACATAATTAATTTTACATCCTTAGTCAATTACATTGTTTATATATTTTGCTTTTTCTTTATCTTCATGGCCATGTGCAAAAGCTTGTGGAACTTCTTAAATGCCCGAACCTACATAGATTACATAAAACAACGACCAGGCTAGGGTGTAATTCAGTAATCTAATCATGTTGATGATTTTAATAATAACACACCCCCATTCTTTAACTAAACAATTTAGTACTTTTTTCCTTAGTAACACACCATTGTTAAGTGTTGGTGGATTCAATTTTTACTGTTGCAAATATTAAAAAATGGCCTTATTGTGTTGTTTGACAATCTCATTGTGTGTTTAGCTTTGAATATTGATTTATTCGTGTAAATGTAATTAATACCAAACCCGCAACTTGATTTTTTTTTCTGAATGCTGGTTATTAGTTTTTCTGTACTATTAATTTAGATATTTTCACCATAGTTATTGAGAAATGCTGAATACTATCAGTTTTTTGATCTTCTACTATTAATGGAGTATTCATTGATAGCACCCTACCATAACAAGTGGTAGACCCTGTGACTGGAGCTATATACTAGGCGAGACAGTGGAGCGGTGAGTTATTCATGTTTAGTTGAAATTTTTTAAAATGTATTCAAACTTAACTTTTGAACAAATATTGAATAGCTTAATTCCTTTACTAGATATAAGTTTATTGAACCGAATCTGAGTCGAATTCAGAAACTTAACAAATTTTAAAATATATTCAAGATTTACTTATTTACATAATAAATTAATTCTGAATGGTTTTTAACTTCGACTCAAAGTTTCGTCTTTTATGCATAGTTAGTGATAATCATGGACTCATGCTCTCTTTAAGGTCTTTTATATTAAAGAACATAAAAATAAAAAAAATAAAATTTAAATTCTCTTATTTTGTTATTTTTTTCTTATAATTTTTTATTTATTTATTTTTCCCTTAATAATTAGAGTTTCATTAGGGTTGACTCCAATTATAAGGAAACTACCAAGAGTGACTTGTTCTCCATTTTGGTAGTTACCCGTTTGGTTGGTTGGCTCTCTAGAAAGACACCTAATTTTCGGTGGAAACATCCCATCTAATCCACGTGTTCTAATAATTGACCATGATTATCCACACAACCTCACCCTCTAATCCCTCTGAAATTACCATAACCCTCTCAACTCTTCGATCCCATCCTCCACGATGGCGAGGATATATATGTCAATTTGAGATACTAAGTAATGTTTTAGCAGCAGTGGTACCTAAGGGAGTGAAGTGAACTATTATTGTTAACTTCACCCACGGGCAAACCATCTGGCACGCAACGCGCTTCGCTTTTCGGTGACTGACACGGGGCGCGTATGTTCTTTGGTTAACACGTGGCGATTCGGAGTGGGTTTGGCTACTTCCTGGTGTTTGGTACAAGTAAATGAAAGTCTTGCGGAGACGCCAAGTGTCCAGGAAAGGTATCCACGTAACACTCGTGCTGGGCACTCTTGCCGTGTGGACAGCTTGTAGGGTTGAAAAAAAAAATTTTGGTGGTTAGATGGTATCAAGTATAGTTGTCAGTTTTACACCGACTAATATAGCAATTTTATCATTTGGTCAGTATATATCAGTGTCAAATTATATCAGCGCATCGTATTAAATTTTTAATTATAAATATTATATATTTATATAAAATATATATATTTACATATATTATAAAGGCATAAAATAAAATCTCATTTTAACAAAAAAGTTATAAGTAATTTAAAAAGGCTTCAAAACTAAGGATGGAACTAAAACGAGGTGGGGTGGAGAATGGCACCTTCACTCCGCCTTCACCTACAAAATTTATTTTCATTTATGCCTTTATATTTATACTGAGATTTTGTTAAAAGTTCATTCTTGTCCTATAAAAACAAATCTCCGTCCATCTCCGCCTTGCACCCACCTCGCACCCGCCAAACGCAATGGAGTGGATGTTCATGCCCAGAAATTGTCAATGATGAAGCAACAAAAGTAGCACTACAATTGTCAGTGGTCAGAAGCCAAATATTCAAGAGCTGGAGATGTTACTGGAAGCATACTTTGCCCAACTAGATGATCCTTCAAGCCAGAAATTAATGCACATCACTCGAATCTTTATTTTTGAAAAATATTCCACACTTTCAGCAACTCATTTGCGTTTTTTCACAATGATCAGTCATGCATTATTGAATATATTTGTTCTAATGCTCTCATTTTTCATTTGTTATATATACAGATGCGGGAATATATCGATGATGATACGGAGGACTACCTCAACATCATTTTGGATGACAAACAGTACCAATTGCTGCAAATAGGAGTCGTCATCAGCACTGCAATTATAATTCTCAATTTCGGTATTGTGGCTGTAAGTTTGCTGGGCACGAACATCCTGCCCATGAAGAAAAGATTAGGGGCTAATGATTTTTCTTCATTTTCAGCATCAATGCAGGAATTGTGGAGATATTTTTTTATTGATTATTTTAATTTAAGGAATGAAAAAGTTTTTAATAAAATAGAAATTTGCAACGTTGACATCTTCAACAACACAATTATACAACATGTCAGTAGCTGCACATATAGAGAAGGGGGGCGGGGGTAGCAAACTCACAGAAAAATTCACCTTCTTACTTTGAATTTCAGAGAGATTCAAACAGGTTAGGGCTCTTCTTTTTCTTGGCCTCCATCTTGTACTTCTCTTAGGATGTTTGGTCAATTGGCTTATAAGTTATAAATTATTTTTAAAATTTTAATTTGAAAATAATTTTTTTCAAAAAATATGATTAGACATAAGCTGTTTTTTTAAGTCACTCATCCAAGCACATTTTAAAAAAGTTATAAGCATAAATCATAAATTACTAAATAAACTATACCCAAACATCCCTTTCTTCTAATGATGATGATCTGAACAAAATCTAGAGAAGCAGCCGTAGGGCTTCTCTCTCTTTTTCTCAGATCATCGATTGATTTGAGAAGTCATAACCCCTTTTTGATTTTAGATTTAAGATTTTATTATTTATTGTTGAACTCTATTTTTTAGTTTTAAAATTTATAATTAAATCCCAATTTTTGTTTTAATATTTATAATTGATCCCTAGATTAACAGGTAGAACGGGGCGGGGCAGAGTGGGAGAACATCTAGGTTCATCTCTATTTTCATACCTGTATGGGTTTAGTTGAACACCTCCATTTCCACCTTTATTCCCGTTTTAAATCTTCTATATCTTCCTCAAAATGGACAGGTTCAGTTAAGTCTTCATCTTCCCTCAGTCCACTGCCATTGTTATTCAAAACTTTGAATTAAAAATTTTAAATACTTCAAAAGGACTTAAAACACATTCTCATTGTCTATAACATAACCAACAAAAGTATACACTTTCTAATATAACAAAGTTACAAATCACTACCAAATAAGTTTTTCAAAAAAACTTAGAGGAGAAATAGAACAAGAAAAAAATCATTCAACATAATGGAAAACATTATTTATTCATTAAAAATTATTCCGTTACGGTCAAAATATCTCGATACAGGTTGAGATAGTTCGGTACAATACAGTAAGTTAACTGTGATGGTATTTGAATCCCATTGCATTGTATGAGCACTGGTGCGGTGTGCATCTGTGCATACCAGCTGATACAATACAGTATTGATAACTATTGTACTGAGTGCATAGTAATTTCTGATTAGCAACCTAAATTTGTGGTGTAGTAGAGAGATTTTTAAAAAAAAATACCAAATGACAAAATCTTATAGAGTGTTTCCTTAAAAGTCTCTCACTACAAATTTAGATTACTGATGTATTCACACACTACGCGTCATCATTTGATAAGTATTACTACCGAGCATTCAGTACTATCTAATTATTAGACTATTTTCTGCCCTTTAGAGTGGTGTTTTCGAAAGGATAATGCTATACAATACAATCAAAAAATTTATACAAAAGTTATATATGGGATGATATGATTAAAGAAGAGCATTTCACTTAACAAAACATGAAGGTTTTGAATTACAAAAATGACATTTTGACATCAGTATGGTTGAATTTTTTATTCTAACTTTATAAAATAATAACATTGTTTTTTTGGAAAAATTCTTCCATATGAATTTTTTTTTTTCAGTAGGTAGATAATAAGTATGTTTTATAGTGCTGCTTCTGTTATGATTTTTATCCTTTACCTGGTGGATCTCACATTAGAATATTTTAAAGCAAATGATAACATGTGCCTAAATAGTACATTGTATACATATTTTATCTAATTGTACAAAGTGTTGCAAATTATTTTTTCAGTGTTAAAAATTGTGTTTATAACCAGACAAAATATGCTTAAAATATATCATAAGAGCACATATTAAAAAGACTCATATTGTAATCTTGATGACATTCGATGGTACAATCTTACCATTGAAAATTTGTCCGACCTAATGGGATTTAGAATGTTGGGAGGGAAGCATAATCATTGATCTTGCATGTTTATAGATCTAGATTAGTATCCAAACAAATTGTGGAGAAATTATTTAATATTCTTAGAGCGCCACACATCCTTGCTACACCTCTCATATGGAGTGGATCCCCATCTGTTTAGGTGGGGCACACTTTGATTTTTCGTTTATAAGCATGCCTAAGTTATCGCATTGCAAATATGAGTTGATTAATGTTGCATTTGAATATTGGATTATCCTATTTCAAAGTATAAAAAAGAAAAAAGATTATTGGATTATTGAAGAGAAATGAAAACAAAAGAGAAAAGAAAGCAAAAAATAAATTGAAAGAAGCTAAATTTTTTACTTATGTTTGACTAGGTTAGGAAAATAAGAAGAAAATTAATAGTATTAATTAAAATTTAATTTTTTTGTTTAGTTACCCATAAAAATTATATATACATACATATTTATACACACGCAAGTTCATTTCTCTTTTACCTTTCTTTCCCTTCAGTATAATAACATAAATGGTACTATATTTTCTCTTATTTGTTTCCATGCTGTTTGTGTTAAGGCATGAGCTCAGCCCCTGCAATGTGAAGACTCAGCTGGATTGTCCTAGAAAATGTCCACTGGAAAATCATTCATTCAACTTACCAAATCCAAATTCTTGAACATGAAATCAAGAAGTTTCCGAAGCTTGCGCCGAAGAGATTAGCATTATTGTTTTAAAAAACAAAAAGGAGATTTGCATGGAATGGTCTCCTGTGTACTAATTTTAGAAAAGCAAACAGCTAGCGTCAAAGTATGGCAGACAGTGTAATACAAGGTGTGAAGAATTGAAGAGAGCCTGTGAATCTTGGGCAATGTATGTATCTATATATATATATATATATATGAGTGGAAGGTGGTGCAAGTAAAGGTTATTGAAGTCATGCCTGACATAATCGTTTCCACCTAAAGTTTGGAACCAAACTTACTCCAGCTTTTCTCCCCCTCTTGGAAGTAATTAATGTCAAATTTTCGTTCTTTTTTTAGCTTCTTACATTTTCTAGGCTACCAAACGTAATATTAAGCAAACTGATCAGGGAGAAATATTCATCAGTCATCACTCAACTAATTTGATAATTGGGTGTGAACATATTTCCAAAACTTTGTTTTTACAACTTGTATTTGGTTGATTCTAGATTTTTTTATTTTTATTTTGCTATGGAGTATCCAGGTCATTAACCAACTACTTTATCGAGATCATGCAGAGTTATTATTTACATAAACAATATAAATTTCATATATTGTACGAATAATGATAGGCCATAAAAAAGATCAAACTTGAGTCCTCATGCCAACTACTGAGCCGAATCTTGTGGTTGATAAGAGATGGACAAATGCCAAAGGTAGGTTGGTGCCCAATTCTAATGGTGGACAAACAAAACCCGGGACCCAAGCACCCAATTATTTCTGGCAACTTCAAGAAGTTTTTCTTCATTTTTCTGGTCTGACAAGAAGTTGGATCACTGGATGGTTATGAACACGGGTTTCAAGAAGTTGGGTCACTAGATAGTACTAAACATTGGGTTTATGCTTTAATGGGTTGGAAGCCTTCTTACTTCATGCCCATGCCCAGTCCAGTAATGTCTAGTTGTGCCCACTATAATTGGGCTAAACCAGAGGAAACACAACCCAAATCAAGCCCATTAGCACATCGTCATCATCATGATTCCTCTTCTCTAGATTAAAGGCCATGAACAAACACTGAGGCCCAGCTGAGAGTAATCAACCTTAACGTTTCAGTATCGTTCTTGTTCTACCCGGTTTCTTGCTGTCTTCTCCTCCAATTTTGGCTGCTTTGTTGAATATCTTCGTTGATTGTGCTGTAGTGAGATTGCGACCAACAACTTGGAAGCAGAGCGCTCCAAATTCGTTTCTTAAATGCAAGAAAATTTCTAGGGTCCACCCCCCCACCCCACCACCACCCCAACCAATATATTCGTACTCACTTATGTGTTGGTATGTGAGCATATATGTATATGTAGGCGTTTATGCACATCTGATATTATTAGCTAAAACTGTCCTATATTTACCCTACACATGACATGAACAATTGAAGAAATCTATAAATTTTGCTCTGAGTTATGTTGTATCAGGTGGACAATCGTCCCACTAACTTATCTCTGATGGTGTGGTACCGATGTATAGTGGATTTGTGTTCGAACAGGATTGTGGGGAAAGGTCCTCTGGAGAAAATATTCATTAGCAGACTGTGTGAGTTAATGTGCAAGCAATTAGCATATGGATGGGCCTTGACAACAAGGTATTAAATAAAGAGAAGGCAAAATTTTGAAAACAATTTAAAACAATGTCATAAGGATAACATGTGAATTAAAATTCAGGCACAAAACTCGAGATCTTTATCCATTTCTTGGTTGTTGCTGATGCAGTAAATTGGAGGCTGATTAAGAATCCTATTATGTTAAGCAGTGAGCATCAGGACATTCGAATTTGTCAACAGAAAATTCAAACCGTCAGGGTCATAAGATCAAGTCGCATGGAAAAACTAAATGCAGAAGGGTCCTCGAGACATCAGATTACATGTTATCTTGAAAATGCTAGGAGAAAGTATAACTTGACAGACCTGATTACTAAAATAGGAAAAGTGTCGATACTATTTTAGCGCTTACAATGAACTAGTAAATGCATCTAATCAGGAGTTCTATTAAAGGTAAGAATGACTGTCCATTTACAGAAGGGAGATTAGCATCTCATGTAATGTGTCAATATGACAGTATTTCCTTGCTTGTGATGACATGGACATGGATAGCTAAGACCAAGCTCGTTGTGCCTACTCTGGGTCATAGATAACCTTGTGATGTTTCCTTGTTGTTAGTCTGATATATATTGTTGGGCCCTTACTTAATAGTTTAAGCTTTTAGGTCGAGCGTTGACTTAACATGGTATCAGAGCTCTGGTTTCAAGAAGTTTTGGGTTCGAGTCTTGTGGCACGTATGTGCTTTCCTGTTGTGCACCTGTTCTGTTTTGTTCTGTCTCTGTTTGCTCTCTACTTGCGAGTCAAGGTCGCACGTGAGGGAGGGTTTTAGGTTGATATACATTGTTGGAGTCCTTACTTAATAGCTTAAACTTCTAGGTCAAGTGGAGATTTAACACGTGTTAGAAAAATTCTTACCATCAACTTGGAGGATTGGATGGTAAAAATAAGTTAATGCAAAAGAAAACAAAAGTGAAGAACAGTTAATAAGTTAGTTGTCTTCCATGTGGTGACATGGATATGGATTATTTGTTATGAAGTTTCTGTACCACAATGCTACTGCGTTGCTCTATATGGGGAAAACTGTCACAAATTTTGGATCCTGCTATGACTATGATTCCATATCTTATGACATTGAGTTAACACTGTTTTCATCTCAAAATTGCTTGACAGGATGGTTATGCACTGCAGCTTTTGGGCTCCTCTCTTGCTTTAAACCCCATTTGAACACAACCGATTGAGCTATTTGTGGGGATAACATAGCACCTTTGAGTGGTTTCCATGTTTCAATCGTTCACCATCCCAGTGTTTTAACATATGAAAATTTCTGTGGATTTTGATTTTTAACAAAACTCCATCATGCAAAGCCATTTAATAGTTTTTTTAGATGTTTTTTCCGGCAGTTAGGCTAACCTGTTGCGGCCTACAGGATCTTTAGGTTTTGTGCGTGACCATTATCAATCACCTTAACAACCCTGCTCGAACTCTGTTTGTATTCCCTTATGCAGACTTGTACGGAATTGATTATTTTTTAACTTCTTACTAGAGAATTCAGTTCCAATGAAAGTTAATGTATGTTTCAGAGTATATGGAAACTGATTTGATGGGTATCAGACCCATGGTTATGCATATAAGAGATGCATAGACTGATGAAACTATTGAGAAAGATGGATGGATCACTAGAAGCCCCTTCGAAGGTTACCAGGTATTGGCACGGTAACGGGGCTCTTGAAATGTGAATGTTTATCGCACAATTTAATGTTCATTGACTTGCCTCCATATCAACGAAATCTGTAATCATGTCGTTTGCTCATGATGAACCATATCGTGCAAATTTCTAAATATTGTGATGCTTGTTTTTGTTTTTTTCCCCCTGAAGTGTAAATTAAAGTTCGACCAAGATTTCAGGTCAAAATCTCGGAAAAGTTTTTTGTTTAATTGGGAGGAGTAAGATTGATTACTGAAGTAGTTTATTCAAGTTCAGCAAACACAATGACAACTGTGGACTCTGTATTCAGTTTGCTAATGAATTTGCATAGTAAAACCATGATATAAAGGAATTTGAGAATGATATAACCATTGACCTTTTTGTGATTCTAATATCTCTATGCATATGGTTTAAAAATATCTACTATTTTTATGATTTAATGGGAGCAGTTTGGTCCCATTCCATCATAGAGTTTGTTATCTTTACTTATTTATGTATCTTTACTGAAGTAGTTTATTCAGTGGTATGTTGTGCAAGAACTTGAAAGTAATCTGGTATCAATATCATTCCTGGTCGTTATATTTATTAAAGATGGACATTTTGAATGATTACTTATGACTTCCCAATCTTCTCCCCTTGTAGCAATGGACAATTTCAAGAATGCACCTCAATATCTTTATGGCCTCACTCCTTCACAGATGGATATGATCATGACGGAAGATAATCCCATCCGCCGACAGTCTGAAAAAGTCACCGAGGTTTGCTCTCTTTAAGCTGCTTCATTTCTGTTTCTAATACATCTGAGTGGCTATATGTGGGTAAATTTGATCAGCACAACTACCATTACATCATAATATTTTAACAATAGTCATTTGTTATTGCTTTGTCCTTGATTTCTCCAAATTGATCCAAATTTCATTGCCAGTGATAAGTTGCCCTCAGAGATCCTTATTCTTGGAGAACTTTTGACAGGAAAGCATCTCATCCTCCAGCAATTATTTGACTCATGGAGGAATGTGGAGTCTTTCAGACATGACTGAAAGAGGTCCATCAAAATACAGCATGAGTATAAGCATGTATCGTGGAGGTGCAAGAGGAAATGGAAGACCTAGGACTGCTCCTCCTGATTTGCCATCTTTGCTTTTAGATGCTCGAATTGTCTATCTGGGCATGCCAGTAAGCCATCTGCATGCTATACTTATTCTTTTAGCATCTCGCCCACAGACTTTAACTTCTCTTCTCTCTTTTTTCTTGTACGTTACATCAAATTATATCATCTTGATATTTTCATATCTGATTGCTACAGATTGTACTGGCAGTAACTGAGCTTCTTGTTGCTCAGTTCATGTGGTTGGATTATGATAACCCATCAAAGCCTATATATCTATACATAAATTCTTCAGGGACCCAAGTTAATATTTTAACCCAATGCATTTTTGCTATTGTTTTCTTCTTCTTTTTCAGTTTATCAATTTGAGAGACTAAGGCAAGATAAATATTTCTGTGGTTAGCTGAGGTACTTTATTTATTTAGTTTTTAGTTATTCATTCTACTTCAACTTTGTATGCCTGTCTCTGTTGATTTGTTTGTTCAATGCATTTGCCCAGAATGAGAGGATGGAGACTGTTGGATCTGAAACTGAGGCATATGCCCTTGCTGACACCATGGCTGTAAGCATTATAATTATATTCTGTATTATTTGTATTCGTTTGAAATTACAAGTCACAAACCAAGTTGTTACGAAGAGTAAGAGATACAGAAAATAGACAAGTATTATTGCTAAATCGTTTGTACAAGATAACATAATACATATTTACAGATTCACGGAGAATTTATAGATAGAGTGAGGGAGAGAAATCAGCCATTAATCATGGCTTTGGCAAATGACGACTTTGACAATGGCGAACATGGCAGGTGAAGACTTTTGACAATAAAGAGCAGTGCATGTGAGGAGAAGCTTGACCAATCTTATTATTGACAATGAAGGCTGATCTTTGACGAAGCTGCTGCTGTGTTGACAAGTTTACATTAACAGCTCCCCGCAAACTCAAGGTAGTAACATAGAAACCAAATTGAGTTTGGAAACTAGATCATGGAACCGTCCCGGGTATGAGACTTGGTGAAGATATCAGCAGTTTGAGCAGTAGAGGGTACAGAGAGAAGATAAACGGTGCCACCCATGACATGTTGACGAATGAAATGACAGTCAATTTTAATGTGCTTAGTACGATCATGAAACACATCATTATGAGCAATCATGATCGCACTGCGATTATCACAATGAAGAACAGTAGTACCAGAATGAGAGACACCCATATCTTAAAGTAACCATCGAAGCCAAAGAAGTTCCTGAGTAGTATCAGCTAGAGCACGATACTCGGCCTCAGTGCTAGAGTGAGCAGTAAGAGTCTGTTTCTTACTACGCTAAGAAATGAGAAAAGTACCAAGAAATAAGCAAAAGCCTGTGGTAGAACGACGATCAGTAGGGTCACCAGCCCAATCAGCATCAGAATAAGCATTAAGCTGTAGAGAGGAGTGACGAGAGTAATGTAGACCATGGAAGAGGGTGCCTTTAACATATCGCAAAATACGAAGAACTGCAGCATAGTGAGTGGAGAGAGGTGATGACAGAAACTGACTAACGAGATGGACAGCATGGGCAATGTCAGGACGAGTAACAGTAAGATAGACAAGACTCCCAACAAGTTGCCGATAGAGAGTAGGGTTAGATAAGTTCACCATCTAGAGGAGTAAGACGCACATTAGCTTCCAAAGGTGTGGAAGCAGTCTTACTATCAGTGAGGCCAGCACGAGCAAGAAGATCTGAAGCATACTTGGCTTGAGAGAGAGAGTAACTAGTAAAAGCAGAAAATATCTCAAGACCAAGGAAGTAACTAAGAGGACCAAGATCTTTCATCTCAAATTGTCTGCTAAGAAAAACCTTGAGCTCAGAAATACCATGTACATCATCTCCAGTGAGAATCATATCATCCACATAGAGTAGTAAGAGAACAATGCCATGTTTAGTTTTGCAAACAAAGAGAGCAGAATCATAATCACTTGAAGAGAAGCCAAGCTCACGAATGATGGAACTGAATTTAGCATACCAGGCACGAGGAGCTTGCTTAAGACCATATAGAGCACGGCGAAGTTTGCAGACCTGATGTGAAAAGTGAGGAAAACCAGGAAGAGGCTGCATATAAACTTCCTCGGAGAGATCACCATTGAGAAATGCATTTTTGACATCCATCTGATACAAAGACCACTGCCGGATAGCAGCAACAGCAATGAGACTTCGAACAGAAGTGAGACGAGCAATAATAGCAAAGGTCTCCTCTTAGTCAATGCCATATTCTTGAGAGAAACCTTTGGCAACTAGACGGGCCTTGTAACGTTCCACATAACCATCAGAAAGAGTTTTGATCTTATAGACCCATCGACAACCAATCACTGATTTACCAGGAGGAAGATCAACCAAGTCCCAAGTGTGAGTCTTGGCAAGAGCCTGTAATTCATCATCCATAGCTTACTGCCAAAGAGGGTTAGAACTAGCCTCGCGATAGGAGCAAGGCTCATAATGAGCAAGAATGGTAGAGAAACAGTGATAATCATGAAGATGAGAAGGAGTCTCCCTTACCCGAGTAGAACGCCTGAGAGTGGGCTCAGTGGATGAAGAGGGCAAAGTTGGACCAAATAAGGAAGAGCTAGTAGGAGGAGCAGGATCAGCAGACAAGGACTCCTCTGGATAGGCAGTAAAGGGTGGTACAGTAGGTATTGCAGCCGTAGGTACATCAGTATCATCAGAAAAGAGCTTAATAGTAGGATCGGTGAAATACAGAGTGGAAGAGGAGGAGGATAAATGAAAAGAGGATAAAGAGGAAAATGTCTTATGTTCCCAAAAGACAACACGACGAGAGATAGGAAGGCGTTTAGATAGAGGATCCCAACAACGATAACCTTTATGCTCAATCTCGTAGCCTAAGAAGCAACAAAGACGAGCTCGAGGCTCTAATTTGGTGCGCTCATGAGGTTGAAGCAAAACAAAACAAGTACAGCCAAAAACACGAAGAGAATGATAATCAGGAGGAGTACCATACAAACGCTCATAGGGAGTAAGGTTACTAAGAGGAGCCGAAGGGACACGGTTAATTGTGTAAGTAGCAGTAAGGACAGCTTCACCCCAAAACTGTTCAGGACAAGCAGCAGAGATAAGAAGAGCACGAGTTGTATCAAGGAGATGGCGATGTTTTCATTCAGCACGACCATTTTGTTGTGAAGTACCAGGACAAGAGCGATGAGGAATGGTCCCATGCTCACGGAGAAATGCAAGAAAAGAGTTATCACAATATTCTTGAGCATTGTCAGACCGAAAGATCTTAATGTTAAGAGAAAATTGTGTTTGGACCATGCGAGCAAAATCATAATAAGTTTGTTGAAATTGAGATTGATTTTGTAGGATATAAATCCAGGTATATCTAGAAAAATCATCAACAAATATAACAAAATACTTGGATCCTCCCATAGTAGGAGTGGGGGAAGGACCCCAAACATCAGAGTGGACTAAATCAAAAGGAGCCAAAGAAAGAGAAATATTGTTATTAAAAGATAAAGCTGGTTGCTTGGCAAGTTGACAGGATTGACAATCAAGATGTTTATTGGGAACAGATCCTAAAACACCCTGAGACAAAAGAAGCGTAAACGTCCTATAGAGACATGACCTAATCGTGAATGCCAAAGATCAAGAGAGAAGTTGGAAGTAGATGAAGCACTAGTAGAGGTGACAACAGCAGTCTGAGTAAGCAGATGAAGGCGAATGAACTGAAATAGTCGACCATATTTACGGCCTATCCCAAGAGTCTGTCCCGTCTTTGGATCCTGCACAACACAACCAGCAGACGAGAAAATGACTGTAAGGCCAAAATCACATAATTGGCTGACAGAGATAAGGTTTAGTGTGAGTTTAGGAATATAATAAGTATGAGAAAGTGCAAGAGTGGAAGTGGAGACATGACCAATGTGGTTAATAGTCATAGGTGATCCATCAGTAGTATAAATAACAAGAAGAGCAGACATAGAGGATGTGGAAGAAAAAGTAAACAAGTCAGAAGTCATATAATTGCTACACCCGGAATCAAAGAACCATGAAGAAGTACTTGAAGTGGCAGACAGAGCAGTAAGGGGTGGATTACCAGAGGTAGTCATGAACTGCTGAAGGAGTGTAGAGAGATCATTGACACTGATCATAGAGGAGGATGTGGGAACTTCAAAATCTGTAGTAACAGCAGCTGACTTAGGGCGAAGGTCTTGACGAGGATTCTTAGGACAGTCACTACGATAGTGACCAGGACCACGCCGATGACAGTGTTGACAAATCCGAATAGGACAGGTAAGTAGACGATGATTAGTAGCATGGCAGAATGTACATTCATCATTGCGAGATGAAGAATTGAAAGATGAAGCCGAAGAATTACGAGAACCACCAGAAGTGGACGAACCTTGATAACTACCTGAAAAACCTTTAGAGCGAGAGCTAGAGATAGCAAGAACTGTGTCTGTAGGTGGTGATTGGGTGAGACCAAGACGAATCTCCTCAGAGAGGAGCTCAGAAATAGCCTGTTCCAATGAGGGAAGAGGAGAGCGATGTAGAAGAGAGGCTCGAACAGGCTCAAAGACATCAGTGAGAGCCATGAGAGAACGTAATCAGGCGTTGCTGATCGCGGTAACGAGCAAACTGAGTAGCCTCATTCGAACAGATCCAAGTAGGTTCAGATGGAGTCAATTAATCCCATAGAATATACATTTGAGACAGGAAGGCATTAATAGACTGGCCAGATTCCTGTTTCAAACGATGCAGAGAACTCAAAAGTTGGTACTGATGAGCAAGATCGGCAGTAGTGTAGCGGTGAGCGAGAAAGGCCCAGATGGAGGAAGTAGTGTCAAAGCGTCCGAACTGAAGGCTTATGGAAGGAATAGACGTATTTCGGAACCGAGTGATGATCTGATGATTCTTGCATTCCCAATCCTCAAGTCGTTCAGTGTATTCTGTAGACAGTTCTGTGTCACTTTTAACTGGGGCTTGAATATCTCCAGTGACATAACGCCAAAGCTTGCAGCCTTTAAGAAAAATGGACATGGCTTGAGACCAAGGAATGTAATTAGGACCTTCCAGAGTGACAACAATAGGTCGAGATACCTCAGAACGTTCCATAGTGTAAGGACGAGGGATAATAGAATGAATAGGACAAGATTAATAGTGAAAATAGTTCCAATACAGTAGAAATAGTAGTAACGGAGCCAAATTAGGAAAATCTGATGGCAGAATCAGATTCAGGAGGCCGAAAATAGGCCGAAACCAGTCTGAACCGATCCAATAACAGTAAAAAAAGACCCCAACCAGCCAAAAGGAGCAGAAAACCGGCCTGAGCTGGTTCGACTGGACTGGGGACAAGGAGCGGACCGGCGGCTTAGGGCTGACGTCAGCAACGCGTCACTAGCGCTAGCGTCAGCGGCAGACGTGTGCGCGTGGGATCACGCGCGGGAGCCCGTGAGCACATGTCTGGGAGGCGACGGTGCGTGACGGCGCGTGGTTATGAGGTTGCGCGTGAATCTTACGCGCGGATGTTCAGGTGGCGCGTGGGGGCTTGTGGAGAGGTTTTTGGGGACAATTTTTTTATGAATAGACTCGGGTGGAGGAGACAAAGCTGATGGTGGTATCAGATTTTTGATTCAGTGATTTTAATTTTGACAGAGTGCCAGAAAATACAAAGTACGTGGAGAAAATAGTAGATTTACTGATGAAAAGATGTAGCAGCGGGAGAGAGAGGAAGAGAGAGGTTTTTTGAGGTCACCAGGCCTTCAAAGCTCTGATACCATGTTACGAAGAGTAAGAGATACAGAGAATAGAGAAGTATTATTGCTAAATCGTTTGTACAAGATAACACAATACATATTTACAGATTCACAAAGAATTTATAGATAGAGTGAGGGAGAGAAATCAGCCATTAATCATGGCTTTGGCAGATGACAACTTTGACAATGGAGAACATGGCAGGTGAAGACTTTTGACAATGAAGAGCAGTGCATGTGAGGAGAAGCTTGACCGATCTTATTATTGACAATGAAGGCTGATCTTTGACGAAGCTGCTGCTATGCTGACAAGTTTACATTAACACAAGTAAAGCTTGCATGGCTTTTATGCATTGTGTCAAGTTTTTTTGATAATAAACAAGAACCAGGTTTTACTAAAATTAAGAGAACAGGAGGAGGAAAGATGAGATTTCTGCAAATGCCCCAATCCAAAATTAGTCTACATTTTATGCGAAAGGATATAGTGCAATTGTATTCATAAGATCCTGTTTAGTTTTCTTATTCCATTAAGCAATTGACGTTCTTTCAATTTAACCTTCCATTTCTTTTACTTTTTTGGCTAAAGTACTGCAAATCGGACGTCTACACAGTGAATTGTGGCATGGCATATGGTCAAGCAGTAATGCTTCTATCACTTGGAGCCTAGGGCTACTGTGCTTTACAGCCAAATTCTTCAAGTACGGTTCATTTTCTTTCAAGAAAATTAGCCTGATTTCTTTTGTCAAATTTCATAATTCACTCATAGACTGTTGAGAATAGTTGATGTTGCTTTGTGCAGTCTTCTATCTATACGTGGCGCACCAACTCATAATTGATGGATCACCCATTAACGTGGCATTTATTTATATCAGAATGACCTCTGTAATACACATACGTATACATGTGATACAGCCCAAAGCTAGGAAAATAATTGTTAAAGTTCAAGTGGAGAACTTTGTGACGCCAAACTAACTTTGTACATTATGTTTTTTACATGCAGTAGCGTCCCCTACATTTTCTGAATGTTGTGACATTTCTCACACTAACAATTCCATTTGAGATCAATTTTAAGGTCCACCTACAACCAGTATGAAAATGGTCCTGCCTGTTTCTGAAATGTGTTTGAGATAAAGAACTAATTTTGGTATCATGGTTGAAACTCCCTGTCTCTGTAGCCTGCCAATGAGGTAGTTCAAACAGTTAGACGGAAAGTTCAGTATGGGTTATAGGGAATTTGGGGCCTCAGTACTCCTTTCTTATGGCTTTTCACTATATTTATTTGCATTGCAGCAAAATTGTATCTGCCTAAAGTCAACAGGTCAAGTGGGGCTGTCATAGATATGTGGATTAAGGTTCTCTCTCTCTCTCTCTCTCTCTAGGTGTGTGCATGCGTGCTTGCATGAATGACTCTGTGACCTACTTTGTTTAGGCCAAAGAACTGGATGCAAACACCGAGTATTACCTAGAGCTGTTAGCAAAAGGAATTGGGAAGTCAAAGGAAGAAATTGCTAAAGATGTCCAGCGCCCCAAGTATTTTCAAGCACAGGAGGCAATTGACTATGGCATTGCAGACAAGATAATCAACTCAAGGGATATTGCATTTGAGAAACGGGTAGATTTCTCATTACATTTTGCATTTATCTTCTGCTACGTAAAAATCTTTCTCAATGCCCATTATAATGATAACTTATCGTTAATCCAAAAATATGACGAGAATCTTGCCCAATCAAAAGCCATGAGGAGAGCAGCAGGAGCCAGTCCACAAGCAGCTCCCTCTGGATTCAGGTAATTGCAAAACAATTGCGCATCATTAGTATTCAAACGTCCAGATTCAAGGGGCCTGGTCTCGTGTTCTGTATCTTTGCAAAATGGAGGAGCTCATGCTTCACTGTATACAATAGTGCTAATGCGTAGAAAGCTGCTCTTCAATAGTCTAGTTTTGTCACCAGGTAGCAACTCTACTTTACCAGTTGCATCGTGAACATGGGTTTTTCAAGAAACGATGCTCTTATAATTGTGGGAAGCTACTGTAATCAAAAAGAGGAAAAGATATTAAAAAATAGTGAACGATATAAGTATTCTTCTGGACTCATGATATGCCGTGCGGATTTAGAATTTAGAATATGCAGTATCTGGAAACTATTTTTCATTTGTAAGAGAGAGATCATCGTGCTCGTGGAAGATTATTATGTAAGTTGATGTTTCTGATTATACCTTCATTGGCTCCAAGCTTGATGCAATTCTTTTTCCCCCTGTTTTCTCTTCTATGGTAACTTCATGAAGGGAGTTCTCTTCCCAGAAATGATGTGCTTCAAACAAGGACTGGTTCCTATTCATGAAATAGCATTTAGGCAATTTTGGCTTTGAGATGCTCAAATAGCTCCAAGTAAAACCATGCAGCAAACTAACGAATTCACCAGACCCTAGGAAATTCAAGGTCGGTCTGGTCAAGAAAAAAGTAGCAATGCCACACTTCGCAAGGATGTGAAACTAACAAATAAAATGAGCATCTATTTTTTAACCAAGACGGATGCTAGTAGCAGGCGCGGCTGGCGGTCAGGCACCGCATGATCGCTGTCTCGTCTGCCCGACCCTTTGTATTTAGTGCTTGATCGCCGTCTTGTCTGCCCGAGCCCTCTGTATTTAGCAGGCTAGGGTTGACGTGACGGCGATCAGGCAGCGCCTAACCGCTATTTAGCGCTTGATTGTCGTACCGTCTGCCCGGGCCTCCTGTATTTAGTGGGATTGGGCTGACGTGGTGGCGACAGCAATCAGGTGACGCCTAACTGCTATTTAGCGCTTGATTCTCGTACTGTCTGCCCGGGCCTCCTGTATTTAATAGGATCGGGCTGACGTGGTGGCGGCAGCAATCAGGTGGTGCCTAACTACTATTTAGCGCCTGATTGTCCTCCCATCTACTCGGGCCCCCTGTATTTAGTGAGATCGGACTGACATAGCGACAATCAGGCGGCATCTAACCGTCAACTACGCTTGCTCGTAGCAGCCCTCTTTCAACCAATGATCAGTCTACATGAAGGCTTTGCAGTTTAGTATTAAACACCAAACATAACCAAAACTACTATAGAACAAACAGAGTTATCCGCAGTTTCAATTTATGTAGTGGGATTGGGGTACACTTTTGGCTTTGGCTTCACTTCAACTTCATCTGGCTCATGACTGCAAATTGAACAGGAAACAAGTTAGTCATGAGAGAGAGAGAGAGAGAGATCCATTCTTACGGTTTATCTCCCTCTTCAAATGTATAAGCCAACAGTCTGCCATCTCTGCTGAACAATAAGGCTGCAATGCTTGTCGGGTATTTTGAGTACTGCAGATTGAAATTGATGAAGGAAAGCATTACAGAACTTCTAGTAAATGTGAATTAACTCTAATGAAAAATAGAATGTTGGAATCATTTCTAAAAATATTTTAACGGATACAACCTCTTCTTATTGTTGCCGTCCCACACGTTCACATAACCATTACAACCCCCAGTCACAAATGTACCATAGCTGCAGGTTGAACTTTGTAAGTGGCCAGCTCTCAAGTAAACTGAGTTTAATCTCATTGTGTCCAAGACTAGAATCATGAGCTGTTCAATTTCTAAACAATCAAAGACACAGAAAAAAAGTTTGTAACACAATGTAAGCTAGCTTTCCAAGCCTCAGATAACGTAATTAGATGTCATTGACTTGGGATCATAACAATTCATTGTTCAACGAGTTCCAGGCAAACACTGCTAGTAGAACAATAATGCAATTTAATTTAAGTTCAAAACAGGATTAAGCCATAGTAGATTCCTTCTATGTATTAGAAGGTTGAGTAGTTTCTTTCAATAATCTCTCCTGTACCTTTGTGCCATTACTAATTGCCAACATGTTGCATGTAGAGAATAGGCTTAAAATATGATTATGGGTCTTATTCAACTAGTTCAAGTATAGCATAATCCCAAAACAGATGAGTTACACAAATTAATCAAAGTACTACGCGAAGGTTCGATATAGCGTGGGATGGGGGATTTGAGAGCTCCCGGCCGGCAACATGTGTCACCTAGGGGTGTTCAAAAAATTGACCAACCCGACTTGACTCGACGCCAAACCGATCACTGTATGGGTGGATGACGGGTGGATTTCAACCAACTTGAATATTTTCAGTTTGAATGCCAGGCCTGTATTTTCCCAACTCAACTTGTCCAACCCTAGTCGAACCGGCATTTTCTACACTAAAACGTGTCATTTTCACCCAACCCAACCTGACCCCAACCTGAACCGAACCAACCCGATCACCCATTGGGTCAAAATCAGTTCCAAAATTTTCCAACCAGGCAGTTTGGGTGCCAAGTGACTTTTAAACCCGATCTGAACCGACCTGTGAACACCCCTGTCACCTGTCATGGATTTTTTGGTCTCAGTGTAAACTAGGGTTTTTTGAGAGGGAGGGAGGGAGAAAGAGAGGGAAGGTGTTTTGAAAATGCGAACTGAATTATCAGTTGGATTTTAGTAGGAAGCATCAGCTGATTATCACAAGTTAGCCCATAATCCTGTTATAAAAAATTTTCTTAAATTCATTTATGAATTATGGGAAAATATTTTCGTACTACAAACAACAATTATATGAAAGTGATGTTGTTTTGAGCTTTTCATTACTTGATTTCGAAAAACATGAAAAACGAGAATAAAAGTTCTGGAAACGAATTTAAACATGGGCCAGGTTCTATTTGCCAACCTTGAAAAGTTGATTTGTTTGAAACCCACCCATCAAAGATTCAAAAGGTGAACAATTTTTAAATAAAGTAACGTTAATTTTGATAAATACACACAAAAATAAGAATTGTTTCAAGACTTCTACTGGACTCACGTACAATGAGATTATGCTATATTTTTTTTATGAATTACCTAAGTTTGAAACAATTATGCATGCGCAATACAAAAACCCGACAATCAAAATCAACCACGGCTATGAATCAACATCCATGCACTCAAAGCCGACTTCAAACCCAGTATCACCAATATATGCATAATCAAAGTCCGGCAACATACCTACTTGTGTACGCAAAAATTAAATGAAATAAAATATATAATCACCTATGATATAGAATGATCAGAGATGCCATTGAGGGATTGGGTAAAACCTTAACCAACACAATATTATCGTCTATGATGCCAATCGTATGAAATCATCAACGCTTTGTTTGAATGGAAGGAAGAGAAGGTGAAATGAAGTGTTAGTTAGAAGGGAAAGAGAAGAAAGGTAACTGGAAGAGAAGAAGAAATGAAGTATTCATATCTTATTTGAATAACCAAGAAGTAAGAGAGGGAGACATTCTCTTTCCTTTGTTTGATTTGATAAAAATTAATAAAGAGAACGGAATGATATAATATAATTTTAATATTATATATATCTTGTGTATCAAATTCTAATACTTTTTTTTTATCATAAATTGATTGACATAATTGGTATTTGAAATAAAATAATAACAATCACTTCACTTTTCCTCCATTTCTTTTCAATTTTGGAGGAGAAAGAAACAGAAGAAAAATGCTTAAAACGTGAGTCCCCCACCCTTTCATCCACCTCCCTTTCCCTCCTTAAAAATTACCCAATTAACATAAGGTTAGATTTGTAATAACGATAACCACTTCTGTGTCTGAGTTACTTACAATTGTGGGGATAGTAACAATAATTGCTATGGATATGATGATGAGTATAAATCCACGACTATTTTCTTAATCTATTTACTAATTAGAGATGATTCGTTCCTATGACATTCTCAACAAAATATTTCATTTAACTTTGACAGTTCTGAATGAAAAATTAAAACTAAAAAATATGCCACAACAATATGATTGGTCAAACTGGAGAGGGGATTATAAAGTGTGCATAAACTAGTGTAAGTGGGATTTTACTGGAAGGCTGGGCCGAACTCTCAAACCCAAAAATGGATGAGTCCAGGTATCTCCTGCAAGGTGAAGAGGTTAGAATGGGTCGACCCGTAATGGGCCGATCACACTCCGAAGATTAAGTCAGCAAGCTTAATCGATGAAAACGAATGAGAGTGGTCAATACTGGGGGTTAACTCTCTATACCTGGCTCTCGGTGCCTTGGGTCTTTTATAGGACCTTTGAGGGAGTGTCTTCTGCCTTACCCTACCAGCAGGCTCTCATGGCCTGCTGGGTAGGCGTCATCATTGACGCCGCCTGATTATCCACAGGGTCTGGCGTACCGTCGTGGAGGATTCCGGCTGACCGGACGTGCATGTTGACGTTGCGTGGGCAGCCGCATGCGTATTTAATGCGAGTCAACTCTGCATTCAATGCGCAGAAACCGCTAGCGGTTTGGGCCCGCCTTTCGTGGTTTGGGCTGTGTTGCGAAGGAGGTCGGCAGTCTGGCCTTCCCTCTAATTCTGATCTGGGCTACCAAAGTGGCCCCAACTTTAACTTGCGCAGATTAGGCTTCATCCATTGGGTTGGGCCGGGGGTTATTCCCCCACAATTGCCCCCCAGCCATTGCGTCGTTTTGGGTTCTGAAACGGCCAAGGGATGTAACGGTCACCCGGCCACATAAATGGCGGGGATTTTAAAAAATTCAATGGTGAGGCGTTACTGAATCGACGGCCGACGTGACGCTTAGGCAGAGCATCATGATTAACGCCGTTTTACTGTGTACGAACCGACGGCTCTGGTGTGTATAAAAGACCAACGCCCTAATCAGTTGGAAGATACTTGCTCTTTTTCCTTTGCCTTCTGAATATCGTGTGCGTCAGCTGTTTTGGCACGCACCACTGTAAGTGCCTTTTGAGCCCGCAACTCCTTTGCTCTTCATTGTGTTCTGCGTTTTGACGGTTGCCCCCTGATGGCATCTCGTCTTTGTAAAATGTTAGATGGTCCGTCGGCCCTTACCGCGTTTAGGGCTAGGTTTGAAGTCCCGGACGAAATCGGCCTAGAGTTGGTCGATCCTGAGGACTATCGCATGGGGGAGACCGAAAAGGGGGTGTCGTTCCCAGTCATTGCCATCGTAGAATGGGGGGCTTAGATTTCCCCTCCACCCTCTTCTTCATAAATTCATAGTAAAAAATAAGGTGTCGCCCTCCCAGTTAGCGTCGAACGTATATAGAATCTTCTTTGGCATGCTAGAAATAAATCGGCGCCTGGGGGTGAACCTGGGCCTTGCCGAACTGGACTACTGCTACACTCTTTGTAAAGTCGGAGGTAGTTACAAGGTTTACCTCCGGGTAGTAAAGAAGTTTTTAGAGTTAGTGAAGTGTCTGCCTTCCTCAGGGAAGGGCGTCGACGACGTTAGGGTCTGGGTAACCGATCCATGGGAGTTCGGCAACGTTCCCGAGAAGGATAGACCGGCGATTCGATGCCCTAGAGTGCCCGTCGAACTAGGTTTGATGCCGATCTCTCGTACTGTGCGTCATTTTAAGTTTCAGTTCCCAGCCAAACTAACTCTCGAACTTTTGCAGACACAAGGAAGCGGTCGAAAGCTCTCGACTGGTTGGTCAACTCTGACGACCTCGACAAGGTCTTGAATTACGTCGGCGAAGGTCGACTAAGATACATAGCTCGGGCGGCACATATCTTGCTCTCCTACCCACTGCGATACTTGACTTTCACTGCCGAGACGGGCGTCCCCCAGAGCGTACTAGCAAGATTAGCTGATGAAGGCGCCGAAGGGGACTTCGAGGAAATCCCTACTGGAATAGCGATCGAGAGGGCTCGCATCCCTACAAGCGTGACAGTCGCGGTTGCTCCTCCATCTGCATCACCTAGCGAAGAACGACAAGAAGAACGAACCAAATCACACAGCTCGGCGTCCACCTCTTCACTGTACACTGTGCCCGACCGTCGAGTTGAGATTCCCACCGGAACAAGTGATTCGAGCCCATCCCCCAACAAAATGGACGGCATAAGCTTGAGGGAGAGGATGTTTGCTCTTGCGGGGCAGCCACTAAAGTCGGCCACACCTACTCCTGCCGAAACTCCTCCAGCCGAGCTGGCGGTTACTCCCGTGGAAGAGGCCCCTCTCGCGCAACAGAAGCCGAAGACTCGGCAACACAGAAAGAGGAGGCCCGATGTCACTCCGACTCCAGCGCCCAAAAAGCAGAAAGGCAAAGGCGTGGTGGACGAGGTTGGCGAGACTGTGACCATCACGCCGGACATTCTGGGCCGTCCAATGACGACAGCAGATTCTATGATCGATCAGCCCGAGGTTACTTTTGGTGTTATGAAGAGCGTCCTTCAGAAAAAGGACATGGCGAAGCTGGGCGAAGCAAGCGACTCAGCCGTTTTCATGGGCGCTTTTCATGACTCGATACTGGTAAGTCGGTTCTGATCTTTTCAATGATTACAGACTTTTTACACACTCGCCCGAAAAACGACCTTCTCCGATTTGTGTAGGGCTGTCTGAAAACCTTGGAGGCGATGGCGCGCTTTCAAAAGCTTGCCGAGGTTCACCAGCAACTTATCGAAGAGCACGGCCGTTTGAAGCTCGAATAGATTGAAGCGAATAAGGACCGACTCACCTTCAAGAAACAGGCCGAGCAGGCTTCCGCCGAGCTTTTACTGACGAAAGCCGACTTTAAAAAAAGGGATAGGGATCTTGCCCACCTCGAGAAGAAGTTTGATGTGCAGTCCGTAGATCTGCACAATGCAAATGAGGAGGTCGAGACCCTTAAGACTGAAGTGGCCAAGCTGAAGGTGAAAGAAGAGGCCACATTGAAGAGGGGTGAAGAAAGGGGGGCCAAGCGTTTGGCCGAAGAGATGATGGACCTCAGTCGCACCATATTTCGACAGGGCTGGAATGGTGCCCTCGTCGTTGCAGAGCTGGATAAGGCCTCCGACGTGTGGGGTCTTTGTCCGGACTACTTTGATACTACCGAGGACGGCGTCGTCTATCCGAAGAAAGTGCTGGCCAATGCTCTATACAGACGGGAGCTTAAGTTAAAGGCCGCGGCCGAAGAAGCTATTGCTGAGAAGGAGAGGCTTAAAAATTTGAAGGCCGCAACTGAACCCTCCGAGGATGTGGAAGAGACTTCGCCAGGGGTAATTGTAGAGCCGGGGGAGAAGTCGGCATAGCTTTTCTTTATTTTTCTTAATTTTTGTAACCATCGATGCTTTTTAATGAGAAAAACTCTTTTTGTTGCTTATTACTGAATCTGCCTTATCTGATATTTGCTGGGAATCCGTCTCATCTGATTTTTTCGTTTACGATTGATTTCTTTCTTGGCTTATTTCGGCCGACCTGCCCAACTATTTCAAGACCAAGTTTTTAGACTTGGTTTTTATTTTGGCCTTCTTTGGCCGACCTGCCCAATTTGGACAGGACCAAGTTTTTACACTTGGTTTTTATTTTGGTCTTCTTTGGCCGACCTACCCGATTTAGACAGGACCAAGTTTTTACACTTGGTTTTTCTTTTGGTCTTCTTTGGCCAACCTGCCCGATTTGGACAGGACCAAGTTTTTACACTTGGTTTTTATTTTGGCCTTCTTTGGCCGACCTGCCCAACTTGGACAGGACCAAGTTTTTAAACCTGATTTTTATTTTGGCCTTCTTTGGCCGACCTGCCCAACATGGACAGGACCAAGTTTTTACACTTGGTTTTTATTTTGGCCTTCTTTGGCCGACCTGCCCAACTTGGACAGGACCAAGTTTTTACACTTGATTTTTATTGTCACAGAATGCTCAGAGTAGATTCATTTGAATAGCTTCATTTTCATTGATTCTTCAGCTGGGCTTTACACATTTCATGGACTGTTACAGTGCATGGAGCTTTGTATTACTGGTAGAACTTCCTCAAGTTGGTTGCATTCCATGGTCGTGGCAATTGTCGCCCTTCTTCGACGGTCTCCAGTCTGTATGCGCCGATGCCGACCTGGGCTGTGACTCTGTAGGGGCCTTCCCAGTTTGGGCCGAGCTTTCCATCTGCCGCCTTCTTGGTTGCCCCCAACACTTTTCGCAAAACTAGATCTCCTGGAGCAAAGTTTCTTGGGCAAACCCGCTTGTTATAAGAGCGTTTTAGCTGTCGCTGATATTCTATGAGCCTGATCAACGCAGTTTCCCTTCTCTCTTTGACTAGATCCAGGTCTCTTGCAACCGTCTGATCATTGACACCGGTGTTAAAGGTTGCCGATCTGATTGTTGGTAGTCCGATCTCCAGCGGGATGACTGCCTCCACCCCGTATGCCAAGGAGAACGGTGTTTCTCCTGTGGACCTCCTTGGGGTTGTTCTGTAGGACCAAAAAACATTAGGCAGCTCCTCTGTCCACTTCCCCTTAGCTTTTTCCAGTCGTTTCTTAACCCCGTTAAGCATGGTTTTATTTGAGATCTCGGCTTGCCCGTTGCATTGGGGGTAGGCTGGTGTTGAGTAATAGTTTCTGATCCCCAATCCTTCGCAAAATGCTCTAAAGATGTTGCCATCAAACTGAGTGCCGTTATTTGATATAATGGCACGGGGCAGTCCGAATCTGGTGACAATGCTTTTTCATACGAACCTTTTTAGCGTCAATTTCCCTGATGTTTGATAAAGGTTCCGCTTCTACCCATTTGGTGAAGTAGTCGGTGGCCATGATGAGAAACCTTTTGTTGCCCGAAGCTCGAGGCAGGGGTCCGACAATGTCCAGTCCCCACTGAGCGAAAGGCCACAGACTGGTGATGGTGGCAAGATCCTCGGCTGGCTGGTGGATGATGGGGGAAAACCTCTAACATTTGTCATATTTCAGGACATACTGGGCTGCATCCTTCTGCATATAAAGCCACCAGTATCCCTGCGAGATGGCTCGGTGGGCTATCGACCTTCCGCCGACATGACTTCCACATATCCCCTCGTGGATTTCGAACAAGACTCCATGTACTTGGTCTGGATGGACACAGTATAAATACGGACCTGTAAAGGAACGTCTGTATAGCTCCTTACTTGGTAACAGCCAATACCTGAGAGATGCATGCTTGATTCGCCGAGCTTCAGCCTTATCGTCTGGCAGCTTGTCTGTGTCAAGGTAAGAAATGATTGGGTCCATCCACGATGGTCCCAACTTTTCTGCTGTTAGGGCTTCCTCCTCCTCATGAAAGATGCTGGGCTTGGCGAGGGTTTCTACGTTGATCGTCATTTTCGAACCAGATTTCAGAGCCGTGGCCAGAGTCGCCAAGGCATCCGCATGTGAGTTGTTATCTCGGCTAATCTGTCGAAGCTTGTAGTTTTTAAATTGGCCGAGTAGTTCCTTGGCCTTTGCTAGGTACTGCGTCATTCTGTCGCTTTTTGCGACGTATTCCCCTGTGATTTGATTCACGACAAGTAAGGAGTCTGAATATATGACGATTTTGGGAATTCGAAGCTCAATGGCTCGACGTATTCCGGCAAGCAAGGCCTCGTATTCTGACTCATTATTGGAGGCAGTGAACTCCAGCTTGATGGCTTGCTCGATGGTTAGACCGTCTGGTGTGATAAGTACGATGCCTGATCCTGCCCCCCAGTCATTGGAAGCTCGGTCCACGTAGAGTTTCCAATGACCAGATTGTTCCCAGAGGTCCAGGGGGAGTTCGTGTTGCGGTTGGCTAGTTGCTGGGGTTTGTTCCGCTTCTGGTGCTATCTCAACAGAGAACTCGGCAACAAAATCTGCAAGAACCTGCCCCTTCACTGCCGATCTAGGTTGGAATTTGATGTCAAACTCCCCTAATTCCACGACCCATTTTGCAACTCTTCCTGAGAAGTCGGCTTTCCTTAGAAGAGGTTTGAGCTGGTGGTTTGTGAGGACGTTGATGGTGTGAGATCTGAAGTAATGCACCAACTTGCGGGATGCTACTATTAGTACGAGTGTCAGCTTTTCGAGGGGTAGGTACCTGCTCTCGGCTCCAAGAAGGGTTTTGCTGATGTAATAAACCGGGAATTGTTGCCGGTTTTCTTGCCTGAGTAGGACCGCGCTGACTGCATGGTCTGATACTGCAAAGTAGAGGAAGAGTTCCTCGTGTTGGACAGGGGTGGAGAGCAGGGGTGGTTTGGTGAGGTAGGTTTTTAGATCAGCAAGAGCAGATTCACACTCTGGGGTCTACTCAAACCGTTCCTGTTTCTTTAGGAGCTGGAAGAAGGGTCGGCACCTGTCCGATGAACGGCTGATGAATCTGTTGAGTGCAGCGGCCATTCCTGTCAATCTCTGAACTTCTTTGGCATTCCTTGGAGCTTGAATACTATGAATCGCACTGATCTGCCGTGGATCCACTTCAATGCCCCGATGTGTGACCAAGAATCCTAAAAACTTGCCTGAGCCGACCCCGAAGACACATTTTGAAGCGTTCAACCGCATTTTGTAGTCCTTCAGGATACAGAGTACCTCCTTCAGGTCCGCCAAGTGGGTGTCACTCAGTTTGCTTTTTACCACCATGTCATCGATGTAGACCTCGACAATTCTGCCGAGCTGCGTCTTGAACATCTTTGTGACCAGTCGCTGCTACGTTGCTCCGGCGTTCTTCAGTCCAAAGGGCATAACTCTATAGCAGTAGATATCCCTTGGAGTGATGAAGGCCGTCTTCTCTTGGTCGTCGGGATGGAGTGGGATCTGGTGGTATCCTCGGTAAGCATCCAGGAAACTCATCCTTCCGAAGCCGGCGGTTGCATCCACAAGCTGGTCAATTTTGGGCAGGGGGAAAGGATCTTTGGGGCATGCCCTATTGAGATCAGTGAAGTCCACACAAACTCTCCACTTTCCGTTCTTCTTTTTTACGACCACCGTATTCGATAACTAGCTCGGGTAGTTGATTTCCCGAATGGCCCCAGCTTCCAAAAGCTTCTCTGTTTCTTCCAAGACAGCGTCCACATGCTAGGTAGCTGCCCTTCTCCCCTTTTGGACGACAGGTCTGCAGTTTGGGTTAACATTCAGACGATGACAAACAACGTCAGCGTCAATCCCAGGCATGTCATAAGGGGTCCAGGCGAATACTTCCAAAAAGTTCGTCAGCAACTCGAGTAAGGACTTTTCCTCTCGTTTAGACAAAGAGGTGCCGATGACGAAGTACTTGTCTCCGCGCCGATCAATGTATATCTTTTTCAGGTCCTCCACAACTTTATTCTCGGGTGTCTGTCCCACGTCATCAATTGTGGGGGTGTCTTTATGTAGCTCCATCATCTGCACTTTCTCAGGCTTTGTCTTTGTCGCACATGCCGCTAGGAAACATTGTTTGGCGGCCATTTGGTCTCCCCTGATTTCTCCAACACCCGCCGGGATCCGAAATCGAAGCAGCTGATAGTATGATGACGGAACGGCCTTCATGAGGTGCAACCAAGTTCGTCCCATGATGGCATTGTAGGGGGAGGGTACGTTAACCACCAGGAATTCAGTTTGCAATGTGATCCCGCCAGCTGTTACCGGAATCGTCACCTTTCCCATTGGCCAAACTGGGTCTGAGCTGAACCCGACCAGTGGGTTAAGTGACTGTTGGAGGTCGGACTCCTTCAGTCCTAACTGTTTGAAGAGGCTATAATACATAACTTCGGATGAACTCCCCTAGTCAATGAGCAATCTTCTAACGTCACAGTCCGCCATTCTTAACGTAACCACCAAGGCATCGTTATGAGGGGTCTGCACTCCTACGAGATTCTTATCGGTGAAAGATATTGGTACATGGCCACTGCCGACCTTTGCTTTCTTGCTGGGTTGTTGTACCTGCAACACTTCCCTTAGGTGTGCCGCCTTTTTTATCTCGGCCCGGTACCTGTGTGGGTCGACGATCGACGACTCAGCCGAACCGTGCAGCACATTGATTACCCGTACCGACCTTGATTCTGGTTCTTTCCGTGCTGTGTCTTCTACCCGCGGTTGCTCGGCTTCATTCTTCGTCTTCTACCGATCTATGAATTGATCGAGATGGCCTGCTTTGGCCAAGTCCTCCAAGTGAGTTTTCAGATGCCGACATTGCTCCGTCTTATGTCCCTTCTCACGGTGGTATGAACAGAATCTCTTCTGGTCTCGGGTCGCTGGGTCTCTTCCCAATTTCGGCGGCCATTTGAAGAAGGGCTTATCACGGATCTGAGGCAATATTTTATAGATAGGGTCCTTAAAGACTGTATAGACCCCCTCAGTTACCCTTTTTCCTCGGCCAATATCTTCCGACCGAGGCTTCTTGGCATCCTTCTTACTTGTCTTTTCGGCTGCAGCGCCGGCCTTGGTTAATGCTATCTGAGGTACGTCTTCGTCCAACCGTGCATAGCGCTCAATTCTGAGCATTAGCTCCTGTATCGTGAGTGCTGGTTTCTTCATTAAGGACTGTCGCAAGCGATGCTCCCTGGGAAGGCCAATCTTGAACTGAGTTACAGCCAATTGCTCGCTGCACTCGTCAATTTCGTTATAAGCTTCCCAGTAGCGTCAGGCGTATGCCCGCAATCCTTCTCCTTCCTCTTTTCGCAACGTCAGTAAGAAGTCAACCTCTTTTGGCTGTGAGCTGTTTACAATGAAACGAGCTGTAAAGAGCTCGGCTAGTTGCCTCCAGCTTGAAACGAACTTACGTGGCAATTTGTCGAACCACCGTAAAGCCACACTTCCCAGACTGGAGGGGAAGATTCGACACATTAGCATCAGGTCACTGCACCACACTACCATGAGCTGTTTGTAATGCCGAACATGGTTAATTGGGTCGGACTTCCCGTCATAGAGGGTGAACTTTGGTGGGGTGAATTTTTGAAGAATTGGATGGGATTCAATATCCTCAGTGAACGGCGTGGACGCAATTTGATCGAGGGCTTTTCCCATCAGGTCATGGGCTGCGCGCTCCCTAATTTGCTGCCTTCTATCCTCCTGCTTTTCGTTGTACCACTTCTCCCAATCTTCTTTCCGCCGATCTCCTTCGGCTGGACTGTCATTCGGCGGAGTTTTGCTCCTTTCCCTCCGCCGACCTGTGCGTCTGTTCATGCAACACCCAGTGCTAGGGGTGTAACTTCCCCTCACCGGCGATGTTGGTTCGTCCCTGGCGCAGACAACCTGCTCCCGAGCTGGGGACCCTTCTCTCCCATGATCATTCTTGCCAGAGAATGCCTCCCCCATGGCTCGCACCTGGGAGGTGAGGTAGGCTATCTTTTCTCTGCGCCTCCGTATTTCCCTCTCTGCTGCACGGAGTGTATCCTCACTCGGGACCCGCCCACTGGAGGGCGACGGGGCTAGATTTCGAGGATGGTTCCTGCGGAAGTTTCTGTCCCTAACATAGCCCGTATCCCTCCGCATTTCCTCTAGCGCCTCCTAGTGGCTTTCAGCGGGCGTGCGTATCTCCGACCTTAGTGTTCTCCTTCTTTGCCGATCTTCTGGTGTAGATTGGCAGTGCGCCAAGTTGGTCAGGTCTCTACTAGAGGAGGCTCCAAAGCCTCTTCTGTCGTGGTTTTCTCCCCTATGTCTTCGGTTATCTAGACTCATAGTTTTTCTAAGCCTTCCCACAGACGGCGCCAATTGTAAGTGGGATTTTACTGGAAGGCTGAGCCGAACTCTCAAGCCCAAAAATGGATGAGTCCAGGTATCTCCTGCAAGACGAAGAGGTTAGAATGGGTCGACCCGTAATGGGCCGATCACACTCCGAAGATTAAGTCAGCAAGCTTAATCGATGAAAACGAATGAGAGTGGTCAATACTGGGGGTTAACTCTCCATACCTGGCTCTCGGTGCCTCGGGTTTTTTATAGGACCTTTGAGGGAGTGTCTTCTGCCTTAGCCTACCAGCAGGCTTTCATGGCCTGCTGGGTAGGCGTCATCATTGATGCCGCCTGATTATCCACAGGGTCTGGCGTACCGTCGTGGAGGATTCCGGCTGACCGGACGTGCATGTTGACGTCGCGTGGGCAGCCGCATGCGTATTTAATGCGAGTCAACTCTGCATTTAATGCGCAGAGACCGCTAGCGGTTTGGGCCCGCCTTTCGTAGTTTGGGCTGTGTTGTGAAGGAGGTCGGCAGTCTGGCCTTCCCTCTAATTTTGATCTGGGCTACCAAAGTGACCCCAACTTTAACTTGCGCAGATTGGGCTTCATCCATTGGGTTGGGCCGGGGGTTATTCCCCCACAACTAGCCTGTAAAAAAAAAAAAAAAAAGCTAAATTAATTTATGTCATTATAACCATTTGCATCTCTAAGATATTTTCAAAAATAATTTTTTTGTTACATAGACAACAATACAAAAGGCTTTGGAAGATTTTTTTTATTTTACAGTAGTTCCTTATTGACAAAATATGTTTTTTTGTTATCAAAAATTGGAAAGAAACTATCCTATTTGATATCATTTTAGTTTTTGTTTTTATTTTGTGTACTCAAAAACAAAAAGAATGGATCTATTTTCGTTTATACGTCCTTCAAAACAAAACATGAGAACTTTGAAAATAATATCGCTTTTTATATTCATATGAAATCAAAATTTGAAAAACGCAAAAACAAAAAAAAATTATTACTGAAATGTTTTCAAAAATTTTTAAAAATAAAGAGTTTGGAACCAACTTACTAAATAGAGACTTGACAAAAATAATTTTTTAAACTAATTTACTAAATGCAATCTCAATAATTTTTGAAAAATTAAAAACCTTTATCCAGAACCAAACATAATGAATTTTTGTAGTATGTTCATCTCTAACAGTGTTGAGAAAAACCAACCATAAAACTCACTTCTCGATACCCACTGCCACTACTTTCTCTCTCTCTCTCTCTCTCAAAGATCTCTCTTTTGGTGTTGACTTTTAATGTTTCGATAACTGGCCTGCAAACACCAACCCTTCTCCTTGCTTTTTAACCAACACACACCAATCAAACCACCTCTATCTCTCAATCAATACACACTGTTTTCTTCTCTTTTTCTATTTCAGCTAGCCAAAATAGCCCATCTTCCCTCTCCACCATGTACTGAAACACCACCATGCATCTCTTAGGCCCTCCCATTGTCAATCCATCTTCCCACTAAAATGGAGATCTATCTCACTACTTTTTATACCTCACGTTCTCTTTTTAAAAATAAAGACCCATCTCACCTTTCTTTGTAATAGAAACCCAACAATGAAGATAAAAAAATACAACGTTGAGCTTAACCGTAGAGTGTAAGAAAATTTTTTAATGTAATGTATATATAATAACAATTTTAAAAAATCTAAATCAAACACATCACACATAGAAAAGGAAAATTTACCAGTGAGTGTTAAAGGAGAGAGAGAGAGAGAGAGAGAGAGAGTAGTTAGTATGGTTCAGCGGCCAAATCGAGTTTTGGCAGTTTAGAGAGTGGTAATTTTTCAATCTCTTTTTCATCTTTGTTTTGTGTTGTATAAATAACTTATATGAATACGTATATCAAAGCTACAACAGTGAGAAAACATTCAATGCATTTTGGGCAGCCTAACAACCGCTTAGGATACACAAAAATGGGTCTGTTGCATGTTGTCTTTTCTATATGTTAATAACTGGTCTTTCTATACATTGATAACATAAAAATGAATTATTGTGTGAGACACATTTGATGGGACCCATAATTGATTTGAAATATTTAAGTGGATAAACAAAGATGAGCTAAAGTCTACCTAGTCGTTGAGTTTAAATAAAAAAAACCTCAGCCATTAGATTAAAGTGTCACGTAGGATATTTTTAAAATAGGATGTGTTTTATTATATAGACTAGATATGACTCATGCTTATAGTACTTCCAATAAAATATTTCATTTAACTTTGACAATTTTGAATGAAAATTTGACTGTGAAAAATACGTCACAGCAATATGATTGATTAAACCAAAAAGGGGATTATAAAGTGTGCGTAAACTGACCTTTAAAAAAAAAACTAAATTACTTTATGCCATTATAACCATTTGTATCTCTGAGATATTTTCAAAAATAAATTTTTTATTACATAGACTACAATTCAAAAGCTTTGGAACATTTTTTTCTTTTAGGGTAGTTCTAGTTCCTTATTTGACAATGTACTTTTTTTCATCATTAAAAATTGGGAAGAAAATATCATTTTCGTTTTCGTTTTTATTTTTTGTGTACTCAAAAGTAAAAATAATGGATCTATTTTCGTTTTTATGTCTTTCAAAACAAAACATAAGAACTTTGAAAACAATATTGCTTTTTATTTTCATATGAAATCAAATTTTGAAAACACAAAAATAAAAAAAATTATTACTGAAATGTTTTCAAAAAAAATTTTAAAAATAAGAGTTTGGAACCAACTTACTAAATAGAGACTCGACAAAAATAATTTTTTAAGCCAATTTACTAAATGCCATCTCAATAATTTTTGAAAAATTGAAAACGTTAAACCAGAGCCAAATATAATAAATTTTAGTAGTATGTTCATCTATAACAGTGCTGAGAAAAACCAAATATAAAACCCACTTCTCGATACCCACTGCCACACTCTCTCTCTCTCTCTCTCTCGGTGTTGACTTTTGATGTTTCGGTAATTGGCTAGCAAACACCAACCCTTCTCCTTCCTTTCTAGTCAGCACACACCTGTTGAACCACCTCTATCTTTCGGCCAATACACACAATATTTTTTTCTCTTTCTATTTCAACTAGCCAAAACAGCCCATCTTCCCCCTCCACCATGTACTAAAACACCACCATGCGCCTCTTAGGCTCCCCACTGTCAAACCCATCCTCCCACTAAAATGGAGATCCATCTCACAGCTTTTTATATCTCACTTTCTCTCTCTAAAACTAGAGACTCATCTCACCTCTCTCTATAATAGAAAATCAACAACGAAGATAAAAAAATGCAACGTTAAGCTTAACCGTAGAGTGTAAAGAAAGTTTTTTAGTATAGTGCATATATAATAACAACTTTGAAAAATCTAAATCAAACATATCACACATAGAAAAGGAAAACTTACCAGTGAGTGTTTGAGGAGAGAGAGAGAGAGAGAGAATAATATGGTTCGGTGGCCAAATGCGAGTTTTGGCGATTTAAAAAGAGGTAATGTTTCAATCTCTTCTTTCGGTTTTGTTTTACGTTGTATGTATAGTTAACTCATATGAATACGTGTATCAAAACTACAATAATGAGAAAGCATTTAATACTTTTTGGGCAGCCCCACAACCACCTATGATACACATAAATGGGTCTATCGCGTGATGGTCTTTCTATACAATGATAGCTAGCCTTTCTATACATTGGTAGTATAAAAGATGAAATACTGTGTGAGACTCATTAGATGGGACCCACATTTGATATGACACATTTAAACTGATAAACAAAAATGAGAAGGGGAGCTAGAGTCCATCTAGCCATTGATTTGAAGTAAAAAAAATCACAATCATTGAATTAAGTGCCATATAAGACATTTTCAAAATGGGATGCATTTTATTATATAGATTAGATACGACCCGTGCCTATGACACTCCTAACAAAATATTTCATTTAAACTTTGACAATTGTGAATGAAAAATTGAATGTGTAAAATACACCACAATAATATGATTGGTCAAACTGGAGAGGAGATTATAAAGTGCATGTAAATTGGCCTGTAAAAAGAGAAGTTAAATTAATTTAGGATAAATTTCACTTTCTACCCTTGCACTTTACCTTTAGTTCCACTTTAGAATCTCATCTTTAAATTGTAACAGTCAACCCCTATGAGTTTTGGTTAAGTATCACTTTGGTCCTTTTATAAGCTACCGTTTCCTTACCAAATGGAAAATGATTACGTGGACTTCACATGTGGAATTTTTAAGGGCAATATAAGAATTTTGCAAAATTATAATGTATTAACATCCTAATTTTTGTATTGGCATCCCTTACTTTTTGTGCAATAACATTATATATAGTATATATACATAGGGTTTTAGCAAAATTATGTATTGATTTCCTGATTTTTGTATTGACATTCCTTAGTTTTTTTACAATATTTCTTTATGTATGATGTATATATAATTTTAGAAAATAGTCTATTGGAATGGTATATCTATAGTTTAAAACTAAAGCCCCAACCTAATGTAATATCAAATTTTTATAGAGTGGACTATAAGACTTATTCATTTTATTCTTTGTACAGCTAAATTTTTAACCCATTAAATTCAAAAGAGTGTGAGTTCTAATGAACACCATCCAAAACTTAAAGAAATCAATAGTTTTGGGCTTTTAATTTGCACCCATCCAATCATTAGGTTTACCTTTCAAATACACAAACAAAAAATAAAAACAATAAATAAAATTATATTTTTCTGAGATTGAATAGAACTTGGTTTTATTTTTTATTGCTTTAATTTAGAAATATGTGCATTGGGAGAGTAGTCGACTAAAGAACTGAAAACCATAAAGCAAAAAAAAAAAAAAAAAAAAATGAAAAAGGGTCAAGTGTTTTTTTTTTTTTTTTTGGTTGCTAAAACACTATGTATATATACTATATATAATGTTATTGCACAAAAAGTGGGGGTGCCAATACAAAAATTGAAATGTCAATACATCATAATTTTGCAAAATTCTTATATTGCCTTTAAAAATTACACGTGAGGCCAACGTGATCATTTTCCATTTGGTAAGGAAATGGTAGCTTACAAAAGGGTCAAAATGACACATGACCAAAATTCCAAAGGGTTGACTGTTACAATTTAAAGGTGAGGTCCTAAAGTGGGACTAAGGGTAAAATGTAAGGGTGTAAAATGAAATTTACCCATTAACTTATGTCATTATAACCATTTGTATCTTTAAGATACTTTCAAAAATAAATTTTTTGTTACATAGACAACAATACAAAAGGCTTTGGAAGATTATTTTTATTTCACGGTAGTTTCTTATTTGACAAAATATGTTTTTTTGTCATTAAAAACTGGAAAGAAACCATCTTATTTGATATCATTTTTCGTTTTTATTTTTATTTTTAGCGTACTAAAAAATGGATCTATTTTCATTTTTATGTCCTTCAAAACAAAACATGAGAACTTTGAAAACAATATCGCTTTTTATTTTCATATGAAATCAAAATTTGATACCGCAAAAAAAAAAATTTATTACTAAAATGTTTTCAAAAAATTTTAAAAATAAGAGTTTGGAACCAACTTACTAAATAGAGACTTGACAAAAATAATTTTTTAAACTAATTTACTAAATGCAATCTTAGGAATTTTTGAAAAATTGAAAACCTTAAACCATAACCCAACATGATAAATTTTTGTAGTATGTTCATTTCTAACAGTGTTGAGAAAAACCAAACATAAAACCCACTTATCGATACCCACTGCCACTGCTCTCTCTCTCTTTCTCTCACAAAGATCTCTCTTTTGGTGTTAACTTTTGATGTTTCGGTAGCTGGTCAATAAACACCAACCCTTCTCCTTCCTCTGTAACCAGCACACCCCAGTCGAACTACCTCTGTCTCTCGGCCAATACACACCTTTTTCTTCTTTCTTTCTATTTCACCTAGTCAAAATACCCATCTCACCTCTCTCTGTAATAGAAAAACCAACAATGAAGATAAAAAAAATATAACGTTGAGCTTACCTATAGAGTATAAGAATTTTTTTTAGTGTAATGTATATATAATAATAATTTTGGAAAATCAAAATCAAACACATCACACATAGAAAAGAAAAACTTACTAGTGAGTGTTGAGAGAGAGAAAGAGAGATAATAGTATGGTACAGTGGCCAAATGCGAGTTTTTGAGGTTTAGAGTCAGTAATTTTTCAATATCTCATTTTGGCTTTGTTTTGTGTTGTATAGATAACTTGTATGAATACCTGTATCAAAGTTACAACAATGAGAAAATATTTAATGCTTTTTGGGCAACCTAACAATTGCCTATGATATACATAAATAGGTCTATTACATGCTGGCCATTCTATACATTAATAGCTGACATTTCTATACATTAGTTGTATAAAGATGAAATATTACATAAAACTCATTTGATGGGACTCACAATTGATTTGACACATTTAAGCAGAAAAACAAAGATGAGAAGAGGAGCTAGAGTCCACCTAACCGTTGATTTGAAGTAAAAAAAAATCTCAATTATCGGATTGAAGTGCCATATAGGACATTTTCAAAATGGGATGTGTTTTGTTATACAGATGGAGTATTTGGCTAAGTAGAAATGGACATTGCGTTTGGTTGAATATTGTTGTTAGTTAGTTAGTGAACTTTATGACTGTTTATATATGATAAAGGTCTGTGGATCATTGGATACAATGAGTGTGTCTTAAATAAATTTTATGGTCCATTTGTTAGGAGAGAGAGAGATAGAGAGAGAGCGAGCAGACGATGCATTGGCCGAATATAGTACTTACTATATCAGGGTAAAAATTTAAAAGCACATTTGCCATTTAACATTTCAACACTAAATAAGGGAGGTTAATATAATTTAAAAAATCTGAGGACGGATTTTGTTATTGTCAGAAGCCTAGGGGAGGTCATGTAATTCAACAAAAAAGGGGAAAAAATGAAAAACAAAAAAAAGCCCAAGTAAAATCAAACAATATGCGACGAGTGACTGACATCTTCTCATTGGTCTGTACAGACTTCAGATCTCTCACACACATCAATCGGTGATTCACCTAAAACCCTAGAAAATCACAAAAAATCAACTCTGATTTCCATCCGATTCAAACCCTATAGTGAGTTTCTGAATATTTTTCAATCTAAAGTTCTCAATTCTGCAACAGCACCAGTCAATTCGATGGTGGTCTGCAAATGCCGCAAGGTACGGCTCCCTGCTCTCTCTTTACATACGCACGCACGCACAAGTACATATACATTCAATCTGTACGTATAATCATAGATCAACTGACGATTATCTTCCTGGGTTCAATTTAGACCGATTGTTGCTAAAAACTTTCGCACGATAAATGGGGTTTAGACCAGATCGAGATCAAAACTTGAAATGTGAATGATTTCTGAGTTATTTTTTTAATTTATTATTTCAATGGTTTCATTTTTGTTGTTTGCCAGAGTCACATGTGAATTAATCCAGGTGGATTTGTCACGAACGGATGATATATGACGCAATTAATAGGAAAGAAAACCAAAAACGTATTTGCACAAATGTTTATATAATTTATCTAAATACATTATAAACTGTTTTTGTTTACCGTCTCTCTAGCTGCTAATAGCTAATACCAATGGGCCTTAGTTTATGTAATTGATAGTTCATGAGCTTGCTTTTGATATATACATATACACATATATAATTTTTATATTCTTGCATAATTTTGAAGACTGACCCACATGTTTGTTTGGTTTCAGGCAACTAAGTTGTACTGTTTTGTTCACAAGGTTCCTGTTTGTGGAGAATGCATTTGTTTCCCGGAGCACCAAATATGTGTGGTATGATTTACCATCCTCTATATTGTATGTTGGGTGCGCAGTCTTGAGTTTTTTCTCAACTGTTCATATGTTATATTGGAGCGTGCTCTTCGGTTGATTTCTTACTTATATTTTACAACTTTGTTCTTGTCATTATCTATGTGAATTCAAATATAATTTGGTGATGAATAAAGGTTTGGATTTTTTTTTAAGAGTATTGCCAAGATTGGGATTATTAACATGAACTTAGAGTTTTGATCAAAAGAAGCAATAGAGACCGAAGGAATTCATCCCAAGAAAATACCGAAAACCCTCTTGTGAATACAAAAGCTAGTAAAATCTGGTTGTCATTTTAGAGTTGGTTATTTGCTATTTCCAACTCTACACACATTCCTATTATACAGATATCTTTTGGCATTCCTGTGATGATTCTTTTATATTTTCATCCCCTTGAGTTCAAGTGGTGCTCTGGCAGGTATTTGGTATGTTTGCCTTTTTGGTTAGGTAGCTTGTTGTTGGTTGGTCTTCTAATTTATTATTTCATGAGGATGTCTCATGCATCATATTTTGTATGATTGCCCAATATCAATAAAGTTTCAGCACTTATGAGAAACAATACATAACTCTCTATTTATTATTATTATCTTTTTCCAAATAGGAGAAATGTACATTTTGATATAAAGTGCTCGTGTCTTTTTTCTTCTTCTGAAATTGTTCTAAAAAACGAGCCAAACACACCTTTGAAGACATTATGTTATTGTTTTCTTATGATTCTAATTGACTGTGCTCATTGGGGACTATTATCTTACTTGTTTTGCCTTTCCTTTACTAGAGTGCTGTTAAACCATAACTTTCTCTTACAATTGTAGGATCTTCTTATAGCTGCCCACTTTATAATATATATGTGACTAGCTAGTGGAGTAGGAAATATGTATCTTTAGTTTTTTTGAATGAGAAGGTATCGCTGTGTGTGTCTGTGTCTTCTGTAGCTTCTGCATTTGGCTTAATCAAGAGTTCTTGTTGGCCTAGTAGGATTTAAGGCTACTTCAGGGCTTATGCTCTATTTGTTTTGTCACTGCATAGGTCCGAACTTACTCGGAATGGGTAATAGATGGAGAGTATGATTGGCCTCCTAAATGCTGCCTATGTCACGCTATGATTGAAGAGGGGACTGATCCTCAAACTGCTCGATTGGGTTGCTTGCGTATGTGACTGTGTGCATATTGTCAAACCTCTTACATGTGAATTTTATCTTTATAAACAAGCTGGCTGAACTTACACCGAATAACTTACAGAGATATATTTTTTCTGTTTTGGCTGATTTCAGATGTTATACATACGAATTGCTTGGTTTCCCATATTAACAGTTTTCCTCCACACACTGCTCCAGCTGGATATGTCTGTCCAGCATGTTCGACCCCGGTATGATTTACTTCCAGAAGTTGCCTGAAGTTTCATTTGTTTCCATTGATTTCTTTTATTTGCTTTAATTAACTCATCATAGAGAAAGATGGTAATGCTTACCACTGTTCCATACTACTAAATAGAGTTTACACAAAAATATTTTAGTTTTACAGATACTGTTAGCAAATGGTCATTTGATTGTTGATATGTGGCTAATGGCACCTCAAGAAAAGAACGCGGAAATCAACATGTGTAATGTTGAAGTGCAATAGGAGGCCCTATATAAAATGTGATCAGATCATAATTAAGGCTGACCTTAGAGCCGTATCTTTGAGCATGGTCTCTTATAGAGTACATAAATGGCTCAATCCTTGCCACTATCCAGGATTATTTTTCAGTGGAGGCGAAAGTTATACAAAATCGTACAAAAAATTGTTTCTTAATTAAGAATATTTTTTATTTGATAAATAAATAGATAATTATATTAAAGACGCCGGAAAGGGGGCACCGCCTTTGTACAAAATTTGTATACGAAACTTTATGCCACTATGAAAAATCTTAACTTTGATTTGGGTAGCTAAGGTTCGAAATTTGGAGAAGGGATTTTGGGATTTGGGTAACCAAACATCTATGAATACAATTAAAAGGGTGGATATATACAAAAGGTTTTGGGATTTAGGTCAATTTTTGACATTTTAAAATAGTAGTAGATAGTAGTTAGATAAATGAAATATGAAATAGTTAAGAGCATTTTAATTTAATATTCGAATAGAAGTTTAGGAATTAAGATTGTGTTGTTTATTTGGTCAAATAATGAAGGATTAATGATAAATATATTATATATATATATATATATATATATATTTTCCTATAGGTTAGTGATATTCAGTGAGGGCCAATTTAGATGGTTTTAAATTCAGAGTGGAACAAATATAGGTGTTTGTATTTTCAGTGGGGGCAAAGCCTACATTTACAACCTAAGATCAAATAAATATACATAAATTTTTTTTTTTAAAAATTAGACGAAGTTCCCAAGTTAGTGAAAATGACTGGCAACTTCTACGTAAGTTATAAGGGTTTGTAAATTATGTTTGTAGTCAGATCGAAGTGAAATAAACTCTATGTATGTTTAGTGTCAGAGCCATGTTTTCTAGCTAACTTTATTTGCTTTGCTCATATGCTGATCTAAGTAGAAAGTTCTTCGAAGTTCGTCTTGTATGTATGCTCTATGGTTGCCACACTGTGAATCCTCCATATCAGAAATACAGACAAACCCAGCTTCAAATATTTCCACAATGGATGGTGAAACAGAGTTCCTTGAGACTTTCAAGCCTATGAAAGGTTCTTGTCTCGGATGTGCTGTTTCTAGTCCAAAATTTTTTTCCTGTTCTTTAACCTTGAAGGATAGATGGTTCTCTTTATTTGGTGAAGCTTATGAGTAAAGTCGTCCACCCAAATGTCTTTTCGTCGGTCTTCTTCTGCCTCTAGCTCATCTTCCACCCAACCTTCTCCTTCAACTCTTTCTAAAGTTGATCATCTGTATGAGGTTACTTATGCGACTGATAAAGTCCATGTTACCCAGGTTTCCATTGTAAATTCCTATCAGGTTTTTACAAAACCTTCCACTTCCCTTAAAACTACTGTTCGAAAGCTTATCAGTTCTTCAAAGAAACCAGAAATCAAAGACTATATTCAAACCTCTCAGTTTGATCAGTACCTTCTTCCGGCAACTGCAAAGGAACACATGATCTCTCTTACTATTCCAGATGAATTGATCCCCAAATGGATAACTGAGGGTTATACTCATCTGCATTGGGGTGCTGTTCGTTTGGCTCTCTCTTTTCATGGCTGCAAAGGTGTCCCTGCAGTCTCCCGTCTTGCCATTTTGGACACTCGTTTCAGTGAGTACCAAAACGCTTGCATTGGTACAATGCAAACCACTCTCAATGCAGGAACTATTTTCTTCACTCTTTTTCCCAATTACAATATGCCCTTGAAAGATCCTTGTCTCAACATGGCTTTACAGGCCCAGATCCAAATTGTCGTTGGTCCTGATAATCTGGCTACCTATGGTGCTACTCTTCACTATCAAATTGCGTACCGCCTGCAAAATCATGCCCTTGATCTTTGTGTCCCCGATGCTGTCCAAACATCTGATGCTTTGCTCATAATGTTGATTCCAATCTCACTCCTACTTGCACCTATGTTCCTCACTTCCTCGGCAATTATCTAAGGAAGAGTTAACTAACTCCTAACTTCTTGGATCACTTCTTACGAGAAGCAATATTCAGTTCCTCGCCAGATTCAAACTACAGATCCAGTCTTCATCACTAAATCTGATGGCACTATAGAAATTCAATTTCCTAAAACTAAATCTGCTCCACCTGCTGCGAACATTTTTCCCACAGAATCAATGCCATTTTTCCTGTAGCCTTCTCCAGTTTTGACCATGCTGGTCAACCTATTTTTTAAGGCCGTGATGCTACTGGCCATATTTGGTATGATGTCTGTGATTGTGATGCATGTCTCTATGGTCGCGATGAAACTACAATTTATTGTCCACGCAGGCGCCAAAAAGGCAAAACTCACTGAGAGATACAAGGCTGGTGATCCTATTGTCCATCTTCTTGGGGAGCCTAGTGGTCATTTTGACTACTATGTTGAATATGGAGACTCTCTTCCACAAAACCTCAAGTCTGTTTCCTCTTGCAAACCAAGTATTCTTGGTCCTCCTCCACCTTCCCCCATTCAAGAATGCTTTATGTTCAGCCCGACATCACCATCTTACCAAGCCGAGTTTCCTCCGCTTGAAGGTTTTGAGAAACCACAGAAACAAACTCGTTCCTTTCTTGGAATATCTTTTTGGTGGGGTAGAACCCGCGAGAGAGGAGGAAGAGTGAAAATGCTGCTTTTTCTTTCCATGGCGACATTCACAAGAGGCACCAGGGGGGCATTTGATGAGAAGATCTTTGCGCTTACAAGAAGTACCTAATTTTTTTTACCTATTTGGGCAATCTGGATTAGAAACTTGTGTTGATTACACAATTTTTCCAGAGCAACAAGATAATGTTAAAACAATTCGCCAATAGAGATTGATAGAAGATTGAGACCTTTGATATCTAGTATCTTGGAGACTTCATTACCAAGAGGGTCAGGTAAGGAGTTGAGAAATGCCTATTTGGGATTGACATTATCCATGCCATGAAGCACAAGAATCTTTTGGACATCTTGTCATAACATGCCTCCAGATTTTTGCGTTTGAAAGAACAACAACGCATCTTGAGATATTCTTCACGAGCTTGTATCACGTGATGATCTGGAATTCCCTGAAATTCGCCATATATAAAGGCCATAAAATTGTCAAGGCCAGGTAGCTGTTGGACTTGTGCCTGGCGATATGGACCAAGAGCAATCCACCAATTTCATAATCTTCCTTGAAAACGAGTTATTAACTTGGCTAATACAATGGGGAAAGTGTCCTCAGAGTGTTGTAGTTCAGCAGTGCACCAAGAATACATTTCAAAAATCCGATCACGCCATGTCGGGACATCATCAAGAGTAAAGCACTTCTTGATTTCAGGACATGAGTGTGTATAAGTTGTATTAACTCCTGGAACTGAGTCTTCTTCAAGATGGTCTTCCACAGTTAGGTTAGCATTGAGATCAGGTTCAGTTGTGGGAGGATTCATCATGTGAAGAGACTAAATCTCAGAAGATTGTGAGTTAGAAAACTGGAGTCACTTTCAGGAGAAACATCATCAGTTTTGGGGTTATTTGAGACCTAAAGAGGGAACAAAGGGATTACAGAAGGAACAGGGGCAAGTGGTTCATTTTGTACAAGTGTATGGAGGAAAGAAGAAATAGGGTTTTTTGTAGCTAAGGGAGCAAGATCCTTAGCTTTGGAGGTTGAAGAGGAACTGGATGGGGTAGAAGAGGGTGTAGTACTAGTTGTTCTCTTTGTGCGAGACGATGGTCTAAGAAAAGAATCCATTTTAAAATGCCGCAAATGGAAATTTCTCTGCAAGAAGCATTCCCATGGACGAACCTCTGATAGATGCTTTCTCTGTAAACAAAAGGGACATTTTGCTCACAATAGCCCTAACAACAAGAAGAAGGAAAAGTTGCTTCATCAACTTCATGCTCTAGATGATTCCATTGAACTCTCAGACCTTGAATCTATTTTCTCTCTTGATGATGATTACTCCCCTGATTCTCTTGTGGCTATTGGATACTTTGACTCTAAATCAAAGCTCAATCTTATCCAAGCAGAAGAACCTCTACCATTCTTTTCTCTTTTTCAGCCTCTCTCTTTAGCTAAAGTTCATATTACCCTCTCCAAGTATGCTCGACCACTCCTTGTCATAGCATTTTTTGATACTGGTGCTGGATCTATAATTCTTAACCCCTCTTTGCTCCCAAACTCCAATTGGGAACCATATTATCAGGCATTCAGAGTTGGTAACGTTGAAAAGTTCGTGATTGATCGAATCAATAAACCTATATTCATTCGAATCTTTCCAAACTTGACTATTCGGCATAGAGTTCTTGGATCACACTTGCCTGATAAAGATCTCTTGATTGGGTTCATTATTCTCTTTAAAATTCCTCTATTAAGATGGACTTCTCAAGGCCTCTCATATTGAAGCCATTCCCTGCCCTAGACCCAAATTCCTCATTTCTATTTAACTGAGGCCTTTGCCCCCATTCAAACTCAGTTAATAGGCTCCTCTTGTGCTGAAACTCACATTGAATATTTGACTAAGTGTTCTGCTCCTTTGTGGACCAATTTAGACTTCCTTGTCTCTCTCCCGTTTAAACTCAATGAAGATGTTAACCCTACCAAAGCCAAACATCCTAGTATGTCTCCTGAACATCTTCCGTTAGCTGTTCAAGAACTCCAATAGTTACAATCTGAAGGAATCATTGAACCCACTTCATCCCCATGGGCATGTGAAGCATTTTATGTAAATAAACGCACAGAGCAGATCAGAGGAAAAATGCCATTGGTTTCAAGAACTTTAAGTTCTTCTCAAAGTTTGATTTAAAATCTGAATTTTGACAACTTGGTATTTTACCAGCCTATCAGTACAAGACAGCTTTCTGCATTCTTGATCATCATTTGCAATGGACAGTTATGCTTTTTGGGCTTAAAATTGCCCCCCCTTTGTTTCAGAATGCTACTATAAAATTTTTTGGACCACTTCTCTCTTCGGCTCACATGTACATTGATGATATCCTTTTGTTCTCCCCAACCATTGATACTCATGGACAACTCTTGTCTCAATTTCATGGGCTCTTGCAAAAATTTGGAGTTATGCTTTCCCAAAAGAAAATGATCATTGAAAAAACTTCCATTGATTTTCTTGGCATGACCATCTTTGATGGTAAATTCTAGCTCCAACCTCATCTTGTTACTTGTCTTTCCTCTTTTCCTGGTGTTTTGACTTCAACAAAGGAAATTCATAGCTTCTTGGGAATTGTGAATTACATGCTGGAATTCATTCCTAAGGTCTCTTCCTTTACTACTTCTTTGTCTCTCATGTTAAGGAAAGACCCACCTTCCTGGTCGATTGACCAAACCAATGCAGTCTAAGCCCTCAAAAACATGCTTCATAACAAATTCCTTCTGACGGCAAACGAATCCTTCAAACCGACACTAGTGATTTTTATTGAGCCGTTTTTCCTTTTGAAGAAAAGGATGGTGTTCGCCATCTTTTCGGTTATAAAAGTGGTGCTTTCTCTCCTTCTCAACTCCATTACCATTCAACCTTAAAAGAAATTTTTGGCTGTGAAAAATGGTATTAAAAAATTTCAGTTTCATCTCATTGGCCATAAGTTTTGGTTGAAATGGATATGTCTGCTTTCCCTTGAATGCTTCAGTTCAAAAACAAGAAGCTTCCTGATTCTCAACTTCTTCGTTGGGCAACTTGGTTCTCCACCTATTCTTTTGATGTTAAGCATATTACAAGAAAACCAATGTTTTGGCTGATTTTCTATCCGACCACCCTACTCCTGAGGAGTCTTCTCCTTCTTCCATGATAATTCCACTCCTTTGTCCTTTCATACCTGAGAATATTCCTTCTGAAGTACAAGAATCCATTATGCAAATCCTACTCCATAAACGAAGCAAAGCAAATGGGCAAGCTTTTTTAGAGACTGTGATTTTTCGTCATGGTTTACCGCTAAGAGGAATGTTGTTTTATCATGATTATCCATTTCTCTCTTTTTCATGTTCGAGGATACTATCATCGTTCTTCCGAAGTTCTATGTTTCGTTTGGTATCTTTTTGAAGCCCCATATTATTGCGTTTTTGTTTGATTCTCCTAGACTTCATGCCTACTTTTTTCAGTGTTCCTTACATAATGTTACTAATCCCTGAGGTTTAAATATGCTTAAATGGTTACAGTGGTTTCATCCTCTTGAAATGTGACAAGTGCTCATTCAAACACATTACCGACGTTATGTGTTAATCACTTTTCATAGACCCCTGGATTTTATTCCCTATTTTCGTCAATCTCCACAACCATCTCAGTTTGAAAATTTTATTACTCATGATCCATTTTGCCACATTCAAGCATGGTATGCTCATAACCTATGTTTAGCTCGGGTTCACACTACCTTCAGAAGAATGGGAAGGTTTCAAGCACAACACCTGCTCTCTCAATAATACTTCTCACGCTAAAATTCCACCTTACATTTGGCATGCCCCCATGTGGAATACTTCTAATTATGGTGATCGTCTCCTTCATCGGCTTTGGCATTTCATATGCACTTTATATGCTTTTTCTTTAGAAAATTTTAGTTTCAGCAATGATCAACCTTTTGTCGGCCATGATGATGAAGATGAGGATTCTGACTCTGATTGACGATAAAGGTTTTTTTATCTGTTTATATCACGTGCAGATGCTTTGGAAAAGTCTATTGTCCATTATCTTTTTATAAAACTAATGGTGTGTGTTGTTTGTCATATGTATCTTTTATCATGTGTGTAAGTTTTTTATAAAGTTGATGCTGTGTGTCTTTTGTTGTATATATCACGTGAATAACGCTTTATGCGTACTGATGTAAGCTCTTATACATCAGTTGTTTTAAGTTTATTGTTTGTTTGAAGTTCGCATGTATGCCTATATAAGGGTTTGAAAGTTATGTAGTCAGATTGAAGTGAAATAAACTCTATGTATGTTTGGTGGCCTATGCAGACCATGAGAAAAGAGAAATGGTTGTGAGTGGCTGCATGTAGGTATAGGGTTGCGTGGAGTAGGAAAAGTGGGTTGAAACGTTTCATATGTCGAAGGGAAAAGAGAAAGAGGTACTTAAACTGGAGGAGGAGTAAACAAAGGTGACTTTGTAGCCTGGTTTTGAGTTTAGCGTTCAAGAGCCCGGAGCTGAAACTGAAGAGATCTTTTTTCAGTTTCTTTTTCAGCAATGAGAGTTATTGCTTGAGCAAAATCAAGAATAGTGGTAGCAATCTGCATAAGAGTCTAGTGAAGAGATTCAATTTTTTGACGTAAATCCATAATCAAGACTTCAAGCAACCAAGTTTGTGAATAACTGCAAAGGTTAACTAATCTTGGCGTTGTTGAAGAGCCTTGTTTTGGTCACGAGCATTTTCTGCATGCCAATGCTCGTGCCCACCACCATTATACCTTTATGCATTTTTTGAAGATCATACTGTAGCGTTTCTGTTTGATACTTCTAGACTTCATGCCTATCTTTTTCAGCAACATACAGAGTTTATTTTAATATAACTTACAAACCCTTATATAGACATATATACGGATTTCTAACAAATAATAAACTTAAAACAACTAACATAAGAGCTTACATCAGTATGCATAAAGCATTATTCACATGACATATATGATAAAAGACACATATTATCAGCTTTATAAAAAGCTTATACACATGATAAAAGACATATACGACAAATGACACACAACATTAGCTTTATAAAAAGCTAATAGACGACAGATTTTTGCAAAACTTCTGTATGTGATACAAATAGACAAAAAACTTTTATCATTAATCAAAGTCAGAATCCTCATCTTCATCATCATGGTTGACAAAAAGTTCATCACTGCTGGAATTGGGACTTTCTGGAGGAAAAGCATCTTAAGTGTGTATAAAATGTCAAAGTCAATGAAGAAGACGACCACCTAAATCAGAAAAAGTGTTCCACATGGGGGCATGCCCAATATGAGGTGGAATTTCAGCGTGAGAAGTATTATTGAAAGAGTAGATGTTGTGCTTGAAAACTTTTCATTCTTCTATCAAAGTAGTGCGAACCCGAGCTGAACACAGGTTTTGAGCATACCATGCTTGAATGTGATAACATGTATCATGGGCAATAAAATTTTCAGACGAAGATGGCTGTGGAGATTGACGAAAATAGGGAATAAAATCCGGGGGTCTATGAAAAGTGATTAACACGTAACATTGGTAATGTGTTCGAATGAGCACTTGCCACATTTTAAGAGAATAAAACCACTGTAACCATTTAAGCATGTTTAAATCTCGAGGATTAGTAACATTGTGTAAGGAACACTGAAAAAGATAGGCATGAAGTGTAGGAGCATCAAACAGAAAAGCTATAGCATGGGCTTCAAAAAGATACCGTAGGAAACATAAAAATTCATAAGGAAGATGATAGTATTCTCGAACTTGGAAAAGAGAGAGAAATGGATAATCATGATGAAAGGGTGATTGACCTTGCAATTATGTTAGTTTCAATTTGGGAAATTTCGAGAATAACTAGTGTACTGCCTCCCTATTTTCTAGACCCTTTTGCTTGTAATAAGATAAATTCAATTTTTGATAGTTTGGACGTTTCGCTCCAGTGACAGTGACTTCACGTTTTAGCACAGCTTATCAAAAAAAAAAAAAAAATGTTTTAGCACAATAAAATATAAGGATAGATACAAGTCCAGCAAGTTAGAGGTGAAACCTGGTTTGGGTTGGTTTGGTTGGCACCAACTTCAGCAACCATTCATCTTATAAAATTTGATGTGTCACTACTTGATTTGGTTCCATGTTTAAGTTAATTTGAAGTTTGAATATTTTGCCCATAATGCAATTTCCCATCCAACGTGCCTTAAGAGATTTGTGATACCGTACACAGATATAATGCATATATATATATGTGTGTGTGTGTGTGTGTTGTAAGAAGTTGCATGGTATACATATAAATGGGTTCAAATCCCGAATATACTACATATTTTAGGGGTGCACAATAGAACTAGCTTACCTAAGAACCAAATTGAACCTGACCTTTATGGTTTGGTTTAGTTATGTTATGTTTTTCTTAAGCTTGGTTTGGTTTTGTGCCTACAATGTCCATACTCGACTTCCTTTGGTTCCATTCATGATTGAGGTAATGCTTTTAACTGTAACCAATCTGAAAAATAGTAAATAGTGAACAACCTTTGTGTGCATTTCATTTGCACTATAAAATTGCTTTTCGAAGCTATATATAGCAGTATTTAATAGGTTTTCTTCCCAATGTAGGACAACATGGAAAGAAGGTGAGACACTCACCCTCATAGAGTAGTCAACATCCGAGATGCATATGAATAATAGTTTAGCCCATATTGCCCTAAGAGGAAGCCTTTTGTTACAATATACAACAAGCCCTTCCATCTTTTTATCATTGATATATGGGTTTGGGCAGTTATTGGTTGGCTTGGTGGGCTTTTTTTGCCCAAGTTTTGATAGTCTTCCAATTTCCCGTATACATAATTGTTAAAGGCCAATTGAATTTACTATAAGTCTTTAAAAAATTGGTTTTGGATCAAACCGAACTGAAATTTTTTTGTGCGGTATTTCTCTTGTGGTGGTTTGGTTCTAGATTGAGAAATGATCAACCAAATTAGGTTGGTTTAGTTTGTTGGCCCAAAAGGCAACCCAAGAGAGGGGGTGAATTGAATTTTTTGAAATTTAATACAATTAAGATTAATTAAAAACCAATCTAATCAATAGAACAGTGATTCAAGATAGATGAAATGCAATGTAATCAATAAAGAGATGAAAACAGAGCAAGAGAAGGCACACCAAGAATGACCAAGGTTCAACCACAATTTTTGGTCTACGTCCTCACCCCAAGACTTTCTTGAAATCTTCTTCCACTATACAATCTCCAATTACAAAGTATGTGTTGATTTACCAAGTGCTCAACTCACTTTTACACAATAACTTTTTCTCAAGTTCTTTCAGCTACCAAGTGATTTTGTCCGATATTCATTTCAAAGAGTTTTTCTTTTACAAGAGATCTCTTAAACTCTCATTTATAAGTGTATGAAATATATACAAATGAAGTACAAACTCTCTATAAAGAGTGGATAGGAAAATAATAGCTCACTTAATGCCAAAATGAAGACAAAAGGAATGTTCAAATTTTTTTCAGCTTGATCAGTCAATGGATGTTGTTTTTCTTGTCCCTCTTCTTGTATAAATGCAATTAGAAGCTTGTATATAAACCCCTGTAGTAATTTCGTCTGGTGGTGGCTGTTGGGGGTTTATTTAATGCAAGTCTAGTCTGTTATAACGTTAGACAAACTAGCCGTTAGTCCCTAGATGTCGACATTTGGTTTCATGTGTGGACACATGTAGCTTGCATTTTTCAGATATTATTCACTGTCTTCATGTGTCGACACTTAATCACGCTGTCTTCAAACTTTTGGCCTCTGTCCTCATGTATCAACTCTTTATTTTTATGTGTTGACACATTATTCAGAAATCTTCATTCATCCTTTCCATGATCAAGTTCAGTTTCAACAATACTATAAGATCTTCAAGAAATTTTCTCTTTGTGGTATGATGATAGATTAATATTCTCAATTCATCAAAGCTGTCCTCTATTCAATTTGGATTGAATTTATTTTTTGATAATCATCTTTACTTTGATTCCAAGTTGACAGAACTCCTTTCCATTAATGCCAAGCGCTTCTTCTTTATTGTCGAATTCTTTCCATCTGCTGCTAATGACTTTTCATCCATGTAGAGTTTCATATTCATGATGCCTCATTGCCAAGCTCTTTCTTTTTGCTACTAATCATTCTTTCTTGTTTAGGATCACTTCAATTAGTCTTTTATAAGATTGATGAAGTCTACTCTTGAACAAACACATATCATTTTCATTGACTCTTCACTTTTCAAATGAAGTCTTCACTTAAATTCTTTGTGAAAATTTTGTATTTATGATGAATTCTCTTTTCGAACATCTTCAATCTCTTCGAATTCTAGTCAACTTCATTGAGTCTATGCACACTTAATGAAATCTTCTTTTGAACACATTCAATCTCTTCGAATGCAAATCATTTGATTGAAGTTTGAATAGGTGTCATTGTTCAGTTTTGGTGCATTGCATGACTCTTAGAGTACATTGCTTGACTTGGCTAGTTGTGCATCTACTTTGACATATATTAGACTTTAAGTCAAAACTTTTAAGTCTAACTTATAATCTTTATTAATCTGCACACTAAGTGAATGTATTAGTAAAATAATACAATGTTTAGTTATCATTAAAATCAATATGAGAATCAACCTTGAGTCAACATAGTTTTGGGTTTGGTGTGAAACTAACCAAACCCCGAACCCTGAAGTGTGAGGTGTGCCTATAAAAAGATTTAGTTTGCATAAGAGACAAATGGAAGAAAATATTTATCTGTAAATTTAGTATATTGTTATATTCTACTCAAAACTTATAAATAATAAAAAAAAATCAACTCAAAAAGCCTTAATTCCAAAGTTGGTTTTTTAGATGGATTCATATTTGCTAATTGACTTGGATGTAAATTCATATCCTTATTACATCCAAGGCACGCATTTCCTTTAGGACGTCTTCAACCGATGCCCTTTTAGTTGTCCTTTTCTACCTTCAACTTGGATCAATAACTCTTTTGCATCAATGTGTTACTTCATTTATATTGTACATAGTCAATCCATCACAAATAGCTTTCCTTCATTTTTTTTTTGTCTTTAATTTGTGCCACTTCTAATTTCTCATGGATGAAATTCTTTCCTATTCGATCTTTTCTTTTTGCTTCAAACAACTATGTTCATAATTAATTTTTGTTGAAATTACCCAAAAGCAAGTACAGATGTAGCGTACTTGTTTGTATTGTATGTGTAGCTTGTTTGTATTGTATGTGTAGCATTGTAAGATTCAGTCAAGTAGAAGTGGAGCTACGTATGTTTGAGTTGGGTTAAGTGACCCCAGTAGATTTGGATTTGGTTGAATTAATTCGATAATCTGTGTAATAGTTCAAGAATTTTTTAAAATTACCCCGCTAAACTCTTTTTAAAATAAAAGAAAGGGTTGACCTTTTAACATTGAAAAAATAGTGGTGCACTAATCCTAGGCTATGAGAGCGATAATCGTAAAAAAAAAAAAAAAATTAGTGTTTATGTCATATTGTCATCAAAATTCTTTTTTCCTTCAAGTAATACACAAAGATAAGTAAAGAATAAGCCTGAAGGCCCCAAACTTTAATTTCTTCATTTGAATTCAAATTGTTGAAGCTTTCAATTGTTCTCGTTGAAATAAATCTTAGTTTTCAATTTATAGTGGACTTGTTTCGTGGTTTTTTTTCCCATTTTGCTTATAGTAAATCTAGACTATATTGTGGTGAGCTTAATATCACTAGGGTACTATTTAAATTGAGTTGTTGATTGCCCCTACTTAGGGAAAATTGTGCCTCTATGGCTATCAATCAAGATACATACTAGCGTTACATATTGATTTACCTTTTAACAAATTAGCAGTGTGCATACTGGGTCCAAGAGTATGCCTGGGAGAGTTTAGAGCTTGGATTCCAGAGTCTAGAAGAACAGAAGAATGATGCAAAATATAGGAACTTCTCAAGAAATGAGCCTCGAGTCTAATTGTATTTTTCCTTTGGAGGATAAATTTAAACCTCTAGTTGCAATAAATCGTATCAAAGAGTCATAATCAATTATTACGATTATTAATATTATTTATTTGGATAAGTAAATTTGGTAAAGAAAAATCCACTAAAAGCTCTAGAGGGGGCAACATTTGTACACTAGGTGTATAGAAAGCAAGCTAAAGGCCTGCACGAAACTGGGATCTCCTATATTAATTTATAAGAGAGAGAAGTTTTACAAAAATTTCGTTTTAGCTAAGAACGCAAGTTGTGTGAGAAAGAAATCTTCAATGTGTGTACCGTCATCTGTATATCCACCAAAGTGTGGTGACTTCGCTCTCTCCATGATCAATTATGATGGCTTCACTTCTGTCAATTCTTTTCCAAATCTAGTCAGAAGATAGGGTCATTTGTATAAATGAATCAAAATACTTCGTGTTAACATGTATTATGGATATCATACTAATTCAAAATACTAATTCTTTGTGGCTGTGGTAATGTTGTTACTACTTTTTTGAGCTGTGATTGTTCCATAGATGATTCATTTCCAGCTGTGCTTCATTGTTGCAGATATGGCCTCCAAAAAGTGTCAAGGATTCTGGATCTCGACTTCATTCAAAGCTAAAGGAAGCAATCATGCTGGTAAGTTCATGCTGGGTTTTTAGTTAATAAAAAAGAAGTGGGTATTTTATGACAATCTGAAGGGCACTATTTCTACTTTTTTTAGATAATCTTTGTGCAATGGAATTGCATAGCCTTTTGCAACATATAATGATAATGATTCAAAGAACCTTAATGCCAATATTTGTACTGTTTATGTTCTTCTTGTAATGAAGTTGTGTGTTGTTGGTGTTTATCTATTGAATCTTTACTTGAAAGCTAGATTTCTAATCTCCTTATATTATGTTTTTTGTAACTCTACTGTTATGCAGACTGGTCTAGAAAAGAATTTGTTTGGAAATCATCCAGTTTCCTTGCCGGCAACAGAGTCCCGTATCCCTCCTCCTGCTTTTGCCTCAGATCCACTCATGCATGTATCTGCCACTGGAGGCAGCTCATCAGTAGTAGGAAACGATGCTAATGGATACTCAGGTGCAACTGGAATAGGCTCTAGTGATATTGTGGAGATAGAAGGCCCTAGTTCAGTGAATCCATCTCTATCTAATCAGCTGTCCAATTTGGTGAAAAATGCAAGCCCTGCTGGTGTAAGAGGATTTCTCTTAGTTATATTGTGCATAAATAAGCATATCTTAGTCAAATTGTTTGTTGTGTGTTGTGTTTGTGTGTGTATGTGCTGTTTATCCTGTGTGCAAATGTGGACGTGTGCCTGGTGTATTTTCTCCTACTAGTTAGTTATCTCATATTATTTTGCTGTATATTGCAAAACAACACAGCCTGGTGCTACAACGCGAAAGACTGCATTCCAAGTTGACAGGCAAAATTCTGAAATTTCATACTATGCTGATGATGAAGATGGGAATCAGAAGAAGTACACGCGAAGGGGTGAGTATACTTTCTTCCTCTGGAATTGCTATTTTGTGGTTAAATGGCCTTGTTGATTGCAACTTTGGAATTCATTTCGTCATAGGATGATTTTTGCCATCGACCCCTGATACCTTTCTGTTTTATTTTCCTCAGTTAGGCTTATGATTATTGTGGTTTAATATTGCCTGAGTTTAGTGCCCCCTATAACCAAGCTGTTATAACGAGGGCCTTTCAAACTTCATTTATAAAAGATATTCTTTACTTCATTTGGACTGCAATCTACTTTTTTTTTCTTTTGATGCTTGCTATATTGTGATTTCATGGGTCAATTTTTATTGAGAGCTTTGAAATTAAAAGTTCTGGTGACATTAATTGTAGGTTCTTTCCGCCATAAGTTTCTGAGGGCATTGCTACCTTTCTGGTCAAGTGCATTACCAACTCTACCAGTGACTGCACCTCCACGAAAAGATGCATCAATTACAGATGATGTTCCAGAGGGTCGTGTGCGACATCAAAAATCTTCGAGGATGGATCCAAGAAAAATCCTTCTCATCATAGCTATCATGTAACGCTTTTTCATCTACTTTTATAATTCCACTTCGCCATTTGTGTACTTGTCTTACAAATGACAAAAGTGGTTAAAAGTAAAATTAAATGTCTTACAACAGAATCTAGCGGTTCAGTGATTGGTCACAAATTTTTGCTTTAGAGCATGCAGTCAAGGTAGGGCGTTAGCCCTGCTGACCTTCCTTTGGTGCCTTTGGCAATTTATCATGGGGTGATTTTCTCTCAATCAGATGATTGCAACCGCCGGATCTCCTGATATTCTTTCCTCTAGAGCACTACTAGTGTTGGACCCGCCAACACTTGGTGGTGGGAGCAATAGACAGGATACAAACTTAGCCTTCATTAGTATTTGTACAAACTGGCTTCTTTCGGAATTGAAACCACAATTTGAAACTTGGCAACCAAGCCTTTGCATTGCACCAATCTTTTACTCCTGGGACCTCTAGTCATTTCTCCTGTGCGTAATGCAGAGGTCATTTATAAAATGCATTTATGCACAGTAGATCTTAGATAACAATATCCTGTGGCTACCATTGGAGCAGATAGGCTCACATTTGTAATGCAAGTGTGGTGCTATCTCTTGGTCTCCCCTCTTCCCATCAAAATGCATAGGCGAAGGCCAAACAATCTGCATCATTATTGTGATTAATAAAGTTCTGATTTTGTTTTTGATTTGTGATTATTCTTTTGCCAAGATGAAACACTTCCTGTCATCACTAATCCAGCTGGTCCTTAATTGTATGCAGGGCATGCATGGCTACGATGGGTATTCTGTACTACAGAATTGCACAACGTGGTCTTGGTGACGAGATGCCTGATGACGAGCAGCAAGTGATCTAGTTTTATACTTACGAGGTTGTGAAGATGGCATTGATGAGGCTATATTATTTTCTCATATTTCTATTAGTTACTTCTGCTTCCCCAGCTCCTTGCTTCCGTTCACCTCCTCTCTCCTGTGGGAAAATTGCTTGATTCACAGTGAAACATTCAAGTTCATGATCATCCGTAGCTATAGGGAATTTTTATGTGTCAAAAATGTTGTGTTCTTTCTTGACAATCCGCCTCCTTGCTCTTTTTTGTTTTTTTGTTTTTATGGTTTCTGTATTTCATTGGAATCAAATAGGAAGGCTAGGAAGGCCAGAAAACGGCAATTCTTTTTCTTTTAATTGCTTTTTCTTTTGTGTAATTATCTATTTCCAGCTAACAAACTTGCAACAATCAAAGTAGTGTGGACCAAATTTAATTGAAATATCAATTTTGTATCTTTGAATTACCATGCTTGACTGTGCTAGGGAATATATGCTGAGGGGATCTGATCGAGTTTTAAACGCTGTTACAAGATACAATCAAATTCTGTATTTTCAATGGATGTTTGAGGTCAGCTGGTCCTTATCTACGCGATGTCTCAAGTTTGATTTTTTTCACTTTTCTTTGTGGTTAACTATCATTTATATTATGTATGAAGTTTATATAATTTATAAAAACGATAATTTTACATAAACTCAAGAGAGTAATCAATTGAATACCTTATAACAAAAATAAATAAAGTAAAATTCGTACATTCTTATTTGGTCAACAAATTTTTTCGTAAATGCAAACTCTTGATCGATAGTACAACAGAATCATCTAACAACATGGCACCATTGACAATTGAAAGCTGTTGATGTGGCACACCTTTGCTCAATGTGCAAATACAATGTTAATTCTCCTTATAACAACAAATAAGGAATCATAATCGTAAGCTAAATAAAAAGGCGTAAATGCTTATGGAATTTATGCTAACATAATTCTGACAGATTATAGCATGGTCCTTCTTGATCTCCCCCCAAAATCCGGTCCCTACTTCAACTCAGCATGTTACATTCCAAATAAACATAAGGACAATTTCTGGTCTTGCAACGTTGTAGATATACCCTCTAACCTTTGTCTTAATGTTGACAGAGTAGGATTTAGTACCACCCCGAATTCTTGAAAAATTAAAGATAATGGGCCATTCCTTATGCCCGATCCTCACTGACATGATTTGGAACCTCTGCTTGGCTGTCCAAAGGCATGTACTGTGCCATAATAGCTCTGATCTCTGAATCCATGTATGACTGCCCCAAAAAAAAATAAAAACACAGAAAGAAAATGAAAGTCCAGTCACAATTAACTATAACAGCAATATTAGTCTGCAGTAATCCATTGCACCAAACTTACCCTCAATCTATATTTGTACACCATATATGCTCCACCAGCAGCCATACCCAAACCTATTAAAATGACCCAAACAGCTCCCCATGCAGATCTTACTTCCGTTGCCCTCTTACCTGCGGATGAATGTTTGGAGGACATCAAAACAAGCAACACTGACGCAAGTCTAAACGCATGAATACAGCTACAAAACTCGGGTTGAGAAACTCACTTATGCAAGTATCGTGGTCTGTGATATATAGGAGGTCTCCACTGCAAGTGCACTCATAGCTACCCCAGGTGTTCTTGCAGCTGCATTCAGGGCACTGGCAGGCTTTCTTCTCTTTGCATTCATCAATGTCTGTGCAGCAAGACAAACAACATAAAAACAGATATGTCAGACAAGAATTAACCAAGCAGTTGGGGATTATGGATTCATGGGTTAACTTAACTCTTAAGCATATGTTAAATCAAGCACTACTGACAGACACAGCTTCTTTCCTCTATCTTATCAAGATTCATTTGAAAGCTGCCTATCTAATTCAACTTAATATCAGTTTCTTCTATTCCAATAACTAACATAAAAAATATTACCACAACCGTCAGAACATCACAAGGCATCTAAAATCAGGGTTCTTTCAACTGGAAAACTGCCAAATCAGTAAGGCTTTCAATTTTGCTGTCTAAGTGAGAAGCAACTTAAAAAAAGATATGAATGATCCTAGAAATTTTCTGTACAAGAATTTTTGCATGCAAGATGTATCTCAAAAACGTAAATAAAAAGGAGAAAGGGATGGACTAATTTTTGCTCATGTTGTCATCTTTAGAAACATTGCTTGATGTAGTGCTAAAAGCTCAGGCGCAGGGTTTTGTGTCTGAGGGCAATTACTTTGTGCAAAATTATGACAAAAGTTGGGTTTGTACCAGAATCTTGATTATCGGGACCAGCACTAAGGAATGACCTTTTTTTCCTGTCATCTTTAATTGAGAGCAGGGAACATATCAATCGCTTTTCATTTCCAGTTATAATAAATTTCTACACTCAACAATTATCATCATCATCTTCATCATCACACATGGCAGTAATTTATAAGAATAATAATATTTATTGGCTAGGTACAAAGGAAATGAAAATATGTTAAAACTCTAGAAGCCCATCAACAAAAACACAAGGAGGGTCAATCCAAGGAGGCCTACTCCCTTTGCTTTGCCTACTCCCTTTGAAGCAAAGTACTTACTCAAGGCATTGCGGAGACCCCAGCCCATCCAATCAAACAGAAACTCAAATATATATTTTAACAGTCTTCAACAATCTATACTTCCCGACACAAGAGTTAGCATTTTCCAATAAACAGAGAACCCCAATTTTTGACATAAACTTCATTGAAGGAGGAATCCTAAAACTCCATAGTGCCAGCAAACCAATCTCAGAAAGTGGTTTCTAACCTTGGCTACAAATTTGGTATGATAATTATACATCCATAAACCGAAGGATATTAGATTAGATCTCTCCCTTTATATTCTTTGTCCTAGATGTCCTAATTTACGGAATAAAGTATCATTGCATGCCATTCATTATTTCTTCTGTATGGTGATCTAATATTTCTTATAATTCGTAATCTTTTCTTTTATAATAAATTTAAGTATATGCCTCAATTCGTCCATCCATTGAGATGACTAAATTTCTTGATTAGTAACAGTATGGGCAAGAAATAGCATGGAGGTAAAAGCATGCATGCAAGGGTGTCGAACAATCATAAGTGAAGTTGGTCTCCTATAAGTCTCATAGACGTCATTCGTGGATTTCTCTATATGCCCCAGTCCAACAGTGAACTAAAGATGAAACCAGTAATGGCAATGGAAATCCTGTCCATGGAATGGACTTCAGGCACATGGATGCCCAGGTAACATATAATTATAAGCTCTTATTGAAGTTCCAATTTGAGCAAGAATATCATTTTAATAAATGCTGATCATGCAAGCTCTCTCACCTTCACAACTTTTGATACCATCACCTTTGAACCCTGGAGGGCACATGCATTTACTTTCCCCTATATCCTGTTGACCACAAAACTTGGAATCAACATCTTAATCTATATGCTAAGGGGAAAGAAATAAACAGAATGTTAAATGATAGCCAACCAAGCAAGCAGAGTAGGCGCGTCCATCTCGGGTTTCATGCCAACAACCTCCATTATTGATTTTGCAACGCCCGGGTCCACTTGCTGTAAATGGAAATGGTACATAGTTATGCATAATTATCAGAATTCGATAAATAAACACAAAAAAACTTTTAGGGTTTGATAAACAAACATAAAAATGACATTTAAAAGAATTGGTATGAAATATGTCTGTATATGACTTCTGAACACAATTAAAACTAATATTTAGACCTTAAACCCGAAAACAAATGGCTCCTCAAGAAGTCAAGAATAAAACTCAAAGTGGCCCATTTTTAAGTAGAACGAGATACACCAATAGACAAGCCACAAGCAATTCAGAGGCCAATGAATGGCATTGGATGATTTTCAAGTATTTAATTTGGAAACCGCTAACATTTTATCCCACAAAATCTCCACAATGGACTAAAATTGTAAATCAGCTAGTAAAGATTTCTATCCAAATAAAATGGCAACTCAGATATTTCAGAATCTTCTGATCAATTTTACCATGTATGCTTACGGTTAAGGTCCCAAAAATTTGTATGCAAACCATAAAAAGTGGGGACTTCTAAATTGTGAACAATAAAAGTCAATGAAATTTCTTTTATTTCTGCATTAGTATATATATTAAACTTATTTGTTCTCCATCATTTGGAACCACACAACAAAAACAATTAATTCCTTAAAAGCTGCATCAAAGTACACAGGAGTGTATAAATGAAAATATTACAAAATAAGAATTTGTACTGCTTTGACATTTCATATTTATTTTGAATAGAGAAAATTATAAGTGTATTAGATGCTGTAAACATTGAAAAGCCTCTGTAAAACAAGGAATAACATAAAAATTCTCCAATAAACTGAGTTTACAACTTTTAATTGAGGCATGCCATATGCATAAGACCTCATACTGATCGCCGGAGGATCCCAATGTCCTTAGGAAGCCAGCACGCAGAACCTTCGTGGTTATTACGTGTTAATGTATTCTATTAATTGTTAGAAAGCAATTGCCCCCAAAACTTAAGCTGTTTATAAAATGGGCTCAATAATGTAAATTAAGCTCTCACAACCTCCCTCACATGCAGACACCTCTTTGCATTTTGAAAGACAGACTAACAAACAAATTGAACTTAATGCGTTGTACAAACACACACCCAATAGGGAACACACCAACAAACACTAGTGGGAAGGACACAAATAACGAGACTTGAACCAAAAACCTCTCAAAACCAATGCTACAGTACCATGTTAGAACACTAAATGTCCCAAAAGCTTATGCTATTAGAAATAAACCCAACATGTTATATCAAGTTCTCAGGGATGTCTCCCCATTGTTTATATGGTTACTTATAAAGACATAATTATAATTTATTGTCCTTTTGACATTATCTTTCAACATAAATTCTAGAAGTCATTGGAAAACCCATTTCTTAGACCCTAAGAAGTATGGATACAGACATGGGACACGACGATATGGCAACTTGAAAAGAATATGGCACAAACACAGTGAGGACCATGGTTTTAAATTGTTGTATCAGTTGGTGTAATGGTTGTAGTGCAACGATATTAGGAGTAAGGACCAATGCATAACAAGAATCGGAAACCGAACTCATAAATCTTTTCAAGCACTAACAAATGCTAAAAATCTCATTGATAAGCATGTTAAGGCTATCAAAATTTGAATGTTTATAATAGTTGCTAATCAATGTAAAAAAATGGAGCATTTTATATAGTAAAGGAATTTCACTATTTAGAATAATTACAAAAGTGATTAGAATAAATAATTCCTAAGAATAAAACAAACATAAGCAATATTTGACAAACAAATAAGAGTTTTAGCTTAGGAACCAAGGAGATGGAAGTCTTGAAATTTTTATTTTGTTTTTATTACTAAGGCTTGAAAGTTCTAAAACACTCATCAAACCCCGTATATATTGTGGCAATAGTTTTGGAAAAAATAAGAGCCCAAGCAACACAAACATGGATAATGGATACTAGCATGATGGGACACGGAAATGCCTTGTCAGCCAATTCCAACAAAGCAGGATGCAACTATGGTGAGGAAATGACAATAAATAAATGTTGTATGTCATATGTAAACATATTGTTTTACTTTTTTTTGACGAGCACATACATGTAGAACCCAAGGGCTAGATGAGATGTCTAGGAAGTGGATGTTATGAATTTGAATCATCCCCCTTTGGGCCCACCCTGAGGATAGATCCAGGAATTAGCCATTGTCTAATGAGACAAGAGACTTCACAAGCCCTGGGATCAGTGGTGTGTTCTAAAAGGGCTAGTTTAGACATACTAAATAATGTTGTGTCCATTCATGTACATTCACGTGTTTGAGAAGCATTTGTTATATTACAATTAGTTCCAGTACAATTCTGATTTCTGAGGACTTGAATCGTCGGGTTGGTTGTCACACAAACAAAGAGATCAAGCCTATCAGTTACCTTGACAGCTACTGTAACCATCTCCCTTGAACTGCACACCATCAACCAGGGGGCATTCACAAACTTTCCCACGAAATGTATCCTGAGTACATAAATGTAACTGTTAGTAATTATAGATGACGAGAAAAATGTAATATCCAAACAGTTATGTGTCATGAAAAGGTACCTTGCATGCAGTTATATTAGCTGCTTTATCTTGCCAGCAACCACCGTTATTGTCCAAGCACTCATTTGTCTCCACATCTGCAATAACGAAGATATCCACTCAGAAACCCTTGTGAGTGAGAAACACAACATCCATGACAGTTTAATATTGACATTTGGCCCAAAAAGGATACTAGGAATTTACCACCACTCAAACAAACAGCTGGCTCAGTAGTTTCCTCAAAACCCGCACAAATGGCCTTCAAAACAGCACCTTTCTCCAACTTCCCTGGAATCATGTATTTTAGAAAAAGAAAAACATACTACTTTTCTAATTAAAGTGATACAAGGACACAGACGGACCTCGATATTGTCGATTATTGACAACAAGGGTAGGCAATATTGTTACATCACCTCGCGATCCTTTTCCGACCTACATAAGAGTATACTTGTTAATCAATGACATGATTGAAATAGTGAACAATCTTCAAGGATTGGTAATAGTGCTAAGTTGCTGAGGCACTTCATATGTCCAATAACACTGCGTAAATAAGAAATTCATACTTGAGCATCTTGCTCTTCTTTTAAAACTGCATTGTCAGAATCAGCATTTGGGTCTCCCATACACTTCTCGATCTTTTTAAGATCAAGGCCTGTGCAGTTGAAACATGAAAATTATAATGATAATTCATCCAAGGTCACTGGCATACTTAAGAGTCAGAGGACAGAATTATATGTTGTTCACCTAGAGATCTGATAACATTGTCAGCACAATCCTTGTTATATTTTTTATCCTTCATGGGACATCTAATTTGAAAATCAGTCACGTAGTCCCACCAGACCCAGGGCTTGTTGGTCTCATTTGCCACTCTAAACACACAAAGCTGCCTTAAGTTTTCAAGAACCACATCTTTCCCTTCATAACCTTTGCTGAAATCCTGTTCAGGGTCAGGAGCACAATATCTTCCATGATTGATACATTGGGACTTGCACTGTTTGCTTATTGTGAATGCCTGCGGACAGTACCAAGTTATATAATGGGGTGTGAATTGAGTATAGCCACCTTTCTCAAGAATCTGAGCTGCACCCTTAAAATCTTTCACGAATTCCATCAACATATCACATTTATACCCACACTCATCGTTGCTGTTGGTCCACAACTCATACTCTACCCGAGCATCTGGGTGCGGAACAGCTTCTCTCCAATCAAGATTCACGTTTACCATTTCCCCACCACTAAGTGCTTTTTTTAATTTTTCACCGAAACTTTTCTCAATCAATGCAGATGGTATTGTGATATTTTCAATATATTTTGCAGATGACCTCTCCTCTTCAGGCGTGTCCATGGTTATCAATGCTTCCTCGATATCATCAGCTACAAGCACTGCAGAAGCACCAGCATTTTGGGCATTCCAGACCTTCAAAGCGAAAAAGCAATCTGAAAAAGAATTTAAGCACAAAATTCATTACCATCCCATCCGATCATGTTAAGATACAACCTCAAGTTAATAAACAGCCAGATGGAGATAAACAAATATAGGTTCATACACTATTCCTTTGAAACTATAACAAGGCTCAGAGACTTCAGACACTTATGGCGAACACAACCAGGTCCAGCATACCCATTCATACTTCCATATAACTATGTCCTATATCTATACCAGACAAACTAATTCCACAATCACAAAATAATCAAAATTAACAAGTCCCAACTTTGAGTCCAAAAGGGTATTAAACCTCAAACACAAAATCAAGAGCGAAATCAACTAAATAAATCAAAGATGACAAAAGGGTACCTTCACAACCAAGCAATTCAACCTCCAACATCATAAAAATCAGCACAAAACAGCAAAATTTGACCAAAATTATAAAAGGGTACCTCCACAATCAACCAGTTAACTTCAAACATCAATGAAAGAGCAAATAACAGCTATAATAAATAACAATCAACAACCTCAAAAAGTAACAAATTAGCCTCCCAGAGCAATAGAAACAGCAAAAACAAGTGAATTACTCAAAAATTATGAAAAGGGTACCTCCACGATCGACCAAAACGAAAGTCGGCAAAGCACCGGGCTTCGACTTAAACGAGATCCGGAATTCGTCGAAACTGCGACAACCTTTCCGGTTCTCCTTCGGGAACACCACCGTCCCTGCCATGCTGCCCCCGTACTGAGGAATCCCGAAGTTGCCAATGGCACTGTCGTGAGTTCCCCGGATACTATCTGGTGACGTCACCGTTAAGCTGTTCTTCTCCACCACAAACCGAGCCATTGTCGACGGATAAAGGTTGAGCAAGAGAAACCCTAGAAACAGTACATGTACTGACCTTTCAAACCCCATTTTTTATTGGTAGCAGCGAAAGAGAGAGTAGATGTTGGGGATGCGGGGACGATGCTTCAAGAAGCACAATCTTTTAACCTGAAATCATCAAAAGAGAGAAGTGTTGATGTTGATTCCTTTCTGCTACAGTGAATACAAATATGCGTTTATATATATATATATATATATATCAATACACATGCGTGTATGAATGTATATATATTTTCTAGTTGGGTGTGTACGGTGTGGACTGTGGAGCGTTCTGACTCTCCTGAGAGCTAACTTAAAAGCGTAAATTAATAGTAAAAACTCTCTCTCTCTCAACGTATCTAATTCCCAAATTTGCAAGTATATTGTATATACTATGAAAATCACATTAAACAGTGGGATAAGATAGAAAACAAGAATCTGCAGTGTATGCTTTCAGATGGGATATATATATATATATATATATTATCCAAACAAAATCGAGTTCGTCTACTGTGAGATTGAACTGATTTTTATCACAAACTCTCCATTTAATCAGTTTATGAAGATGATGAAAAAAAATTAGTTTTTGTGACAAAAATTAAAATAAAACACCCAAAAGAAAGTTGATTGATCACACGACTAAGGTCAAATAGAATTCAATTGAGTCAAAGGAAAGAGTGTCATCTATGACTATACTTTGGTTTTGATCTAATCGGGTTCGATGTTAAACTTTGATCAATTGTACAATGCTTAGCAAGAGAATAGAATGTGTTGTGTAATTTTATGTGTATCTTTCTCATTATGCGATAATTTAGAGAATTGGTCAAAGTTATAGTTCTATCTTATAGATTCCGAAAGAACATCAACTTTCGTTATTTTACACTGTTAATGAATCAAAATTAAATTTTTGTAAAAAAAAAATCTCCCTTTTTTGGGACTAAAACTATGTAATATTTATCGTTGTTTGGTTAACCTCAAGATTTAGTGGCAGAAAATGTTGGTATCAAAGAAATGTCATTTGAGAGAGAGAGCTTCTGTAAGTATTTGATACATTGCTTACCAAGGACATATTCTATATAGCTGCAGTAGTTGTTTGTGTTTTGATATTTTAGGTCCGTCTTAGTGCAATTGCATTTTGCTAAAAAATTTGCATGCATTACATATGTGGGTTATGTTGCATAAAACAAAATATTATTTTTCGATAGTGTTTTTCAATACTTTGTGTCACTGTATAACTTTTTAAATTATTACATACTTGGATGCTTGTGATTGGTTTTTTTATATGCATAAGATTATTAAATATAAAATAAAGAAAGAAAACACCTTCTTAGCATGGGAGGCAAGTGTGGTGATACAAAATAAGGGAAAAAACAATTACATACTATTATTGCTCAGGAGGTAAGTTAAATTGCCCAAATTACAACAAAGAAGTCAACAATTCAACTTATTTAAGTCTTGCTGTCCCGTTCTACTTGTCACACACATTAATGTTGCTTTTGTTGAAATATATATACTTGATAGAGAATATACTTGATGGAGAAACTACTAGTCCACAACCATCAATTGTGACCAGTCAAAATGGACTATTTTTTATTTATTTTTTATTTTTCAACAAGAAAAACATCGTTACATATTTGGAAAAGGCACTAAAAGCAATGGTTGAGTTCAAACTCCATAGCTAGTGAGCGAGATAAAATAATCCTAACCACCAGCTTAGGACCAATCTTTTAGGGGCACCTAGATATGCTCACACTGCACAAAAGATGTATAAAATGTACCTATCTCTGATTCATTAAATATGACCAACTCAACCGATAAAATTTTCCCTCTCTGATTTATCAATTCCACGTGCGACTGTGATAGTGACCACGATGGTTACACATCATTTTTTTTTTCTTCTAACCAAATGTTCAAACCTATTTAGGCTATCTCAATTAATTTCGGGCAGTACAGTCTCTGTTTTACACAAATTAAAGATCCTGGCGTGATTGTTGATAGTACTTAAAAGGTTTTGAAGCTAAAACCTTAAAAGAAGCAAATTCCAAGCCTTTTAATTAAACAATTAGATTTCTTCAAACAAAAAAAAAAAAACAATTAGACACCCATTTGCAATTTATGTGGTCATGCACATTCTTCTCTTTTACCTCCAAAGCTAAACGTGAGAGTAATTATTTAGGGTGATTGTAACGTCACTTCATTATGATGTAACATTTTATTCAAATTGTGACATGTCAAATTTTTTATATGATAGAAATTTTAAATTTGAAAACTCACTATACTTAGGTTAATGTCTATAAAGCATAGTCTTGCTCTACGCACAACATCACATTAATAAACCTATCGTGGTATGACGGTCGATAATTTCCTAAAAAGTAGGACCTCGAAGTGAACCGACGACCCAAAGTCCTGGATTATAGCAAGGCACTACCTAACTTGGTTTTGTTTTTCAAGTGGGTTTTGCTACTTCCTTGTTTGGATGTAGTGCAATGAGTTAAGAATCCACTTTCCAAAATTTTTATTACCCAAGAGGAAGTGGCATCACCTGTGTCCAACAAGCTACAAGAACTATAAGTGGAAGTACTCTCAGTTCTAACTTCTTTGAAGACAAAGGAATATGTATTCACAGCACACATTTTGCATACAAATCAGTAGACTAAGAATTCTGAGCAGACTTCTTGTTGATTACCTACTTACAAACTTTATTTCTGATTACATGCAAAATGCTCAATCTTGACCAGCTGCATTCCTATTTTCAAGTGCCATGGCAGTCCTCTCAACATGATTCAGTAGGACCTCATATATTTTGTTCCTCACCCTTCCACAAGCTTCGATTTCAGAATCCCCCACTCTGAAACTTTCCAAATTAGCCTCTTTATTGACAATATCTAACCAGTCATTCAGTCTCTTGATCTGATACATCATCCCAGCTATCTGGCTATCTGAATCTATGGAAGAGGTTTTGATCTCAACCTCATCTAAAAACTTCTCAACATAAGCCATAAATGATCTTCGGCTTTCATCCTGCAAGGCAATAGCCAAGTCAGCAGCTCCGCGCAAAGTAATTCCCCTCGCCCACTCCGGTGGGCTATCCTTTTCAACTGTCAATCCAACTGCAATCTCACTGTTCTTCCTCTGCTTCCTAACTATACATGCCATCTTTGGTTTGGTAGCTCGACTGGCTGTGCTTGACTTCTTCACTGTGTTGGCACCATCAGCAGTACTTGTGGGTCTGATAGAGGATGAGCATGGGGAAAGATCAGATGCCACGGCCAATTTGATCCAAGAAGTTGCAATTTGCTTTCTTTCAACTGCTAGATTCAACACTTCTTTGACAGAACCTGTGCTGTTAATATCAGTTGCTGAAGGTTTAAGTGGACTAATGTTTGTTAATGACTGAACTATTAGTCTGGTCTGTGCCAACTCATTCTGGAGATCAAAGAACTTATCAATGAATGGTTGCGGATCATCCCCTTTAGATGACTCGAACTCTGAATATGAGCTGGAAAAAGGGGGAAAAATGGGTTAGCAATGCTAGGTAGCACATGAATCACCTACAGTTCGTAACTCCTCAGGTACATTATGGGACCAAGAAGGAAAAGGCAAAAAATAAGTTGTTCAATGGACTGAGCAAAGAAGTCTTTGAAAAGAACAAAGTAGCAACCTAAGATGTGTCATAAATTACATGCTTTAAAACCATCAGCATGTGAAAGAGATAAGCTATCCCATTGTGTTATATTCATTACTTATTCTGCAGTTTCCTATATCATATAACAAGCTAAAACCAAACTCCCGAGAAGTTTACCAACAGAGATTGACTGATGCATCGACCTAGAACTATGCATAATCATACATTTCCGAACCTTAGGCATTTGATCAATTTCTCAGCAGCACAAGCCTCTTGCAAAGCCTCAACAGCAGCAAGCTGAGCAACATCTCTATGTCTTATCATCTCCTGCAGTGCCAACAATACGGGTTCACCACAGCTTTAAATTTCAAGCTAATAGAAGGGCCAGGACATGCAAGTCCTATAAAGAAAAGTTACATTAGCTTTGTACCTGGCCGAGCTTCACTAGGCTCAAGGGGAGAGAGTCCCATGAAATTCCACTTTCTACCCCTTTCCTATCTTTGACTGCGCTGCACATTGCTTCTGAATATGAAGTCTCACCCCATTTCATCTTTGGAGCAGCAGCCTTGCTTCTGTTGGCACTTTTAACTGATTTTGTGTTTGAACCTGTAACTCTTCTTCTTGTTGTAGAAGCAGAATTGTCATCAGAGCTGTGATACCTCCTGGAACGAACAGGAGAAGCCTGTCTATTGAGAAAGAATAAGAATTCATTCTCCCATTCATGGAACTACTATGCTTTAGTTCAGTAAAACATATCCAATACAAAAATCTGCACAGAACATATATGAAGTTGAATTATTTTTGTTTGCTTGATTTTACAGTGGGGATTTTGCTCTTAAAATTTTAGAGCCATTTAATTTTAGGTGCTTGTCTAATTCCAAATTCCAAATTCACCAAACTTCAAGACTCTTGACAGAATTTATAAATACAAATGACGAGATAGAGAAATAAAAGAAAGCTCAAGAAACTCACATAAGCACTGCGACTACGCGCCTTTGGTCTTGTCTCTTGCTTGGCAACTGAAGAGTCAAAAATTTCCTTAACATCCAAAAGTTCTGTTTCATTCCAGCTTCTTCTCTTTGATATTCGTGTGGATGATGAAACAGATGACTTTGGACTGTCAGAATCAGTATCATTGTCCAAAGAACTTGAATCAGATCTTTTATTGAAGCCTCTTCTCTGATCAATAGGAAGAGCTTTCGAAGCACTCGAAGAAGTACTCAACCTTCCATGATTCCTTTTCTCCCCACTATCATTACTCTTGCCCAATAAAGACTCTGAATCAGATAATCGGCGAGATAGTGTCTTCTTCTCTAAAATAACACCTTTATCCTTTATTGATTCTGTATCAGATGCCTCAAGAAACTTGATCAAATTAGTCACGGGTACGATATCTTCAGGAGTTCCATCACAGGGCCGCCGGCCTGGAACGGGCATCACACCTCTGAGGAGTGGAACTGGGTATGCAGCCTCCAAATTCTGCACATATATGAACTGCCCAAGTTGCAATATGTTGCTCAAAATCATTTCATCCTCTTCACGAGGCAGCGAGACGCACATCGCGTGCGAAAAATCCGAAACTTTCAAGTAAAACCCTCTGTTAGGCCAAAGATCGCCTTCTTCCAACACAGGAATTATGCTTCTTATCTGCAACAACACGGGTTTTCGAACATCTACTGGCCCCTTTTCATCTACATTCATGTCTTCAAGAAGTTTTGTGAGAACCCCAGATTTCAAAGAAGCCATTGCACTTAAAAAGAGAGACCCAAAACGATGTATGAGTTCTTGTATTTGGAAAATTGTGTTGAGCGGTTTACAGAGTGGCTCTGAAACCTGAAACATTCAAATGAAACCTAAGAAAGATTGGATCAAATACGCTGAAACACGAAATGGGTTGTGGAGAAAAGTATGGATAGGGTCTTGGAAATGCAAGAACGATATATATAGAGTCACATTCAGGGCTTGTATAGAATGTGATTGAGGTAAAATTGTATCAACTTGGAGATAAGGCGTTGAAAAATCTCGAAGGATATGACAAGGTTATGACCAGAATTGGGGTATGAGATCCGAAAGAAGTGCAATTGATGAGAATGGGTGGTTCTGAATCAGTTTGGTCCCTCTGGAATCACACATCTGCGCTTTGTTGTGAGTCAGGGTTTTGAACCGACTAAACCGCCCCGCGAGGCGGGAAGGGAAAAAGGCAGTTAAAACCCTTGGTTTTTGGGATCGGCTCAGAGCTTAATATTTAGAATTATCCCGTGTTATTTTACTATGTCCGATAAAATTATTTTATTTAAATTTTTAATTTTACTTAACAAAAAAAAAATAACAAAACAAAAATATAAATTTAAATTAGATAATAATATTATCAGTTGAATTTGAGTGACTAACACGTAACGTAATAAAATAAGAAGTTTGGAGTATTTTAGATATTAAGATTTGAAGGGGAGCCGAACCCGATTCTTGAATTATATAAATGTCTCTCAGTCATCATGCCAAAAATAATAAATAATTGTTGGCCCCAAAAAGAAAAAGAAAAGAAAGGAAAAGAAAGGAATGCCAAACAGCGGAAAAAGAAACAGAACAAAAGTTCAATAAGTTATTGAATTTGCAAAACGTTATATGTATATATAGATGTAATAATGCAGCATTAGCTTAATTATAAACAATGTGTTTTCTGCCATAATATTACTACATAATAAAAACACGGCTATACTTGGCAGATCAAAGGTGAGCAAACTAAAGTGAAGAATGTGAGACCCACAAAAGCTTGTAAAACAAAAAAAAGAAAAAGAAAAGAAAATTCAAAGTAAAGGAGAAGTTCAATGGCCTTTTGTAACAATATCACTCCTGCCCTTTAAACCTTTTGGGCTTGCTGTAAATTTAGGAAAGACAAACGAAAACTGAGAATTTTAATGACATGCTTGGTTTGGTCTTTGGAGTACAAGTTCAACGATTCCAAGATTTTATCTTTTTTCTTGGGATATCTTAGCTATCGAGAGCATTGATCCTTGTTATGGGCCATTGTGTGTAGAGTTCATTGTGGGTAATGGTGCCTCAACTTACAAGTGAACGCAGCATCTTGACCATTTCTATGAGTAACAGAAGTGCCACCAACTCTCTAAGCTGCCATACATCACCAGAAAGATTCTTGCAAAGGACCAATTCCATTACAAGAAAACAGAATAAAGAAACTTGGAGAGGCCCATATCCCAATTAACAATATGCCTCTTAGGAGGAGAATGGTGCTGAAACATAAGCCTGTTATACTAATCATCCTCTACTTGCTTCCGATCTTCATTCCTCCTTGCTTGGTTCACTCAAGCTGTCTCGCCAATTCTCCATCACCCGCTCCAGTAAGTTCATCCAAGATTCTCTAGCTATTTTCGATACCCATTTTTTTTTTCTTGATGCCTTTTGCAAATCAGCATCATAATTAAGTTCCTTAAGATGTGTTAACTTGCTCTTTATTAGGCGAGTGATATGCCAATTCCCCATGACCCTAACACATTCGAAAGAAGAAATGGAAATGCAATTGGAGGTTCATTTCCTGCGAATTGCCACTCGAAGTGCAGCCATTGCATGCCCTGCATGCCGGTAGAAGTATTAGTCCGAAGAACAGAGTTGGAAGAGAATGAGTATTATTCCCAGGTGTGGAGGTGTATGTGCAAAGACAAACTGTTCTCACCTTAATCCTGCTTTTAATCACATTCTGGCCTATGAATTGTTGCTTGCAGCATCTTACTGATTAAGGAGAGTAAATTGCTTCTATATTCAACAATTTACAGAGCCGTTATGAGATTTCTTCTTTTTTTTTTGTGGTTGGTAAACAAGAAATTTCATCAAGGTGTGGCACTATAGTGCTCCTTTCTCTTTATTTATGTATGTATTGCCGTAGAAACATGTACAACACCGACTGAGGGAAGACTGGCTAGCCTTTTAAGCCATGGCAATGTAGGAAAGGTTACAGAACATCCAGGATTCTCATCTTCAAGCTTTGAAACTTCACCGTATTGAGCGGCTAGGTTGAATCTTACGTGATACATGCGTAAGTTAAATGTCATTGTAAATTAATATTGTATAGTTTATTTCAAATAAAAGAGTGTGTTTATCATGATATAGAAGGTTGAAATGCTGAGAATATAATGGATAGAACCTCTGTGAGTTCACATGTAGGTAATAAAGGAAGAAGACGTGTTTTAATTCTCAATTGATAGGCTTCAAGGACCATCTCCAACAACACATGCTAATAAAGGAAGGAAGACGTGTTTTAATTCTTATACTAATATCAACATTCCTATTATCTATATAGAGGCTTCAATGACAACTCATCTCTCTTTTGTTCCCTAAATAATGGTCAAATTACAAATCCTCTTTTTCTATTCAACAAAATCTTGTAATAGAATAGTAAGTAACCACCCCGATAACTTACCAAAAGAACGGCTAACAACGGAATGTCATTTAGAATCATTACTCTTAATTTTGTACCAAATACTACCCCTTTGTCTTAAAGAATAGGTTATGGATCTACTATAATTTACAATTAATAGGATGGTGTCAAATCTCTTAGACTAATAGCCCATTTGGAGCTTGATGAATGTAAAGTAAAAGGGAAAGATAAGGAAAAGAGAGAAAGTAAAAAACAAAAAAAATTAAATTTGTGTTTTTTGTTAAGTTAGAAACTAAATAACAAGAAAGAAATAAAAATAATTATTTCTTTTACTTATTTTTTTTTCTCTTCTCCCAAGTTCCAAACAGGATAGGCAACCCTCTGTGACAAAAAATTAGGGGATTCTGCGGAACCTAGTTTTTCACTAGATAATGACCTGGCTATAGTGTATACCGCATACTAAAGAGCCTGGTCTGATTAGCTCTATCAACCTAAGTGGTACGTGATTCCAAGATTAGGATTGTAGGATTTCGATTGGATTAGGTCATTGCCAATTGGGCCGTCCGCGTAAATCCGCCCTGGTTTTCAAAGACAGGTACTCAATCACGCCACGACTCACGACAACACGCCATTTGCCGAACGTATCAAAGTCAATTTTGCTGACTTTCCATTCCAAAGCTATTGCAGACATTTACGTGAAAGCCCCTGAATCCATTTAGTATTGACAAGGCATTTGTTTCAGCCTTCCAAGTAACAGTAAGATCTCAAGTTAAATCCTATCTAGGCTTTTGTCACCATTTAGCATTTATACAATATATAAAATTTACATAATTTGTGTGAACGGTCAATCTGTATGTAATTTAAAAATATAATTTGTCAACAACTTGAACACCTTGTTACAAAAAAAAAAAAATTATTAACTTATATACTAAGAGAAAGCTCTATACACACACCATGAGAGAGAGAGAACTAAAAATTACTTACAAATAGAGCTCTTGTCATAGCGTTAAATAAAAAGTGCTTGTAAATTTGTTCCAATCTTCTGGTGGTAATGTCAATGGAAAATAATGTAATTTTTCAGTTGAAATTGGTAAATTCGCAAAACTTCAAAAGTACTTGATATGTCTTACAAAAAATTCATATAAAATTTGCATACACTATGATATAGTAATGACAGTTTTGTAATTAAAAACTATTGTGGTGAGTGTTTATTTTAAAATGAAAGGCTTTTATTAAGACACGTTATTTTATATGAATTTTTTATTTGTATTTCATTACCCTGTGATGATAACATGGTATTTATGATGGACCATAATACAGTTAAGTAGTTGAAAAATTATCAATATTCTCTGCACCTTTTTATTTCCTTTTACCGGCGAAGGATATGAATGTCATTAAACCATGTCTAGTCACCCTTGAACTTTCCTCACTTATCATTTCAGTGCACCTTTACTAGTATAAATAAATGTCCCGCGACTTTGTTGCTATGTATTGTACATTACAAAATCATATGATCGAAGTTTGAAAATACTCACAAAGTTAGAAGAAGGAGAAGAAGAAGAAGAAGAGCTTCTAAAGCATGGAAGGCCTAATCCCAATGCTCCTCCACGCCCTCAAGAAACAAAGGCCCCAACATAGCTACCGGTGCCTCTCCGAGGGCTCTAACCGTAGCTACCACATGTTGATGGCACCGGACTCGTTTAATGGTTCGTCCCACCGTCGAACACGCTCGGAGTTTCAGCCACCAACGTTCGATTTCCTGGACCAGCGGTCTGCTCCGGAATTCTATCAAGCAGCTTCAACAAAGGCTCAGTAATGCCCGCACCTTCCACTGCAAATGGCTCAAGCCAGACTGGTTCGAATGCTTACCAAGTCTGGAAGGAGGCTAATTACACTAATCTCCGTCGACGATGAGAAAACTCAAAGTCAGGATTCAGAATTGTTTGATAATTCTTTTATATATATTCTTTAGTTTGCCTTGTTCAAGTGTCATCTATACTGCAATTTGTATCAATGGTTCTTTTATTGACAATTTCTTTTAATAATTTTTTTGTTGTTCTTGGCTTGAGCCCCGTTGCTTGCACTATCAAACATTTTTTCCCCAACTTTCTTATGCTGATGATTGTCTATCAACACATCTCTACATATTTTATAGCCGGTTGAGATTACAGAAATAAGTATTGTTATACGTGAGATTAAATTTTTTGAATGACAAGGTTTATATTAGGATTAGGTAGAGTAGGACCCAAAAAATGGGACTACAGAGGGACGGTTAAATATGATCATTAAATTAAAGGAGGATAATCCAAAACCACCGGATACGATATACCGGGAGCGGTTTTGTTGCACTCACAAAATGTGAGGTGGTTTCAATCAGTTACGTATTTCAATATGTATTTGCCACGTAGCAATAAAATTACGCACCCATCTCACCAGGTCGTTCCAATCAATTACGTGTTTTAATATGTATTTGCCACGTGACAATAAAATTATGCATTCATTTCACCAGATTATCCACTTTTGAGTATCTTTTAAAAATATTTTCAATAATAGAATACAAAGGATAAATGATACTTAAAAATTGATAATTTGGTGAGATGGGTGCATGATTTTATTGTCACGTGACAGAACACGTAACTAACTGAAACCACCTCACGTTTTGCGACTGCAGCAGAACCGCTCTCATGATATACCATCCCATTGTATTTTTCTGTTCTGAGAGAGATATGTGGGGCCCACAAATTTGACAATCCACCCCACACCGCCAAACAAACATTGTCTTGACAAATGAAGGTTGTAGTTATGACTTTGTCGCGATTCTACTTAGTTGTGACTGGATAGGATTGAGCTAAGATATTATAGTAACCAAATTGCATAGCATTTACCTTTCTTAGTTTTTTTTTTTCATATTTTTTTTATAATACGAGAGAATTTTGGCCAAAGCGGGCTCGTTCGAATCCACCCCCTAATAGGCAAACTCCTTGGCTAGTATTCCCAATCCACAACCTCAAGGCACGGATCTCCAAACAGGCGGCTGAGTCTCAATCTGGCCATCATACGATTCAACGGTACTTCTAAAAAAACACATCTAAAAGAATTCGAACTTAAGATTGACCGGCATTCGAGTTAACTAGTAATCAAATTGTCATACTTTTTGACTTGTTCCCATGTTCAACTCATCAACTACGTGTTTACGACCACCCATGATTATTGTCAAGGGTTTTTCCTGTCTTGTTTTTGAAAGACAAAAAAAAAAAAAAAAAAAAAACAAACATTGGTTAGCTACTTGAGGAATAGAGAGGTTTTTAAAGAACGTACATTAGTTTTATATAGCACGAAAACTAACTGATCACTGAGCTACCTTTAATAATTCATCATTAGCATTAGCATCTTATAAATGGAAAGGGTTTTAGGAAAATAACTGTCATACGACAAAATTTAATAAGAACGAGTACCAAAAATCTTCGACTTGACTACTCGGCTTTTTTCTATATTTTGGACAGTAATGGAGATTACTAGTTATACCTCCTCTAATCCCATCCAGCAAACAAAAATGTTTAATGAATATGATTTTGTCACATACTTTTTAGGGATGTATAAAAGCTTAAGCTGTCTTTATGACCACTCCAACATTAACAATGCCAATCTAGAAATACCCCGAGTTTTTTACAAGAGTAACATTTTTTTTAAAAATAATTTCATCTCTAACACTTTGTCAAAAATAATTCTCAAACTAACATTTTGACATCATCCTTAAAAGAAGTATTTTATTCATATGCGATTATAATTTACAAAAATTGATTTTTTGCCCTAATATATACATGTTTTCAAATTTACCGCTTTCGTTCATAATAGAAAAACTCTTATTTTGATTGACAACACTTTATAATATGTTTCACCTTCCAATCGTACACTAGTAACAGTATGCTTTTGATTAAGTAGCGTAGAAATTTTTTTTAGGGCTTTTGTCACCAAATATATATTTACAACCTATGGGTAGGGATGTAAATTTGGCCTGAGGTTCATAAGCCGTTTGAGCCCACAGGGCCAAAGCCCGGCCCGAGCCTGACTTGGGCCTAACCCCCTTTAAAAATATAATTTGGTCAACCCAACCTGCCCAAAAAGCCCAATCCTAGACCTGCCCAAAAAAAAAAAATAAGTAATAATATATTTTTATATACTAATAGTTTATAAGATTTACATTAATCAACACCATAAGAGAAGAATCATTTATATATTGTTGTATAATCTTTATAAGTTTGATTCAGTCTCTAACTTGTGAATTATTATTGATTATCAATTTAAATAAAAAGTGTCTTATTGTAGTTTATAAATTTGTTCCAATACTTTATAAGTTTTGTAGGTGGAATTTTTAAGAAGGCCTGGTTGAACTCTCAAACCAAATCGACAAGCATGAACAATCTGCAAGGGAAGAAGACGATGACAATGTCTCGACCTTCTTTGGGCTAAAGGTACTCCGATAATTAAGTTAGTAAGCTTAATCACAATGAATCGAATAGAATATTAGAGAGCTAGAATTCATACACTATGATATAGTAATGACAGTTTTGTAATTAAAAACTATTGTGGTGAGTGTTTATTTTGAAGTGAAAGGCTTTTATTAAGACACTTCATTTTGTATAAAAATTTTATATGAATTTTTTATTTGTATAACATTACCCTATGTTGATAACATGGTATTTATGATGGACCCTAATACAGTTAAGTAGTTGAAAAATTATCAATATTCTCTGCATCTATTTATTTCCTTTGACCTGCGAAGGATATGAATGCCATTAAACCATGTCTAGTCACCATTGAACTTTCCTCACTTATCATTTCAGTGCACCTTTGCTAGTATAAATAAATGTTCCGCGACTTTCTTGCTATGTATTGTACATTACAAAATCATATGATCGAAGTTTGAAAATATTCACATAGTAGGAAAAAGAAGAAGAAGCAAAAGAAGAAGAAGAGTTTCTAAGGCATGGAAGGCCTAATCCCAATGCTCCTCCACGCCCTCACGAAACAAAGGCCCCAACATAGCTACCGGTGCCTCTCCGAGGGCTCTAACCGTAGCTACCACATGTTGATGGCACCGGACTCGTTCGATGGCTCGTCCCACCGTCGAACACGCTCGGAGTTTCAGCCACCAACGTTCGATTTCCTGGACCAGCGGTCTGCTCCGGAATTCTCCCGCTCAAGCAGCTTCAACAAAGACTCAGTAATGCCCGCACCTTCCACTGCAAATGGCTCAAGCCAGACTGGTTCGAATGCTTACCAAGTCTGGAAGGAGGCTAATTACACTAATCTCCGTCGACGATGAGAAAACTCAAAGTCAGGATTCAGAATTGTTTGATAATTCTTTTATATATATTCTTTAGTTTGCCTTGTTCAAGTGTCATCTATACTGCAATTTGTATCAATGGTTCTTTTATTGACAATTTCTTTTAATAAATTTTTGTTGTTCTTGGCTCGAACCTCGTTGCTTGCACTATCAAACATTTTTCCCCCAACTTTCTTCTGCTGATGATTGTCTCTCAACACATCTCTACATATTTGAGAGCTGGTTGAGATTACAGAAATAAGTAATACCATGACATACCGGATGAGGTATTGTTATACAGGAGATTAAATTTTTTGAATGGGAAGGTTTATATTATGATTAGATAGAGTAGGACACAAAAAAATGGGACTACAGAGGGACGGTTAAATATGATCGTTAAATTAAAGGAGGATAATCCAAAACCACCGGATATAATATACCATCCCATGGTATTTTTCTGTCCCGATCGAGAGAGGGATATGTGGGGCTCACAAAATTGACAATCTAATCTCACCCTTATAGCCAAGCAAACATTGTCTTTAACAAATAAAGGTCGTGGTTATGACTTCGTCAGGCTTCTACTAGTTGTGTCCGGATAGGATCGAACTAAGATATCATAGTAATCATAGCATTTACCTTTCTTAATTAGTGTTTTTCTTATTTTTTATGATATGGGAGAATTTTAGCCAAAGCAGAATCGTTCAAATCCACCTCTAATGAGTAAACTCGCTCAAAGATTGGCTAGTATCCCCAGTCCACAACCTCAAGGCACGGATCTTCAAGCAAGCAGCCGAGCCTCAATTTGACCATCATACGATTCAACAGTACTTCTAGAAAACACATCTAAGAGAACTCGAACTCAAGATTGACCTGACATATACACGAATGAGTTATCTAGTTATCAAATTGTCATACTATTTAACTTGTTCCCATTTTCAACTCGTCAACTACGTGTTTACGACCACCCATGATGATTATCAAGGGTTTTACCTGTCTTGTTATTGAAAAAAAAAAAAAAGAAAGAAAGGAAAACAAACATTGGTTAGCTACTTGAGAAATAGAGAGATTTTTTAAGAAATATTGGTCTTAGCACGAAGACCAACCAATCACTGAGCCATACTTAATGATTCATCAGTAACATTAGCATGTTATAAATGGAGAGATTTCATGGAAAATAATTATCACACTACAAAATCTGATAAGAAAGAGTACCAAAAAAACTCTGACTTGACTATGGAACTTTTTCTTGTATTTTGGACAGTTAAGGAAATTACTGGTTACCTTCTCTAATCCCATCCAGCAAAAAAAAAAATATTTAACTAATATAATTGGGTAATACTATACAACTAGAAAATTCATACAGAATTTATTACCAGAATGATGTGGCTAAGTTGTAGGCCTATCACTTTAAAATAAAGAACTCACCAGTTACTTGTTTATTATAAAACTGTCATCGCCACATCATTCTGGTGTAGAATTCTGTACAAAAATTCTAGAAGAATAATATTTTTCAATATAATTTTGTCACATACTTTTTATAGATATATAAAAGCTTAAGCTGTCTTTATGACCACTCCAACATTAACAACGCCAATCTAGAAATACCACCTTCATCAACAGGGCAAAATTATCCTCACGATAGGACCATCGTATTAATTAGAAAGCCAATCAAGAGTAATTTTGTCCATTTACACTAAATTAGGTCGGTAAAAGCCTGAATTACCCTCACTATAGGACCACCCTATTAATTAGAGGAATATCCTCCTAGATATCGTATTGAAGATCCAAAACCATTTCTAAGTAATGCGAGGAACTGTAATTCTGTAAACAAATGTAAACAAACTACATAGTAACTAAGACCTCTCTCTCTCTCTAAACATTCATTCTAAGTTGGTCAATTAATACAAAATCAGAATCAAAGTTGGAATTTGGAAATGCACTTATATTCGCGTCAAAGCGATATCTTAGATGATTTATATATAAAGAACAGTTTGTTACCTTCTACAAGCCACCTCGTAACTTCGCTTTACTATCTTTCCTACCCTCTCCTTTATATATAATGTCTTTCATAGTTTGGTTCAAGCCAATCCATCGCTTTACCACCTTACTACCCTCCTTAATTGTTATTAGAGTACTGGTACACGTACCTCTAAAATATTCTCTCTCTCTCTCTCTCTCTATAGTACTATACAACACATCTATACTACATATATAGGGAATGTTATGAAATTACACCGTGTGTAAAACATTGTCTTTAGACTCTTCAAAAACTTTTTGCAAAACATATTTTTCTAAACCCTTGGTTAGGTTGCATGGGTTTTTTTTTTTTTGTCGTGCCAGCATTGCTAACGTTAGTTTTGTTTGTTTTTCTGGTCAGTATTAGTTCGCTTGGTGATAAAGAGCTTTAAAACTTTCATTTTTGCTTAACTTATTTATTTGCTTGACCATAATGCATGATTATCAAATACGTTGGTTGTAAATACTTTTTTGTGTATGTATAATGTGTAATTATATGACTTCTAATACGTTGATTCACACGAATTTCAGGGTGTGAAACAGTAATGAACGAACACAATGACGACTGGAGAGAAAAACAATCTGCTTCTGTTGCTATTTTATCCTCTTCTTCTTTCAGGTTTGTCTTATATCTGCATGCTATTATCTCATCTTCAAGATAGAACATGGGTTTTTTTCCCAAAATAATTAAATTTGAAAAGGTTTTTTTCGAAATAACAAAAATTAAGGATAAAAATTGTCTCTCTCTCTATTCTCTCATTCTCATTTTATAATAAAAATTATACATAAAATTATAATATTTATAAAAATTTTATTATTTTTATTTTAATTTTAAAAAATAAAAATAAAAAATATGGACAGAGTTAAGTAATAATTAAAATATTTTAGTAATCAGTGACAAAATGTTATAAAAAGTGTTATAAAATAGCAAAAATTTGCAGAAAATAATTTCAAGGATAAAATAAGTAAAATATTTATTAGTAAAATAAGTATTGTTAAATATATAGTTATTTTATAAAGTAATTTGTAGTAAATTGTTTTGCAATAAATAAAGTATTATAGTATTATAATTTTTTTTATTTTATAACACTTTGTCTATATTTTTATTATTACTTAATTATGTTTATATATTTTGCTATTAATATTTTTTAATTATTACTTAACTTTGTTCTTAATTTTTGCTATTAAAATATTTTAATTATTACTTAACTCTGTTTTATATTTTTTTATTTTATTTTTAATTTTAAAATAAAATTTTTTCAAAAAATATTATAATTATTATGTATAATTTTTATAAAGTGAGAATGAAAAAATAGAGAGAGTGAGAGAGAGGGTAGTAGAGAGAGAAAGAGAGAGAGGGGAGTAGAGAGAGAAGGAGAGAGAGGAAACAAAAAGAGGAGAGACAGAGCGAGAGTGAGAAGTCAATAGAAAAGAGAAAGAGAGACGCAGCTACAAGTTGCGTTTTTTGGGAGATTTTTTTTTTTTGCTAGAAAACGTAATTTTGGATTACGTTTTTTCAGAAAACACATTTTCAATGTGCGTTTTACCTTAGATTAGAATAAGATTTTGATTTTTGTTATTTCAAGAAAAATCTTTTCAAATTTAATTATTTTGAGAAAAAACCCATAGAACATGCATGTTGCAGTCTTTTATGGTGATTAATTGGTTGATAACCAAAGAAAGGAAATTATTGATAACCGTATCTTGAAACCGACGTCTCGTGCTAAGTTTCTTCTTTTTTATACCGCTGATTCTAAGTCCCGATAAAGGAAGAAGTTAGGTAAAGAAAAATTTACAGTCACATTTATGATTATAAAATTCGGATTTGGATCCTTAAATCTTTATTCTATTGATTAAAGCGTTGATATATCAATTAAAGTAAAAATAAAAGGTTCAGATGAGTTAATTTAAAACTTTAGTTAAAAATTAACGAGTTTTAATTATATATAATGAACGAAATTTTAATGTAACATTTATGATATGACCTTATCTAGTCCATGACTTGATAGAATAAAGATCTCTATTCTAATTATAGATAATAGAGGATCAAATTCATGATATTCTGAGAGTGATTGATGAGGAAAAACTGAATTGCATTGATAGTTTCTTGTGTCCAACCTAAAAATGAGGAGTTTACATAGGGATACAATGAGAATTATATAGAAAGAAATAAATGTTAAATATATGAATTTTACGATATTCTCCCATATTCATTTTCTTTGATTTGGTTTTGATTGAAATAAAAATTTTCATTCCATCAATTAATGAATTAGATAAAGTCTTATCAGATTTCCTAAAAAAAAATATATTGTTTTATATTAAAATTCTTTTGTTCTGATGTAACAACAAAATTATTTTTTTTCAAATAAGTTTTAAGACAACTTATTTGAATTCTTGATTTGAATTTTAACTGACTTGTCAACACCTTAATCAATGAAATATAGATCGTCATTCTAACCATGGAGTAGAGAGTATCATAGTGAATCCCATTTTGTTGATATGTTCCGGTATATTTCAGGATTGATGTTGTTTACAAAGCATTGTCAATCCATCCTTGATGCCCTCCAATCCTTGTTATGATGCCATCATGCTTTATTGTTTGCTCAATAATTTATGCAAACGATTTCAAGAAATGGTCGAAATGTTCATGTATTAAAGTAGAATCATCAAATGAAATCTAACTTATTGTGTCATAAGTCCCAAAAAAATGAACAAAAATTCTATTTTTATAGGTCTTTTATTTAAAGAACACCACTACCATGGCGTGGATATAGTGGTATTTTTTAAATTACAAACTAAAAATAGTAAGTGTATTAATTTGAAAAGTATTTATAACAAATAATCACACCATTCTCCATGAAATTATGTATAAAAAAATATTATGTGTATGTTATTATTATTATTAATAAAAAAAAAGAAAAAAGGCGAAGTCTATATTAAGGCTCCGTTTGGTAGAGCTTAAATTGAGTTTTTTCAGTTTTGCTTTTTTTTTTTTTGTTTTATAAGCAAAAAATTTGAATTTTTTTTAGGTTTTCTGTTTTTATAAACTAAGATAAGTAAAAAGCCAAAAAAAAAAAAACAAAATAGCTAAAAAGATATAGTTTTTTTGCTTATAAGCTGAAAAAGTTAGGCCAAAAAAACTTTAAAAAAATTGTACCAAACGGATCCTCTCTCTCTGTCTCTCTCTCTTCCCAGACAATGTAATTAACAACTTGCAAAAATGTTTTGCAGGGTTAGCAGTCGATGCTATGTCATATGACTACAATGTGGCTCTCGAAGTAAGCTTTCATTCATTGCTTACTTTTTTTTTATTGTCAAATTGCTCATTGCACAAGATCCGTGGAAAAAAAATTTCCTGTCTCTGGAATTGATTTTCTTTAATGTTAACAATTTTTCTAGTGTTCGGCAAATCCTCAAAAACCACAGTACAGTGGAGGAATTGTCGTCAACCCAGAATTAGATCACGGGTTGAAGGGCTGGACTGCATTCGGAGATGCAAAAATAGAGCAAAGAGTGTCAAAGGGAGGCAACACCTTCATTGCTGCTCGCTACAGGCACCAACCACACGATAGCTTTTCGCAAAAGTTTTACTTGGAGAAGGGAAAATTCTACACCTTTTCTGGTAAGTTTTTTGGCCAAGAAATACAAAGCTATAATATTTGAAGAAATATTTGATGCTGTGTGATTTGTGTTTATTGCAGCTTGGTTACAAGTAAGCCAAGGAAATGCTAAAGTAGCCGCCATGTTCAAAACACCGGCCGCCTTTGAACGTGCCGGCTGGGTTGTTGCTGAGTCCGGCTGCTGGTCCATGCTCAAGGCTGGCCTCATTGTGAATGCTTCAGGCCCTGCAGAGCTCTATTTCGAGGTAATACAAACATATTATGTATGTCTCTATGTATTACAAAGTATTCAAAATTCTCTTTTTTTTTGTTGTTCCCTCTTGTCATGAGCCCTCTTGTCATGCGCCAAACAATGGTCAGGGTTCTGCGTTATTTATTAGGCTTTTATCTGTATAAAGTGAATGTAATCATGACATATTTGTAATCATTATAAATTTGATAAAATAATAAAAATGTTGTTGCGAAGGATAACATGTTACTTTGAAACAAAATGACAAAATTGTTTTTTGATAATCCATTCTAAGAGGTGAAATAACAAAAATAATCATTTGACAAAATTATTATTAATTCTAACGATTTTTATTTATTTTATGGTTAAACCTAAACTATATAGAGGTAATATGATTTTCACTTAAACTACAAAAGATAAAGTGTAATTACTCGTTATTTATTTATCTAATATTTTAACTAACCGCGGTCCTTTGCAGAGCAATGATGCTTCGGTCGAGATATGGGCAGATAGCATTTCATTACAACCATTCACAAAAGAGCAGTGGAGATCTCATCAACATCAAAGCATTGAGAAGGTATTAAAATTTTGGATTCTTTTCAAAACAAAACCTTGCACCTTGAACAAACAAACAATAAAAAAGCAAAAATTTTACATCATACTCTAGCTCATATCTACCAAAAATTTCTTCTTGACGATATCTCAATCTACTCATGAACAATTGAACAATTTAAACAAACTTGCAGGCTCGCAAGAGCTCAGTGAAACTCCTCGCGGTGGATGCCAAAGGCAATCCTCTAGCAAACGCAACGGTCACCATAACACAAAACAGACCAAATTTCCCATTTGGCTGCGCTATGAGCAAGCACATCCTAACCAACGCCGCCTATCAGAAGTGGTTCGCTTCCAGGTTCAAGGTGACAACGTTTGAAAACGAAATGAAATGGGACAGCACCGAATGGTCCAGAGGCAAAGAGAACTACTCTGTCTCCGACGCCATGCTTCAATTTGCCAAGAAAAACAACATTCAAGTCCGAGGCCACAATGTTTTCTGGAACGACCCCAAGTACCAGCCCCAATGGGTCAAATCGCTCTCGCCAAATGAACTCCGATTAGCCGTCGACAAAAGAGTAAACTCCATTGTGAAAAGATACGCAGGGGAAGTTATCGCGTGGGACGTTGTTAATGAAAATCTCCATTTTAATTTCTTCGAAAGCGTGCTTGGAAATAACGCTTCGGCCAGTTTGTTTAGCAAGGTTCACCGGCTTGATGGTGGAACAACGTTGTTCTTGAATGAGTACAATACAATAGAAGAGATGCATGACGGAGCATCCACGCCGGCCAAGTACCTTGAAATGATTCAAGAGATCCGATCCGGCGGTTATGGTGGTTCTTTGGGAATTGGGCTAGAGGCACATTTCAGTACCCCAAACCTTCCTTACATGAGAGCTTCTATTGACAAACTTGCTGCTGCTGGATTGCCCATTTGGCTTACAGAATTAGATGTCACACGCAGCCCCAATCAGGTAATTATAATTTTTCAAAGGTTTAGTCGTACTGTTTCAAATTTATTGTTTTAAATATTATATATTTTATGAAACTATATATTTACTCATAAAAAATACTCACAAAATTTGATATTACACATGTTAAGTATTATTTAATACTAACTATAAAAAAAAAATACTGGCCATGGGAGGAATTTCCTTCGGAAAATTCCGTCTAGTTGGCGTCGCATGTACCAGACTGTAAGTCTTCGACTTGCGTAACAGCGAGGAGTCGATCTCACGCTCAAAGTCTAGGTACAATTCGTTCAACTAATGGAGGTTTGTGCTACCAATAAATTACACTACATTGGGAGCCGACTCACGAAGTTGAACACATGACCAATCAAGTGGGAAGCAAACTAACTGACTAACTAAACTTACTCACATATTTTAACATAATATAAACATGTTATGTGTATCTAAAAACAAAAAGTCCAATAGACGTTTATTGTTAAAATGAAAACAAAATTAACTTATTCTACAATAAGTTAAAAAAATCTCCTATAATCCCGTTTATGCGGTACTGACTGATACCTCCCAGAACAATCAGATTTTGTCTTGACCTAGGAAACTCATTCATCCTAGTATGGTGTAGTATCAGTTATTGTACACGATTTCTATACACTTGAATTAGTTTGATGACTAACATTATTAAATTAAGGATAATGTTATATAAATAAAAAATTCACAAATTTTTTTTTATACAAAATAATATGTCTTAATGGGAGCTTTTTATTTCAAAATAAACACCTATCATAATAGTTTTTAATTACAAAACTGTCACTGCTACATCATTTATTTATGCATATTTTTTGCATAATTTTTTTGTAAGGATAACATTTTTCTTAAATGAATATACTAACCTAAACAACATTTATGGGGACAGGCTATGTACTTAGAGCAGGTGTTAAGGGAAGCTCATGCACACCCACATGTCAATGGGATCGTAATGTGGGCATCGTGGAGACCGGAGGGATGCTGGCGGATGTGTTTGACCGACAACAACTTCAGAAACTTGCCGACCGGAGATGTAGTAGACAAGCTCATCGGAGAGTGGAGTCATACAGGGTTGTCGGCCAAGACAGATTCCGAAGGTCACTTTGAGACTCGACTTTTTCATGGATATTACAAGGTCACAGTCACTCACCCGAATACGATAGATTCTTCAGTGGCTCAAAGCTTCAAGGTTGCCAGCTCAATGAATAAAACCCCGCAAAAAACTCTATATGTCAAAGTTTATGCATAACAATTACTTCACTTTTAGGCATTACATGTTAAAGGTTCCATAGAAAAATGAATGTAAGAGATTCTTGCAAGTTGGTTGAATATATTTATATATATATATATATATGTATATACTAACAGGGAATTCCTACTACGCATAGATTACAAATATAGAATTATAAGTCGATTTATTAAATAAATTTTTTATTACCAAAGAGTTTTATAAAATTATGCATTTAAAATATGATGTTAAACGATACAACATTTATAAGATAAATTATGTTATTTAGACTAAACCTGTTAACAATAATGTATTATAATAGCTATAAAGAGAAAACATAATTTATGTACTAACTATTACGTTACACTTTTAAGACATATTTGTTTATTGGAAGTAAATACATTAATAAATTTCAACATTAAGTTTATTGAGTTATATTCATAATTAAAAAGAAAAATATATAAATTACAAAAAAAGATATGAATATATATGTCTAATACCTATCAAGAAATAGTCATTCAAATTTAAAAAAAAATAATGTTATTATATCTTATTTTTTGAGAAAATATAAATTAATAGCAAAAGAAAATTAATTGAATTTTCATAAGTTAATTAAAATAAATATAGGTAAAATTTTTAATTCCATACACGAATAATTTTTGTCTATAAAATTATGTAATGAAAAGTTTAGTATACTTTATATGTGTTAATGATTCGTTATTTGTTCATAACAATGAAACATCATTAATCTTTTTTCATATGTATGTTCTTTTTCAATATCTAAAGGATTGTATGTTATGAGTTTATTAAAATAAAACTATACTTATGCCAATATACAAGATCTTAAATATATTGTGACATACACAAAAAAATTATTGGTATTTGTACTTCTAAAAAGAATAATTAAAAAAATTTAAATATAAAATTGGATAGTTTTGAATTTTAAGGAATAAATTTCTAAAATTATAACAAAAATATTTAAGGAAATTGAAAATAACAATACTATGTCCTTTTTAATTTAAAGAAGAACTTTCTACAATTGTAAGAGAGAAATATAAGGAAATGTAAAGGTAAGAATTTTAATTTTTTGAATTTTAAGTAAAACTTTTCAAAGTAACATAAGATTACCTTAGTTTTAGTAAAAAGTTACTAATCCTTAATACAAAGTAAAAGTTTCTATATTTAAAGGTTAAACCAATACTATTATAACATATATAATATTAGTAATTTAAAAATTTACAAAACTTAAAAAAATTGAGTCTTTTAACATCAAAGACTCTACAACCTATTGTAGGGTCTCTCTCTCTCCATAAACACAAGCGACAATGCATATTGTATAATACCAAATACAAATTCCTGAAACAAATTCTGCGTCCTCAAAGCCAAGAAGGCACCAGTTTGTTAATTATGGTCATCTGTAGTGAAGAATTAGAGATAACTACATTTCTTCAACGAGCGTTTGTAGTCCAACGGTTAGGAAAATTGCCTTCCAAGCAATAGACCCGGGTTCGACTCCCGGCAGACGCATTAAGCTCTTAAAATGTGCTCAATTTTTTTTTTTTTCCCTAAACAATGCCAATGTGGTGATGATGATGATGAAGAAGAAGACAATAATCACAACATTAACAACGAGCAATAAGAACTTAATATGCAAGTCAAGGAAGAAAAAAGTTCCATTAAATATCTTGTGTAGCGAAAACAGAAGTAGTACAAATTGAGAATCAAAGACTGAATGGAAAAACATGGATCATCTTCTTCTGACTGCTATGAAACATGATACAGCAGCCATTATCAGAGTCATTGCAAAAGAACTCATATCGTCGAAAATGGCTGAAAATCGCATTTCTTGCAGATCCCAGAGAGTCGAGACACACAGAAATAACCCATCAAGAATCACTCGCAAATTAGCCATCACTACTCTAGCTTGTTCATCAAATGCACTTCACTTCACGGCATCATATATCATCTAGAGAGAGAGAGAGACAGAGAGAGAGAGAGGGATGAGAACCAGCAGGTATATTGTTGTTTCTGATGTTTTGCCTTGTCACGTTAAGTTTGAATGTTTTCCCTTGTCACGTGTAGGAGGAGAATATGAATCAGTGAGAAGTGAAAATATTTCTGATCCTTCGAGGATGCTTCCTTCTCTCTTGTCATATGGTACAATGGTCCCGAGAATCATATACATGCGGGGAATCATATACATGCAGGAGCTTCCAAGAAACTTCATGCAGTAACTTTATATGCACGAGAAGTGCCACAATGAAAATGGGACCAGCACTACATCTTTTCTCTTTGAATTCTTCCTTTTTGAGAAATGTTATATAAATAAAAATTTTATACATACTTTTGTAGAATGGTATGGATCATTTAAAGACTTTTTACCTACTAAAATATTTTACGTCGAAACAAACGGAGTCTTAGTGTCTTGAGCTTTAAAATGAATATCACCCATTCAGATAATTTTGATTGCAAAAATGCATCTTTTTGGTTGTGACAACTCTCACCCTACTCATAAAATTCGGGACTGCAATGAAAGTAAAGTTCTAGTGTTACATTTTTAATCGATTCTTTAAAGAAAGAAGTTAATTATCTTAAGGAAGGCGTCAATATTCACGTATTGTTTTATGTTGAAAAGTAGAGAAAGAAAAAATTCTAATCTTATAAAAAAGTTATACAAGTAATTCTTCTAGAATGATGTGGTGATGAAAGTTTTATAATTAAGAAAATTTTATAATTAAGAGTCATCTTGATGGTGTTTTACTTTAGGTAATGTTCTAAAGAACACTTTAAAATAGTTATTTTAGTTATTGACCTCTTGTTGTAAAATAAGAAATATGATAATCCTTCTTTAGCTTAAAGCTAAAAGATTCAACACCATTTTAAATATTCACTTCCAAATGCTACTATGAAAGAGTTCATAGCAAACCAAAATAATAAGATGGAAATTTATGTTTTTACGCAGTGTAGACTCAGGAATTTTTTCAAATGAAGGCAAAAAATATTCCTAAAGTAAAAAATTTTAATGAGGCTTTTTACATTTTTCATGCTAGTGTAAATTTTTACGTAAAATTTTATTGTTATTTTTAAATAAAAAATTATTAATTTATTTATTTTTCTCTCTTTTCAATGGAGCATTCACTAAATTACAATCAATTTAACCATCTAATAAAAATTGATTTTGATAAAATATTCACCAAATAATTCAATTAGCATAATACGAAATTAGTGATTCAACCAACAAAATAAATAATTTACTTTTCAGTTCTATTTATAAACCCACAAACAATAAAAAAATTACACTTTATTTAAAAGAAAATCAAACAAACATCGATCTATATAAAAATACAAAAATATTATATCAACAAGCCGTTTGATGATGTTATCAGTAAGATTTATTAATTTATTTTTCAATTTAAAACTTTTGTCTTTGTACGCGAGAGAGAGAGAGAGAGAGAGAGAGAGTTGTGAGGGTTTAAACTTAGAGGAAAAGCGAGTTGTATATGTGAGCATTGATCTTTCTTGTACTTATAAAAGTATATGTAATTATAATTTTTTAAATAGTTTTTTCAAGTTAATTAAAGTGGTAAATTTAGGATTTTTTTATGGTTTTTATTGAAGTAGGCCTTTTCTTTCTTTTTTTAGGGGTCTTTTCTCATTTAGATTGATACCATTTTTTTGTTTGGGGCTTTTTTTTTTTTAGATTGAGGTTTTTTTTATTTAAAAAAAAAGCCAAAATTATATAGAATTTTAACTATAATAAGTAGGGTTTTTAAAAATTAGAGACCTAAAGAGATTGTTTTGATGGCTTTAGATTTGAGTCGTCCTTATCTATTCCTCTCTCATGCGATTACGTAGTGAAGTCTTGATAATATTCATTACAGAAAAATTCTCTCAATTGATACAGTTGTAACATGTAAATCAGTGTCAACTTTACCAGCAAATATATTAATGGATAGACAATATCTTTCTTCATCTCAACTAATTTTTGAACAAAGAGATAATGTTATTAGGGCTTATATCATTTTGGGTGTATTTTAGATGGGTATGAGTTTGGATTGAGTTAAAAAATAAAATAAAATGAGTATTGGATTTAATCGGACAAAGTTCATTTTTAATTGAGTCAGATTTAAATTTTTTTTTATTTTTTCAAAATTCAGTGGAGGCTGCCGACGTTGCTCGGCCAAGCATCGGTCTGCCCTATTTTTATATAATTTTTCAACATACAATTTCAGCATGAAATGATAGTGATATTTTTTAGATTAACCTAAAATAATAGTTATTTTAGTTTAAAATTGGAATAAAAATAATCACAAACAATCACATTATTTTTTATAAAAAGTTGTGCTTGAATAATCTTATTACTCTTAATTTAGCAATTAATAGAAAATTATTGCTAAGTACAATTTGGGGAGCCAAAAGAGCTCTTTGTACTCTAGTCGCAAAATTCAAACCAATTGGGTACTTCCCACAATTCCCATACGGCCCTACACTCCCACTTTCCAAGAAACAATAATTGAATTACTTCATTGTCCTTGCTTTTGAGTATAATGACAGAAATACCGTCCCTCCCTGCCACGGTGGCATCGTAATCTTCTACAACCTGGCGATTGCAACCGATCAGCTAGACCACGTCTCCAGCAATGCACAAATGAGACATCACATTCAAATAACTCATTTAAACTACGTCGTTTCTTATATTCACAAACAGTTCCGAACCAAACGCAGCCCAGCGCGTGAATATTTTCGCACGCTCGAAAACCCTATGCTGTAGCCTGAGGTTCCCCCTCTCCTGAATTGGCGCGTTGAAACGTATAAAAGTTTCGTTCCTTTTTTTTTTTCATTACACACCGACCCTTTTCGTTTCTGTTAAAGAAAAATGAATATGAAATTGATTTTTACTTGGATTTTGAATTTGAAAGATTTCAGGAGTTGAACAGAGATTTCAAATACAGTATACAAATATTTACACACCATATATATATATATATATATATTTATAGAGAGAGCGAGGGAGAGAAGTTCAAGCATCTTCATCAGATCGGAAGCCTCAATTGCTTTTGTAGTTTGGATTCAATGGGGTTGTGGGAAGCGTTCCTCAATTGGCTACGGAGGTAAGCCTTGTTTTTGCGGACATGTGTTCTTTCGATTCAATGTGTGTTCGTTCAAAATTAATTCATATGGTTTTGATCTTTTTGATGATTAGCTTTACGTTTGATCCCAAAGGAATTTTTGGCATTGTTTGATATTGGTTAGATGCTATAATGGGTTTTTGTCTCCGACGAAATTCTGGGTTTGTCTCTTTTGGGCACTGAGAAATTGTAGGAAAAGAAAATTAAGTTTTTGTCCTCTGCACGACTATTTACTGGGTTTGTTGATACTGCTGCATGACTTAGTCTTTCTTTGAAAAGTGACCGTTTCCTTTAATGAAGTTCTTGATTTGAAGAGTCTGTGACACAACAAACAGTGGTTTGGCGTTTGGACTTCGCTTTGACACTTTTTTGATGGTTGGCTTTGGCTCTATTGATGGGTACATGGGTTTAATTTTTTGATACTACTATTGCAGGCAGAGTGATGTGGTTGTGTTATATATACTCAAGGGGATACCTGAAAACAACCCTATTTCAGCCCTTATTTTCATTTTTTTTTTCAATTCTTCTGTAGCTTGCTATCTGCCAAAGTAATCGAACAAAAGCTTTTGTGAACCGATAAGAACATATACTAAACTTGATCTGAGCAAAAAGGCTAAGAAAGGTATAAGCTTTTGTGAACTGGATGCTAGCTGTTGCATATTGCATATGGAATTCAAGTGATTGATAGGATTTGCACATGTTGTGAAGCTGAGGATGGCCTAATCTAGTTGGACCGCCTTGCATGGGCCCTGTATGGGAGGTTGTAACTTAGCTATGTTAGTTGAAATAGATGCATTGATGGGTACTTTAATTGCATGGTTTTCAAAGTCTTGTGCTTGCCTAGTTTGATGTTAGTGTGACTTTCATTTTTTTTAGATTTTTGAGAAGATTGCAAGAATTGGGTTCTTAATAGGATTGATTGGAGGTTGGAATCATCAAATTTGAAATCATGGCTGTCTATGAGATGGGAAGATGTTACAATAGAATATATTTATATCTAAAAATCATAAACAAATAAACATCACAAACTGGGGAATTTTAATGGGAAAGAACAATTGTAAATTAACCTCCTAAAAGCAAATGAAAGCAATATCTGGTGGAATGGTGTTAAAAAGCAAGATCCCTCCATCGCTATGGGACCTGGCTGACACGCTATCAACACCCGTTTTTATTGGATACTGGTTTCAAACCAATGATTCTCAGTGGGTTAGTAGACAAGTGCAAGTAATGTGTGTGAGTGATGAAGAGATAGTGGAAGCCATGAAAGGAAAGGCAGGGTTGTATCTGGTGGAATGGTGTTAAAAGTTTTAGTGGTGCCAATGGTTGAGAAAAGTGTTTATGGTAGGGAGTTGGAGAGGCCTGTAATGGTGGCAATGATGGGGTGAAAATAGCGAAGTTATTGTGCAATCAAGGTGGAGAACAAGAGAAGTATTAGTGGCAATTGGAGTAGCAGTTCCTTGTGATATGTGACATTGTTGTGTTGATGGTAATGTAGTGGTGACTATTGGCAGACCAAAAGGAGAAGAGGGGGGCAAAACTTTTAAAATTCCCTAGACCTCCTATAGATTTTCATAACAAAATATAGTGTATTGGCTCCCCCAAAATTTAAGAAATTTTACCTTGGTCTCTACAAAATGTAAAAATTTTACCTTGGCTCTCCAACACAAATCATGGGTCCACCACTAGTGGTGAGATAATTAAGTACGCTACTTTTTTTGTTGCTATTGGAAAATTTATTTCGTTGGTGGTACTGGTTATAGTTACTAGAGTAGGAAGTGGAAAGGGAATATGACAGGGGAAACGAAAGAGGGAAACACAGCCAGAAAATATAAGAAAATGTAAAAAAAAAAAAACGAATCCAAATGAAAATCCTAATAGAAATATTAGTAAGAAACTTTTGCAAAATTGAAAACAAGCCTTGGGAAAATTTGTAGGAAGCACTTGTGAATCATTACGTGAAGTGCCTAGGAAACAAGTGAAAAACATATCCGATTCACAAGAAATGAACTAGAGAACACTGATCCAACTCTCCAAAACTAAAGTCTAAAGGTTTAGCAATGAAAATAAATAAAAAAATGAGTTTCATGTAGACTTACCGAGACTAACGCTGAAAGGCTTAAAACCTGAAACTCTTTCTTACATTTACTAAAAGGACTATGAATTAAAAATAAAAAAGGTTCATAATATATTATGTTTTATCCTGAAATAGAACTTTCCCTGCTCTTTTTTATTTATTTATTTATCTGGAATATGTGATCTTCTCAGAACTTTGGCCTATATATTTGGTTGTTGCATCTGAGTTACATCTTCTGCTACGATATATAAGAGTTACTTTTATTGACATGCCATTTGTGGTCTGCCTATAAAATGTGAAACTCTCATTTTAGTCTGCCTCTTGTTATGTGTCTATAGGTAACTTTGTAAGACCTATATAGTCTAGTCTGAGTATTTATTATGACCTTTGACTGGTTGGGTAAGAAACACATTCTAAATTATTAAATTGCCTTGTCTCACTGCTATACCTGCCTGACTTTTGCTTATAACAAACTTTTTTTTGCTTACTAGTTTATTATTGGGCCATTGATACATCAAGTGGGTATCCCAATCAGTTGAATTTGTTATTTTTTAATTTATATCTTACATATTGCAGCCTTTTTTTCAAGCAAGAAATGGAACTATCTTTGATAGGCCTTCAAAATGCAGGGAAAACATCGCTTGTAAATGTCATCGCAGTAAGTCAAAATTCATGAAAATTTGAGAGTTGATTTTTGTTTTTGTATTGTTTGGTGCTAACTGCTGTAAAACTGTGGCTGGATCCCACTCCAAGACTGGTGGATATAGTGAAGACATGATTCCCACGGTGTGTTAACTATATCCTTGTGTGGAACTTTACCTATAGGCTAACGTTTTGATTATAACTAGTGCTTGGTTTCCCTACAGTTTTAATTAGAAACAAATTCATATTTCTTGGTTGCAGGTTGGATTCAATATGAGGAAGGTCACTAAAGGGAATGTCACAATAAAGTTGTGGGATCTTGGAGGTCAACCCCGGTTTCGTAGTATGTGGGAGAGATATTGTCGTGCAGTTTCAGCCATTGTGTACGTTTTGACCTTGTTAACTAACCCTTTTGACTATTTTGTTTGTTTAGTATCACAATATTCTCTTTTATAGACAATTTGTGGTCCTCAATAGCATAAGATGTCCAAAAATTCTTATGTTTGTCAAGTGCTTTGTTTTTCCTTTTCTTTACTTTTTTTTTTTGTGAAGAAATCATTTGGTTAACAAATAGGTGTCGGAGAAACTTATTGTTTTATTTTATTTTCATGTTAGATATTTCTAATAGGTGCCAAAGCAACTCATTGTTTCATTATGTCTCATAGTGTTATAGTGAACTTTGGTATGTTTCTGTGGATGGTGGAAACACTAGAATTTCAATTTTCTATTAATGTTTTGTGTGGGGTTTCTTAGGAAACGAAAATGTGTGAACTGTTTCAATGGAAAGAGAAACAAACAATTTCCTTGGTCAATACACTCATATAAATACGAGACATGGGATTGATGTACAAGTTTGCAACATAGGACGTGTTAAGCCTATAATTTACATGTGAGTAGGAGTTGATGAGGGGAGGTGAGCATCATGGATCTCATAAAACAGCCATACGGTTCAGCGGTTTCCAAAACCACTTATTCATATGTAAACAGAGGTGAATATAAAAAAGGGAGGAGAGACAACCATGGTGAATTATGAGGAAAAAAGTATACTGTTTCACAAAAGAGACAAGACAAGAAAGCAACGGGAGAAGAAATAAGTTCACTTGGAGGAAGGAAAGGAATCAAGGGAGCTATATTTTTCTTTCTACTCTTTCTCTCAATCTTTCGTTTTCAAGTCTTCCAAAGTACACACACCAAATTAGTGTTTTGGGATTTAAATTGATAAAAGCAATTGAGAACTTGTTCAAATTAGTCTTGCTCAAGCACAACCTTGAACAAATAGAAGTTTCTTTGGTTATTTTCTCATGAACAGTTTACATACAAAGTCATAAAAGAATAATGCAAAATAAATGTTTTTATTATGGTTGTCACTACTGTATTCATTTTTTTCTCTTCTCGGAGAAATATCTCATGGACATCTGATGGAGCTGATGAGGTCAGGGGATGACATTCAGCCTTCAATGTGAAATTACCATATATCAACAGTAGCCTTTTGTTTTCACTACATGGTTTTGTTTATTGTATTCCATTGGTTTTTTGTAACACAGTTGAGCTTTATAGCTGATTCTAGGATGATGTGCCGTAGCAGATCAGTCATTTTAATCACTCATGTATCTCATGGGCATTTAAGGTATGTTTACGGTATGGTGTTTCTTAATCAATACGCTTTCTTTTTATGCAGTTATGTAGTGGATGCTGCGGATCAGGATAACTTGTCGGTTTCAAGAAATGAACTTCATGACCTATTGAGTAAATCCTCGTTGAGTGGTATTGCCTTGCTGGTACTTGGTAACAAGATTGACAAACCTGAAGCATTGACTAAACAAGCTTTGACGGATCAAATGTAAGTATATATCACTTTTATGGCATTGTAATTTGCCTTGCAATGTAAAGGACCTAAAGGTCATGCTCTGTGGGTCGGCATCTTAATTCTGCCTTTGGTTCAAAGAAAAAAAGGAGTGCACAAGCAAATGCTCCTTGCCATGTTGTCGAGTTTATGCAAAAGAGTTTTGGTTGGACCAAAGAGCACAGCTTATGAAAAATACAGAACCTCTTCTACAGTGGAAAATAATGAGAATATTACTACAGTACAGACTGGGAAGTTTGGTTGGCTGCAAAAAGTTAAAATTTTTTTCTTTAAGCCTAATGGAATGAGAGCTGATACAAAAACACATAATATGTTATCTAGTTGCCGTGCCCAATTCTTTTGGTTCCGACAATCTCAGTTATCTGAGTGTATTATTAGTCCCTTTGGTATTGAGTACATTATTATTTTTTGCAGGGATCTCAAGTCCATTACAGACCGAGAAGTCTGCTGCTTCATGATTTCGTGCAAGAACTCTACCAACATCGATACAGTTATTGATTGGCTTGTAAAGCATTCGAAAGTGAAAAATTGAGTATCATTTTTTCTGCCATTTTTTCATGTGTCATTCTCTTGATTTATAAATCTTGATTCGTGGGTCGGCGGGGTTCATTATGTCTGACCATTTTCTTCTTTCCTCACCCGCTTGGCTTAAATACTGAATGTATTTTTGGGTAGACATGCTGGATGGTGACCCCCACACCCCCTGTTGGAATACGAAGGAGATTCAAATTTATGTATTGACACTGATTGTATGAACAGCATTTTATGACATCGCTGTGGTGTTTTCCAAAATAAGCTCTGGTTCATGTGATTCTGCTTTCAAGAGACTTGCTCTAGGTGGAGTTGGGAACTCAGCTGGCTAGAACAGTGACTCGTATTGAGTTGAAAGTTTGAAACTCCATTAGATTAGTATTAGGATCCATATGACAAATTGTTGATCTGATTGTAAAATCTACCTTAATTGGAGATTGAAGCTTTGGAATTGGTTGCTCCATTTCAGATGAGAGTACTTTTTTTTAAAACCGTAAAGTAGGCAAAAGTTTTGTGCATTAGACTGATCTTTTCTACAACAAAAAGCAGAAAAGATTAGGGCTGCTCATGAAACCGAGCCCTGTTTTAGAAGCTCAAGCTTGGCTCATTGAGGATACTTTTTCAAACTCATTAAGCATATAACCTTGTTGAATTAAGTGTAAAATTCAAGTTCAGTTACCACTCTAGGCTAGACTTTGAGATCAAGCTGGAATAGTTGACATAAATGTAATGCAATTTCTATCCTTGTCCTCAAGTCTGCCACTAGATTTTCAATACAAGCAGTGTTGCTAGTGAATTGTAATCATGTTATTTGAAGGGCACATTATAAATTTGGGATTAACTAGTTTCTTTGGAAGGACTGGATTTTGATTGTGGATTGAATGCTTAATTGACAAAGCTCAAACTATGCACAACACGAGAGAAAACCAAGCCTGAGCAAGCTAGTTAAGCTTGAATTAATTTGTTGAAGTTTAAATTAAATTCTGTTGAGCTATAAATCTCAACACCTAACTTGTATTGGTAGTCGAGCAGTGTGGAGTTAGAACTTGAAGGATCTTTTTTTTTTTTTGCGTTCATCCTAATTCGAGCTAAACTGATATTCTAGGATTTTTAGGTAATTATGGGCATCCGAGGTGTCATCACTAGAGGCGAAAGAGATTTTTAGTAGAAAATTAATATATATGTATTATATAGAAAAATACTACGGCTAGGCACGACAGATATCGAGCGTCACCTGATCGTCGTCACATCAGCCGATAGCATTCCTCTATTATATAACTTTATTAAATGGACAGTTATACCCTTCAAATTTTCCGGGAAGTTGAAAAACGCCCTTCACATTTATTTTGAGGGAAGATTTTAAAGTCCTGAATTTCTTATTTTCTAACTTTTTCTCTTCCCAAAATCCTCAACTAATATTCTCTCTCTCTCTCTCTCTCTCTCCCCCAAAAATTTAGTTAAAGTTCTTTCCCTCTTCTTTTTCTCGAACCAAACGCACATTCGAATAGAGTTACTGTCAATCTATTTTCCCTATTTCTTTCCCACTCTTTCTTGGCTACCAAACGAAGCGTCCGTATCAGAGTCTCAGTCGGTCCTCTCGAGCTCTCATTTCTTCTAGTAGATTTGTTGTACGGTTCCAAATATCCTACAATAACTAAATCAAAGTAGTAGTTCAGTTGCAGTTTTTTCTCGTTTAATTTTGCTAATTTGATGTTTCTAAACTCTTACTTGACAAAAATCTGAACAACAGAACAAGAGTAGTTTCTTTGATTTTCTCAGCTTTTGAATTGCAATAACAGTGGATTTCATACTCAGCTAGGGTAGTAGTAGTAGTAGATACAGATTATACACATTTGCGGCTCATCCACCTCTTCTTTATGCTTTAATTGTTGGTATAGTTTTGGTAATTGTGTTATTAATGCGTTTTGGTTAAGTTTATGAAGGAGATTGCAGGTTTTATATTGAACTTCCTACCTGCTATCAGTCTGTTTCTTTCTTTGTTTTGCTATTCAGTCTACTTATGGGAATTGTCAGGAAACAATGATATTCGTATTAACAATAAATTAAACTTTTTTTCCAGCTTGAGTTGTTTAGTTGATTTTGGATCAGATGACTTTGCCCTGATTTTCATACTAGAATAAAATAAAAAGTTGGGAAGCATATGTGACCGATGTTGCTTTGGTAAACTTTCTATTTATCGCAATTTAAAAACTTTTGCAGCATGTTGAATTTGTATGTCTCATGGGTCATGAATGGTCTTTCCCTCCCTGCTGATAACCTAAGGAGCTTTTAAAACCAGATAGCTGTTACAGAGGAAGATCGAGTACAATTTGCAGAATTGTTAAGTTCTCTACTTGCAGAATTTTCTCTACAGAAGCAACATATTTTTCTTCCTTGAATTTATATGCAGGTCTTATTGTTAGATTCAATGTCTATGCATTGGTGGAAATGCAGGCTAAGCAACATCATATTGAACACCATATAGCCTTCTGATGCTTTATGTCATCAAAGGAGTTTTTTTCTTCTGTTTTCTTCTGAACTTTTTGATTAATACTATTATTTTTTCTTCAGTGGTTCTGAATCTGATAAGAGTTTCTCAACCCATAAGGACAGTGCTGCTACTTATTTTTCTTTCCTTTATGATAATGCATAATGTGGTGGAAAACATTAGTTTAGATGAACTAAAACTTGTCTGTTGCAATTTCTGAGTTGCATGATGAGGGATTTGAATACCTCAATGAAATGCTCATGCAGACTGTATTTCACGAGTTGGGGTTTCCCTCATATGCCAAAGAATGCTTTCTCTTTTTAGAGTTGAGGCATGCTCTAGTTGGAAGGCCATATTTTGGCCTTTAAGCTATGGAATATGTAGCTTTTGACTTGGCTCCATCCATACTTACGAGGATTTAGTAAAATTTGCAGCCTGTGGATCTGTCAATGATTTTTTTCTCCAGAGAAACAAAATTTTGTTTTCCTTGACAGATGCAGCTCACATTGCCATCTTGTTTTTCATTGAGAGATTTGGCATATTACGGTCTCCTCGACCACCGGAGTTGATTCAAGAAACTTGAAAGCCATTCAAATCTCTGGATCAGTTCTGGGCTACTGATGGTAAGATGAGAAGCTATGTTGTAGTTTGGTCTTTTGTATAGGCTTGATTGGTGTTTGACAGTAACCATTTTTATTCAGCCAACCCCTCTTTCTGTTTTTCAAAAGAATTTGGTATGGTATATTATGGTCTCGTACGTGTGTAACTTAGGTTTACATGTTGGCAACATAACCAAAAGCAAAAAGGGGCATTCCGAGAATCGAACTCGGGACCTCTCGCACCCGAAGCGAGAATCATACCACTAGACCAAATGCCCATTTACTTCTTCTGTTTCACTTTTTTAAATTGACTTGTTAAACCATTTGCTGATGCACTGGCTATCTATTCGTAAATAGTATTAATAGCAATCGCTGTATTCACTTCCCAGAGTGCACATGCGGCTGATGGATGCTCTGATTAAATTGTTCTATTGTTTTTTGGTTTTTTTTTTCCAGCTTTGTCCTTAAGCAAGGTGAGTTCTTGCCTTGTCTATGATCTACTCTTGTTTTTAGCCAAGGCATGGCACCTTTCTTTTGATAGCTACCCCATGTGGGGTATTATGGGTATCGAACTTGGAACCTCTCACACCCAAAGCTAGAACTGTATAACCGAGCCGAGCGAAGAGTTGTTTAAGTTTGGTTTGATAAGTTTAACAAGTTTAAAAATGTGTTCAAACTTAATTTATTTAACTTTTAAGTTAAATTCAAATGAGTTTTAATCTAGTTGAGCTTGATTAGGTTGAATTTTATAGTATATATAAGCTTATCGAGCCGAATTTAAAAAATTAACAAACTCTAAAGTGTATTCAACTATGATTTGTTTACACAATGAGTCGATTTTAAATGAACTTTTAACGAGTTAAATATGAGTCGAGCTGAAATATCTTGGTTCATTTTACAGTCCTATACAAAGCAAGAGAATCATACTGCTAGTCCAAATGTCAATCCATTGGTTTTTGTCAAACTTCTGTTCTCTAATAATTCCTTGATACTTGCTTTCCTCAATCCTGCCTAATGCCTGCAACCATCTTTACTTCAATCAGGGTGTTGTCTGTGAATATGAATACCATCTGTTTCAATTTCTGTATTCCCAAGCTTGAAGGCCATCAAATGATTTGCTTTAGATACATAAAAATATATAGCAAGATCGGGAACACTTTTGATGTGGAAAAAGGGGCATTCCGAGAATCGAACTCGGGACCTCTCGCACCCAAAGCGAGAATCATACCACTAGACCAAATGCCCAAGGTTACAAGGAAAAAGTCTTCTCCAAATCTATCTCTATAATATACTTGTCTTTGTATTTAACAAATAGGCGAAGAGAATGTTGCTATCTTGACGTTACATCAATCGTGATGCTAGAGCTACTTTGTTGCGATATCTCTCTGTTGTCCCAAACAAATGACATGAAAAGCTCAGCCATGCTCACTCCTTCCGGGAAGAGTCTAATGAGGTAAAAAGTTCTATGATAGACTGGGAGCTCCCCTTTACTCTTTTTCACTCAGCAAAAACAATGACATAAAAAGCAACCAAACGAGGGTGCCAGTTGGGGGCATTTCATGATGAAATTGCTGGGAAATCAAAACGATTGGTCCACCCCAGCTATCTCAAAGGAAAGAAACCATTATGATTCATCTGTATATGCATGGGCGGACCCGAGAAGGGTGAGTGGGAACAGCTGCCCAATTAGTTGCTTCTACGGTTTTTAATTTTTTTTTTTGTATTTATTTGGTCATAGGTTATAAATATATATTTTGTCCCCACAAGATTTTAGAAATTTACATTTATCTCTCTCTAAATTTAGTAATACCTCTATTTGCCGTTATGGAACATCACTAAATATGTAGCAAAAAATATATGTATCTCAATAACTTTTCATTATTTGGCTAAAAAAAATAACACAATTCTAACTAATCTTTCATTACATGTATCATGGACTCTTAATTATCTAAAATTTCAAAATAACTTATCGAAATTTTGAATCTTAACCATTCAAATTTAGATTAAAGGTTTTGATAGAATTTTTGTGTATAATTTTTGTACACTGGTGCTCATTTTTTTATGTCTTTAATATAATTATTTTTTTATTTATTAAAAAAATATATTGTCAATTAGAAAAAAAATTCGTGTATAAATTTTACCCATACTAAACAAACAATACGCCCTGTGTATATGTTTGGTAAGGAAGGTTTATAATCTTAATTTTAATTCGACTGATTTCTTTCTTTTCAATCCTAAACATCTCAAGTGACTCTGACCGTTAGATATCATGAACTTTTGACGTTGTCAAATGGGATTCTCTCTCTCTCTCTGTCTCTCTCTATACACAACAAATGTATATATGTATATGCAGTGTGTAATAATAGTGAGGGAGAACAAAGGCAAGATTAAAGAGCAGGGGAATGGAAATGCTTTAATTTCGGACAAAATGATTGCATGGTGGCCATTACCATCAATCATTAATCATTTACCCCGCAATTCACTGCAGCCCACAATTCTCTTTCCTCCCCCTCCCTCTCTGCACTTTTTTTATCTCCTCTTCTTCCTCTTCCTCTGCTTCTTCTCTCTCTAATTATTAATGAGAGAGGTAGCAGAAGGAAGGTGAGAGGCAAGACAGAGAGAGAGGGGGGGGGAGAGGAGAGGGGACGATAACAACCAAGGAAAAGTTCTGTATTGTTATTGGGGTTGTTGTCTTGCTCTTTCTCTTGCTCTTGCTATTGATCTTTCCTAAGCAAGGGTTTGGAAGCCATGGCTTTTGCAGGAACAACCCAGAAGTGCATGGCCTGTGACAAGACGGTTTATCTGGTTGATCGGTTAGCAGCCGATAACCGCATTTACCACAAGGCCTGCTTCCGATGCCACCACTGCAGAGGCACCCTCAAGGTAACTTTCATCCTCTCATGTTCAAGGAATTGTGACCTAACATAGAATGTTTAATGCCTTCATGGTTACTGGGAAAATTGCTTTCCATGATCATGAGCCTTTCTTGGGAAACTTGTTCCAATTGCTAATTGATCTTATGCTGAATAAGTTGTGATGGAAACAAAATACTAATATTGGATTGTTTTCTGTTATGCTTGACTACTTGAGGTGGTGTATAATAAAAAGAGTGATGCCACTAACAGTCTGATTAGACTGTCTTAAGAAGAATCTTACTTGCATGATATTTAGATATTGAATTTGTGCAGATAAAAAAAAAGGAAAATAAAATAAAATAAAATAATATGAGCTAAATTCATTTTTTTCGGATTGGGTTAGGAAAAGAGAAGAAAATGCATACATATTAGTCAAAAAAATTCATTTTTTTTTTTTTTTTGTTAGGTTACCCATAAGGAATGAATATGTATTAGTAATTTCATATCTCTTTCGTTTGCCTTTTTTCCAAGAAATCCCATATTCGACACAGCATTACATTCTATGTTGTGTGAAATCTTTGAAACCAACCTAATGACCTTAAAATTTATTTCATGCTCTAAAAAGCTGTGTTTCTAATTTGCAGCTTGGCAACTTCAACTCTTTTGAAGGCGTTCTTTACTGCAGGCCTCACTTTGATCAACTCTTCAAGAGAACCGGCAGCCTGGATAAGAGTTTTGATGGTAACACCAATCATTAAATTTAAACGAAATTAATCTGTTGATAATGATAATCATTTTGTCTTCTCTCTAGCCCTCAACATGCTTTTCCTTTTCCCCCAACCTTTTTTCAGGAACACCCAAAATTGCGAAACCAGAAAAACCTGTTGATAATGAGGTAATTTCATTAGAATCTAGATTCTTGCTCTTTTACTTGCATACCTCAAATAATATTCTGCATACTTGCTCTTGGCTTCGAAGGCAAGTCTCTGGCTTGAGCGGCCACTAACTGAAAAATGGAATTATTCCACAGAATGCTGCTGCAAACAGGGTCTCAAATTTGTTTGGTGGTACCAGGGACAAATGTGTGGGGTGTAATAAGACTGTTTATCCGATTGAGAAGGTAACACAAAATTCTGCATGGTGGATCAATATTTATCTTTAAACCTAAAAGTCCAAAGAATATAAACTATACAGAATCAGGAAATGGCGATTAAATTTTCTGAAGTGTATTGTTTTGATCTGCCTAAAGGTCACTGTGAATGGAACTGCATACCACAGGGGCTGTTTCAAATGTACATATGGAGGTTGTACTATAAGCCCATCCAACTATATTGCACATGAGGGAAGGCTCTACTGCAAGCATCACCACATCCAGCTAGTCAAAGAGAAAGGCAATTACAGCCAGCTCGAGGGTGACCTTGAAACAGAGTCAGTGCCTGCTTCCATGGAAATTGCTGCCGAATCATAATCCATTGGAAGAAATTGTCCTCTTTCTCTCGCTTGCTCAATCTTCTTTCGGTTTACACAACCTCAGTGTTGTTGCAGTGTTTAAAGAAACTTATTTTCCAGAGTCCGGAGTGAATTCTATTGCATGATGAGATTTATTGATGTTTCTGGTTATAATATGGGTCTTCTGAATTGCCATTGCGGCTCTTGAGTTTGGAGTAACTTGGGTAACTTTGTGTTGTTCTATGACTTGTTCTGGCATTTTGCTCAATGTATGGAGATTGTTATGTTGCTTTAAATTCAGATCAGTTTGATTTCCTGTAAACCTTCTAGGAACTGCACTAAAAAGCTTAAAAGGGCACCAGGACATGTATATATATATATATATGAATCGATAAGTCAAAAAGGCTTTTGAGTCAAATATAACAATTTCTGACGCTACGAACTGTTTTTTAACCCATTGGATGAAATCACGTTACCAAACAACAGACTGATACAAGCTCAGAACCACTTTAAGAGCAAACATGCAGGAACCACAAAGGTAATGTACCCTCCAGATTAATCACGCCAAGGAGAAACTCATCCCTAAAATCATCAATCCCAGAATCAAACACTTCAAATACAAAAGCTCCGTTAAATTAGCAAACCATCTGGATTACAACTGCAGTATTTAATGCAGCAAAAAAATCAACTAATATCTACAGGCAATACATTTAACTTTTATCCCACAACATTGATCTCTCAACATCCACTATAAGTGACGGGTTACCATCTGAATAATAACTATAAACAATGACTACAGCCCATTTAATGATTCTCCACCTATTAACCTTCGACAAGGTGAACACAGAGAAAGTTGAAGCTAGGCCATCCCAAACTGTACAAAGTAATATTTACATCTTTGACTGTAATCATAACTTAAAAAAACACCACAAGGCGGACTTGCTATCAATCAACTTCCATCTCTGGAACCTCTCTTAGTTATGCGGTCCTTCAATATCTGAGCTGCAAGGATTAGGATTTCCACCATCTCAAAGCCCGCTGCAGAAACAAAATCCACCTTCTCACTACTGGAGTCCCTACTAACATCACTTGTCTCCTGGTCAATGCTTTCACCAGATGATATGACATCTGCCTCAGCTGACCAGCTGACGGGGAGGGAGCTTCCAAGGGCAGTCTTCACTAGTTTTGCCTCACTGACAATGTCATCCAGAGCTTCTAGTGTGCCACTAACTGTACCTTCAGATGTAACTGATTCTTTAACCTATGAAATGGATTATGACAATTCCAATAAATATCAACCAAGATTATGGAAAGGTAAAAGGCCATGATGGATTTTTAAGCAAACAGGTGTGAAAACACTGCAAGCTAGTAAATAAAAAAAACCAACAAAGTAAGTAAAAAACCACAGCATGTTATCATTTCAGCATGCGAGATGACATCACCCATTGAGCCCATCATAAGGAAGGAAAAAAAAGTACATATCCCCATCCCAGATTTGAAACACTCTCTTTGAATGACAGTGCAGAATGATCACCTTTAAGAGTGACAGACGAAGCCTACGAACTGCAGATGTCAAATGCTCCATACTTTCCAAGCTCTCCTTAAGGGTTGCATTTTCAATCTTCATCCTACAAAAATATGTCAATGAAAATTAAGAAAAAGAAAGGAAGAAAGAACCAGGATCTTGTGTGGATGCTTTCATTTGACAGGTCAAAGGGACAATATGGAGGGGTAATACTTTCCATCCATACAAGCTAGTACATGCAGCACAATACGAACAAAGCATCACAAAACTTTGCACAAACCTAGCGATATCCATGCTATAATTAGATCTTCTATTGCTGACATTCCCTCCATAATTCAGGAAAGCTTCAGCTTCACCTCCAGGAGAATCTAATGTACCAACCCAGCGTTTCAGATATGTTTTCTTCAGCAAGTTTTTCAACCTTCCATCTCTTTCCTGAACAATCCTTTTCTCCCCAATTTCAGCCAAAAGTTTTCCTTGTTTCATCTCATGACTGATTTTCCTGCATAAATGTGCCAAATGCTGGTCAAAAATATTATAAATTAAGTCACTTCAATAAAACCCAGTAGGACAAAAAGTAAACATTTTCAAGAGGGACCAGAAATGGGGAAAAACAAAGTTCTCTGAGAAAATGCAGAAACAGTGCAAGTAACAGTAGCCAAATCCATAGTAAAGGAACTCTGCATAAAGAAGGGGGAAGTTCTTTGACCCTAGAATCTATAGATAAAAGAGAAGAAAATCAAAAACAAAATAGACACAGAAAAATCTCAATGAAGCATTGCCTTGCCAAATATTGCTTCTTCCATGAGGCCAACACAACAAATGACAAACCAGCACAACAAAATTTATATTCTCAAACAGAACCCTTACTCTTGTAAAAGTTGATATTCCCGCTTCAATTGTGCCAACTCCATAAGACCTTTTACCTTCTCATTTGTCACCTAAGACAGCAAAACACTTTCTCAGTTCACAGATCGAACCAACTAATAAAGTAGCCGGGAGTCAATTGCATTGAGTACAAATAGCACCATCCAAGACAGAACAAGGAGCATAATTTACATGTGAAATAAGCATGCCAAGGAGGTTCAGCAGTTTGTAAATCAACTGTATTTAAAGAAGAAAGGCTGATACACTGTTTGATATATAATTGGTAATTTAGAAACAAATCTGCTTGAAAATTGCCAATGTTGAGGACTATCAGTTAAATGTAATTTGGCATAAGCAGCTACATTCAATCATGCAAAAGCACGGGTGCCTCAAAATGAAAATCCACCACAGTCGTGCACAGTGTTGGTGGTGCAATGATAGCCTACATCACACAATGCACAATTAATCCATCAAAAATCGATGCTGCATGGCCGCAGCATGTAGAGGCCCATACCTTGGAGTGGAGAGCCATACATAAAAGTCACTATTCTTGTCACCACTACAGCAGTTCCTGTGAGGATCCCATCATTCGTCAAGTGCTTAGCAGGCCTACTGCTTATCCTAACCTTGCCTGAGAATTGGCTTAGAAATCCCACAGGACTGCCAAAGTTGCTCCCTGTGGAATTTTCAAGGACTTGAGACCTCTTTTACATTTAAAAAATCAGCCTTACGCACTAGTATGGACCTAAGAAGTTGAACTTAATTCAACTGGCTCACTGTCAGTCTCATCAGGCTCTTGATTACTTGTCTTGGAAGACCCAATACTGTATCAGCGTTTATAACACTTATTCACATCGGTTAATTGACCTTGAAGCATATAAATAGCATTACTACATTTTCTCTTGTTGAACTCAATTGATATTGTGCGCTTGTATAACACTTCATCACTAACTTACTATAGATATGCTTTAAAGAAAGAGACTGTAGACACTTTGTCACTGACTTACTATAAATATGCTGTAAAGAAAGAGACTGTAGACTCGTCCTTTTTTAACTAGTGCAAAGAAATGAAGACTGTTGATTAATGCAATAAAACTCCTAAAGTTACTCATTCTATAAGTTTTCAATATATTTGAACTTTTTTGTAACTTAATGATTTTCCTTGACATTGAAGAAATTTGTTGGAAGCTCCTCAACGGTACTTGTAGGAAATATTATTATGGTTTTGCAGGGTATTTCGAAATCCAACAGTGTGTAGTGTAGGAGTGGTACAGAATTCATTGTAAAATACTCAAACAAACAACCAGGCAAAAATAGACTTTTGGGAATAGGATTTGAGTAATATTTCTGTTTAAGGATGTAGGTGTGACTTGGAATAGAAGAGAAAAAAAAAAAAAAGAAAAAGGAAAAAAGAAAAGGATAAAGAATTAGCTAATTGAAATGAAGAAGGATGGAGGGGTCAGCTAGCTTTGCTGGTAAAATCTTTTGGAAGTCATAACATACACCTGGAGTACATCATAAAAGGGCATATGGCCAGCATAGGGCTGCCCCTTGTTTTATAGCCCATCACCATTAGATCTAATGTAAAAAAAATAGGTTGACAAAGATGAATACATGATGAGAAAAGGGCAAAAAAAAAGGGGGATCTTTCTCAGTTGCAATTAACCTCTATAGACTTAAAACCCTAGAACTTTATTGCCACAATGCAATTAATGGCATTGCTGCATAATATGTGATTGTTACTCACAATAGTGGCACGAAGACAAACATTTTCTCCACAGTTAACTTGTCAAAATTTTACGCCTTAAATTATAAAATGACAGATATCAATAACAAAATAGTAATGCAAGTACAACTCCCAAAGAAGAAAATCTACTTTGAACCACAAAGGCTTCTGATTGGCATGGAGCCACCTAACCACCCAATAGCAACAACAACCCTATAATATCAAGAACTTGTGTCAGTGCCATTAGTCAGCTTTGCACCATGTTCAATTCCAAGACTTGGCAATCATGCAATTATGCCTAGTGCTTGCTTAGAAACGTCATCAGCATACTATAAAAAATTATTCGCCTTGTAAATGCAGGTTTTCATCTCCTAGTATTGAAATTAAAAACAATACTTAAATCTAAGAATACAAGTGACTTTCTTCTTCAAATGAAACACCTGTTAAAAGATTCTCAATACCATAAAATAATGTTTTTTTATTGTTTGCATTGCAGAGATATGAATGGAGGTAAACTGTTTTCTGCCAGCTGAACAAGCAAACAATTTCATCTTATATAGGCTAAAACCTCAAATATTTATATAAAAATTTAAAAAGTAAATTATTTTTTTATAACTAAGGAAAATAGAAGATGCACAATAAATAAAACTTAAAATAGTTATTATTGGGGATTACAATTAACTGGGTTTCCTCAGCACCATAGAAAAATATGCCTCAGCGATTGATATACATCAACAATGTATTTCCTTTCTTTTTATTTATTGACTCAAAATTCAAACTTATGTTCATATATAGATCAGTGTCAGAGTCGTACAGATGTGTAGTCTTACATAACATATGTGTAGCATGTGTAGTCTTACGTAACAAACCAATGTCACTTCCCGCGCAATCAAGATTCCAGGTTGAATTTGAATGACTAAGAAACCGATGATCACTGCAAAATGTCATTTTTTGTTAGAATTCTAGTAACTTATATTTTCACAAGGTTACTTAAAAAAAAGTAAAGAGATGATTTGCTATTGACCAATCTAAAAAGTAAACAAGGGAAGATGCACTGATGCATGAATATCTACATATTGAACCTAAGTCCCAAGTTTCTTTTTCTTTTGTCTTAAAAGAAGTTTTCCTAAACAACCACCAAAGCAGGGGTGGAACCCACATACATGTGGTGCATACCAGGGGCAAAACCTAATATATTTAGAACCTCAATCCACTAATATAACTCACAAAAAAAATAGGTAGAAAAAAGACCAAAAATCAAAGAAGACAAGAAAAGTTGTTTCAGCTTTAGTGCTGGCCGCTCAACTCCTTCGAAAGACCTATTGCACTGACGCCAAATGCTTCAAGCAACACAAAGGGATTTATCTTCTGCACATCCTTACAAGTTCTTCCTAACACACCCTTCTTGCCAACATCTCAACACCTCCAAAACTGAGCAAGCCATAAGCACTCAATGCCAAACGAAGACAATCAAGGACTCCACATCTAACAAGTCGACTAACTACCAATCCTTCTTGAAAGTGTAACACCAGTTAGGGAACTTCTTCCTCTCTTGACAAGTTTATCAATAGAGCGGATTGCTTCTAAAGGGACCATGCTCTTTGTTGACCTTTAAACATCACATTTTGCATTCTGAAGTCAGTGTGAAAGTAGCTTTCTTGAGAATTTTATATAATTCTTCCATGACTCCTGATGCTGAAATTTGTTGTCACATAATCATAATGCTGATGGTTAATGATTAGAAAAAAAAGTTTGATAAGCAAAAGCAGCAAACAGAAAAAAGGGTACCAAGGGGGTACCGCCCGTGTACACTATAAGAGAATCAGAAAAGCCTATACATCTATAGGGACGTACAATTCCCCCAAGAAATCCACAAAGGATGACAACAAAAAAAGAAAATCCTCCCTCAAGAAAAATAACAACGGGACAACCACTGTTCCTTTGACATAGGTAATAGAGCTCTCCAATCTTTCAAAAGATCGACTATTCCTCTCCCTCCACAAAGACCACAAAACACACAAGGGGGCTGCAGCTCAAGCCAAGGGCAAGGGCCTAAAGTATCGAAAAGGCAAGGACTCCCTTCCTCCCCCTAGGACTGATTAGAAAAGGTTTCTTTATAATTGGACTTTCGTCATAAAAAGGTTTCCATGGACTGCAGCTAAATCTATTTAGACGCCAAAAGTTATCTTTCCTATGACCCTAGTTAGTGTAGTGCGACCATATAATTTAAAGTCTCATTATTCATGTTCATCCAAAGAAAAATTTCCAATCTTAAACCATATGATTGTATCTAAGGATCTCACATCATGCCTACAAAAATTTTCTATTCAGCATTCAACATGCACAACATATAAAGCAATGGAAGGAAACATTCTACTAAAATTCCAAACCTCATTTAAAGCAAAAAGCATTTTGTATATTACCTGTAGTAAGTTTCTCTGAAGCTCCTCCACTTTTTTCTGAAGAACTACATTTACATTTCTCTCCAGTAAATGCCTTTCTTCCTGTTGTGATAGAAGCAACAAAGCTGCAACCTGAAGAATGTTGAATAGATGAGTAATAAACACATAATTTAACACAGCAATAGAACACAAAATACACTCAACACAAAGAAGACAGACAAAAAGGTGAAGAAAAACCAAGTAAACTCAGAATGCTGAATGGAATGACATGAGAATATAAATAAAACCTTCTCTTGTAATGCCTGTGCAAGGATTTCAGAGGCATCACCGCTAGCAATAGCCACAGAGTATGGTAATCCAGGACCATTCCACTACAACAAATAAATAAATAAAATCAGTATCCAAACTGAAAACTGAACAATGTAAAGGACATAGGAGAATTGGCTGTAGGCCACCTTCAATTCAGTATTTCCTGTCAATTGTTGGACAGACACCGGATCTCATCTCAGAGTAAAAAATGGATGGCCACGGGCAAAAATGAAAGCTAACACTTCTTTATTTTTTCAAACAATTTCAAAAGCAAACTGCATACCAAAGATGAGGTATGTGGAAATACCATAAGAGAGAATTGATTTATTATTTTAACATGATAGTAACTTAATGTTGATGTTATGTGATTATGAAATAATACGAAAGTTTATGCATTTCATTAATGCATTAATTTTCAAAACTATCTAAAAATTTTGACCTAAATTAATAATAGGAACAATAAGTAATACCTCTCATCAACTATTAAAGATAACATAAACTATGATAATTATAATATTAATAATTAAAGGACTTAGAAAAAACAAAAATATAAAAAAAAGAAGGAAGCCACAAGCAATGATCAAAACTGTTAAATACATGTCTTGTTTCGGTATGCTTCGTAGTGTTTCGATGCATTTCGGTGCATTGCAGTATGTTTTAGTGGAATCATTGGAATTTCGGTATTCCACTAATATTTTGCTTCCGTTCCTCAAGAAACAGAAACGTTTTGGTCGTTTTGATGGAAACAAAAGAAAATTTTATTCCTTGGTTGAGAATCCTTATGTTCAATGTAAAGAATGCATCAAACTGTTGCACATAATGGGCAAGGATCTTACTGTTGTGACAATTCAACATAGCTCAAAAAAATAAAACAATAATATAACATCAAGGACAGAAAATGAATATTGAAGGAGATATGACAATCTTTTATAACAAGACCTTAATTTCATTCTAGTAGATCTGCATGCTCTACTATCTGTTCAAATAGAACAAACGATAATGACCGATCCAGATGAACAAAGAAAAATAAACTAAGCATAGCCAAACTGATGTTGAGGTTGACAAGATTCTAATCATATTAATCATCCAAGTTTATGACAAAGGAACACTGAGAAAGGCTGAAGAAAGTTATTGAGTTGGTACTGTGATTTAAGTAAAGAATAGATATATTCCTTCTCAGAAGCTCCAAAGTTGAACACAGTATTAATAATTACATGTGTACAAACATGCATGCATGTTTTCACATAAAAGAAAGGAGAAAGGAGAAAGAAGGGGGAACCCCAACATCTTAGAATTTCAGGACTGCCAAGAAAAAGGTTTCGTGAATCATGTAGGAAACAGAATAGCGGGAGTACACAGTATACACACACAAAATCAACCTCTGCAAGAACCTGTTATATTTTATCCGTGCTAAGGAATTCTGATCAAAGTTGCTAACAAATTATTAGACGAATTATGAGCACTCTAGAGGTGCGCTTCTATTGGCAGGGTTTGGATGACACCCAGCTACTCAAGTATCAGCAATTAGCCATCTTATAGATGAAAGAGGCATAATCCTCATAACATGAATTCTTGGAACCATGTTTTCAAGCAAGTTAGATGCAGAAGCTTCCCCAGGAGCTAAATTCCTCATCACACAATGTTATCTACAGTGAGAATGCAAAACACCCTAACAGGAGTCTTCAATCCATCCACCAAAGAAAACCAGGAATCACAGTAGTAACTGCCGAAGTATTCTGCTACTTTTCATCCTAAGAGCAGATTATATACTGACTCTAGTTATTACCACAACTTCTGGAACATCAGCAGTGCGAGTCTAGTACTTACCTCAAGTTCTGGAACATCAGCAGTGGCAAGTTACCTCGTTAACAGTACTTCCAATTGTGTGGCTAGTCAATTTAATTTCTTCCACTACCTAATTACCAATATCAAATTCTAGGAATTAGCAGAAACCCTTAAACAAGAGGAATCAGCCTATCACATATAAAATTCTCTCTCTCTCTCTCTCTTAACAGCTCCAGATAGAGCTCAAAGGGATTTCCAGAGTACTACATGAAGTTATTATCTTGTTCTTGTCCATGTTATCTATCATAATCAACAAAACTCATGTGCTCCAAGGCAAAGGGGGGTGGAGGAAGCAAAAAAACCAGAGACAAGACTACCTCTTTTAGCACATACATGCGTGCCAATTGGCATATTGGCTAAGAAGACTGTGGAAGATGTCCTTTTTCCTTTCATATTGTTCTTTTGCTTATTCAGTCTTCAAGGCCCATGTGTAGAGATAAAATTACTGGGTGGCCTGAACAAAATCTGTCAGTAGTTCATGGAATAAAAGATTTACATTCTCCTTGCCCAGCAGATGGGTAAAAAGTAAAGAGAAGAAAAGAGAAAATTGTGGGTACTAGGGTGAGGTGTTCACTGAGACAGTAAAAGTTGAAACCTTTCTGAATCACTTGGTCAAATGAAACAGCGAATATTGGAGAACATATTGTGGATTGCCACACGAAGTATGGAATGTTGTGATATTTCAAGGTAAGCAGTGATAATAGCCTATCTAGCCAGAGCAACCAATCAAGGTGGATTTTGTCTCTATTCATCCTTCTGCAGTAACAATCATTTGGATTCCATTCAACTATGAAAGCATCAAGAGACAGTAGGGAAAAGTAATCATCCTTCTACAATAATATCCATATATTTCTTATTATTGGAAAACACACAAAACGCGCCAAGAGGCACATTGCAATATGTGATCTACATCCAGTAAGGGTGATGTATATTTAAGGAATCACCTAATGTCAACTTGTGATTATCCCCTCAAAAAAGGAAAAGAGCAGCACAAGAGAGAGAGAGAGAGAGAGAGAGAGAGCATATGCTTGGAGTAATCATTATCTAATCAGAAAGCTTTCAGAATGAACAAAATCAAAAGATGTTTCAAGTCAAAAAAGCATGTGCTGGCATAAAAGAAGTATCCTCGCTAACTACTCCAAAGTAGAAAGATTCCAGTTACAATGAGAACAGCTAATCACTAGAGAGAGGCTACACACATACATGTGAGCAATCACACTCACAAAGGGGTGCAAGTGCAGCAGCAAGTGTACAGCATAAGCCAATGGTGAACAAACCTTATTGATCAAGTTGGGACCAGCAGTTGTGTTTACATGCACATCTCGACAATCATTTTCTTCCAGTTTAACATCTATCCGAGGAGATTTCCAACTTTGTTCTCTGCTTGCATCGAGTTGCCTTATCTTTTCTTCTACCACATCAATAATTGATTTGACATGGGAATATCCTTCATCAAGTAAATTCATGATGTGTACCTTGTACTGAGAATGGTAATGAAGTAACCCTGATATCCCCTTCTTGATCATTTCTTCTGAAAGAATCTGCATCCAGGTTAATGTAATTACAATCAATACTAAACATAGGAGGGTCTGGTGCATCTCATTTTTAAGCCAACAAAGTTCTTACTTTCTTCTTTTCCAAATCACGAACTTTCTTTTTCAAATGATTTTCAATTTCCAGTCCCTATAAGCCAAAATAAACAAACCAGCCATTGTTAATGGACAAGCAATAGAAACTTAGTTTGCTACATTTAATAAAGATAATATAGACCAGAAACTAGATCTCCATACCACGCATAACTTGTTTTGAAGATTATCCACAGATTTTCTCAATGTCTCCACTTCTTCTTCTAGCGAACTCTGCCTGAATGAAAAGTTATTCGAGTTGCAAACAAGAATGCAGAAGGAAAGTTTCTAAAAAACTGTATTAGTTCAGGAAAAAAATAAAATCTCAATCTGGTAAATATTACACCGAATGGTGTTAAGTTTGTTAAAGTGTCATGCATATAAGTTTCAAGTAGACCTTAGGCATAGGAAATCAAACCATCTTCCCAAGGCTAATATTATTGTTTGATTTATGCATCAAAGATAGTGTACCAGACAAAGCAAGTTTACAAATCCATAAGAACTGGATTAAATGAGTATCATATACTTAACAGGCAAGCATCACAGGATGAAACCGATGCTAACATTCACTCATATTCCTATTTGGAAAAATTCTCAAGAGACAAAACATCCTCATGCACCGTGCAGTAGCATACTCAATAACTTCCATAAAAGAAGGAAGGTTTGAGTTTTTATTCATTACATGACATGATGATGATGTAGATCAACAAGTCAAGAGGTATGATATCACAGAAGCAATCTCCATGATATGCTGACGCTTTTTTTTATCCGTCACATATGATGAGATGTAGTAGAAGGAGAAGAAAGAAGACATTAAATGGCGTGTGCCTTCCAAGATTCTCTTTCACAAGAGGATAAAAGAGACATAGGAGAAGAAAAGAAGGGGGAGAAAGGTAGGAGAGAGCGGAAAGGTCTTCAAGACCTAATTTGCGGGAGAAACGCATTTTATAAGCCTTACAAATCCCTGACAAGAAATAATTACCATATAAAACTACCCCTTTCTACCAGATTTCATCTTTAAAACTCCAAAATAAAAATAAGACACAGTCAATGTAATTAGAAAATAGAATACTAAAAACCCCATTAATAATATCCATGTAAACCTTGGATCAACAAGGCTACATTAAGATTAAACTCCGCAACAATTAAATGAACATACATCTCATCTCATCTCATCATAGTTGAAGGGATGCTAGTGGCCCATTCTTACCTCATTTCTCTGTACAAGTATTATGCCACTATTCTTACTCTTTTGACTCTATATATGAAACATAGCAACACCTTTTTGATAAACCAAAAAAATGCGGGCCGCAATGTTGTGCTGTTGTTTTTTTTTTTTTTTTTTTGGGGGGGGGGGGGGGGTGGGGGGGGGGGGGGGGGGGGGGGGGGGGGGGGGGGGGGGGGGGGGGGGGGGGGGGGGGGGGGGGGGGGGGGGGGGGGCATGATGCACTGTTTCAAAGTCTTACCCCATATTACATTCACACGTGGAACTGCTGGTGGCAAATCTATGCTTACAATCCGACTTAGTATTTAGTTAGCCAACCATGTGCCAGAATTCTATACTGGCATTTCAATAGGTCAAGCAAGCCTGCGTGCAATACTTCAGGCTTATTGGCTTCTCCATATATCTCCTTACAATAGCTAGGGATGTGTGGTACTTATCAATAGAACAGAATGTTAATGGATATATGCAGGTATATTTACCATATGTACTATGAGAAGATCGGATAATGTTCCCAACAGAGCTCCCTAAAACCAAGTTATCAAAGTTGGTACAATTTAGAAGCAAATTCATATGTGGAACCAATGATGTATCCTATACTACACATGTCATATATGATACAATGCATATGGTACATGCACAGTTTGATTTTTCTTCACGTTTTAAAACAAAAATTAGAAATTACAGTTTTTTCATGAAAAGTACAGTAAGATTAAAAAATTTCCACTACTTTCTTTCTTTTGCATTTTTTTCCCCGGGAGAGAGGAGGGAAGGAGGGGGAAGGGGGAAAGGAAAAGAGGAGAGGGAGGGGAGAGAGGGGGGGGGGGGGGGGAAGAACTCTGATGCCATTTAATTTTTCCCTGTTGCGAATTAGAAATCACAAAGAACCTATAATGTTGGTATAACAACAAGAACGTTGCAAAACTTCAGAAATTAAATCCATTTTCCTGTTCTTTTTTGTGAGTCATAATGTATCTTACAATAAAAAATGTGGAAAACAAAACATCCGTAGATGATTCAATACTCTGGCCTAAAATATTTCTTAGTATCTTCCATTTCTACAGTGGACATTTGACAATGAATGTGGCACTAGTACCAGAACTGTTATGCTACTAACCTTATGTTATGCTAACACATACTTTCTCATATGTTTGCAACAACCCTTCACCATAGAATGAATCTAGAGAGCACCTATACATAGAAGAGAGTACTAAAAATACCAAGACACTAGAAACTGGAATTTCAATAAAGCACAGTGGGTACATTCTTAGGATGCAATTTATTTTAGCTCTAATATCAACAAGTCAATGCATCAGGCACCCCTGTATCAAGGGATGCTGGCTCGAATAAGTAGTTATAAATGATGACTCAAAATGAAACACACCAAAACTTGCAGGTTATCAGAACTTACAATGTATTTAGAGGTTGAAGTTTCCCCTTGATCATTGAAATCCCACATTTCTGGTGAATCATGCAGAAGGCAGTCACATTTATCTTCCAAACTCCCATCCTCACAAAAGCCATTTAGGGAATATTGCCTGATCTCAAAAAACTTATTAATAACCTGTCATAACAAAAAGTATGTCCATCAGAACTAATAGAAAATGAAAAAGAGGAAAAAAAATAAAAAAATCTTTGACTACACATTAAAAAGATTTTTAGGTTCCAGAATTTTGTCTCCAAAAGGATCCAATGGGGAAGTAAAATAACTAGAACTCGGGCTACAAATGAATTCAGTTGTTCCTGAACAGCTTGGAGATCAGCTGGCTTAAGGCCCGTTGAAGTTCATTCATGAAGGTAGTAGACAAACTGAACTCCAGCCTGACTTTCGAGAGCCATTATAAAATAAGCCCAGCCAAAACAAGACTGAGCTTGGTTGGGTTAGCTAAGAAAATTTATTTATGCGTTAAACAATTATCTTGATTCATATTAGAGGGATGATTAACAATCCAAGATGCTTATTGATGTTATGAATACCTTTAAAAATTGACATAACATATTCATCTAGCATATAAACATATCTTCTCCCTCCAAGTTGAATGTACAGTAATATATAAGTTACAGTTCCACTGCCAATATGCCATAATAAAATTCTCAAAATAATCATGAATAATAAATGACAAAGTACGAGGGTAGGTTCTAGAAGAATGTAAAAAATAAGAGGCATACTTAAAGTGAGAGAAGAGGGAGAAAGGAAGAGAGCAAAAGAGACTTAAGGGGCTGCAGCTTCCCACAGGCTAATCAGCACACTTCTCTGTGATCGTTATTGCTGCTCTCTTTCATGACCTTCTCCAGTGGCAATTGCCGCACTTCATCTCTCTCCTGGCCTTTTTTGCAAATCTTATGACCCTTTCCACTTATAATAAGCAAATCTCACTACATAATGTATATTGCGTCCAATTTTTCTTCATAATTACATGAAACAGCTTCAGGAATGAGCTTTGATTGCATATGAGGATGGTAGGCTTTGCTTCACTTTTTACGCTCTGGTTTTCTTCTTCCAAGCAAACAAACTTGCTTGAGCCTGCTCAAACAATGGTAAGCCAAGCTCACCCGATTTTGAGCAAGCCCAAACACCATCCAAGCTGTGCAAAGCAAACCCAAAAAGCCAAATACGCAGCTCGACAAAGTTCATTTGTACCCATAAGCAATACAATAAGAAACACTTGTATGTTGTATATGAAGTTTATGGAAAATACCCACTAACAACCAAAAGTTGAGTTAGAAAGATACTCTATTACAGATCCCAGATTATCATAAGCAACTACACTTCCTTATGTTGTATTGTAAAATATCATTCCATAACCATATCCTTGGTGCATAGGTTACAAAGTTTTTCTAGAAAAATCCTAAACAGATTTTGCGCGGTAAAAACCTCAATCCTAGAGTCTTGGGAAACAGCCTTCATCAATCAATATCATACTATGAAAATAATTACGGGCTATTCATCTCTATCAACAAATGAATTTTAACAAGTTTGAATGTGATGCACACCAGAAAAATTGTTCATTCGATATAATTACAATCACATTTATGCTACTAACAACTTTCCATACCAGGTGTGACACACCTTCAAAAGTAAACACTAGTGAAAAAAATCCCAAACTATAGAATACTAGAACTAAACTAGAAATGTAGCTTTGGAAAGGAATTATCCTCCATAGTATAAGTCAAACATACATTGAAGCAGGAGGGAACAGTTTCTTATGGCCTATGTTCTCATGGCAAGGCATGGAATTGTAGGATGTATAGCTACTGAAAGGCAGTGGCAGACACGGATGAGAGGAAGTGAAGATCCTTATTTCGGCAATTTTCAGATATATATGGGATGCAGAAAGTGAATAAGTAATGGTCAGGAACTTGTCAAGCAGTTGGGACTGCAGCCCTGCACCGTAGCCCACTTTGAATTTACAATAATGTCATTTCTTTTGCACTTGTGGCGTTTAACATAGTTGTTAGGTTCACCACAGAGGTCACATTGGGAAGGATACAAACACAGGTTCTACATTTAAAGTGACTTGATCTCCTCGATGCTTGCTTTTATGATGAATAATCACAGCTTCTACTGACGGCATCTCCTCGATGCTTGTTTTTATGATGAATATGAAAATTACCAAATCAAATAATGTTAGTAACCTTGTTCTTCACTGATGAAATGTAATTTTACACTTGGATAGCAGCAGACCATTTCAGATTCATTCTGCTCATGCCTCTAAATTGGAGTAACGTGCTGGAACATCTAGGTTCATCCTTAGAACATTAAGAAACCTACTTTTAGTACAAATTTTTTCTTCCATCAAAAATGTCTAGTACACCGAATTCTACTTATATACACTTCTGATATTTGTCTTGCACTAATCTGCAAACTCTTTATATAGATCCTAAGGTATTGATCCTACCATGAACTGTCAAATTAGTATGTCCTTATCATAGTTAAACCAAGATACTTGCGTGAATGATCTTATTTTCTGAATTGCAAGCTATAACATATGACAAACTTTCAAAAAATAGATCAAAAGTACGGATGTAAAGATACATTATTTGTACTAACGTCAATAAGACAAGTAACATATTCACCAACTGCCCTATTGGATCCTTTTTTGTTCTTCTCCCTAATATGCATTGATGTTGTGAACTTTCATTTTGAAAAAAAAAAAAAAAAACAACAGTGAGGCTGATCTTATTATAAGAAGGGAGTTTTGACCAATTGCCATATTCACCAATTGATTCCATCACCTTTGCAAACAAAGGACTTTAAGTTGAATTAAAAGCTAAAGCATGCTCAAAGAAGAATCTCCAAATATTTTAAATCTCTGGTTCCAACGTTATTATTCAACATTTTTGCTTAACCTTTAAAAATTTTCTATTTTCTTTGTGTAGCGGTGCATCTTAATTTCGAGTTGATTTTGTAAAAGGTCAGCAGAATGAATACGTTTATTTTTCAAGTGATCGCCGTGTGGTACCAAAATGGATTGTTCTGAGGTATATCAAGGTTCAGCCTTGGTTCATGTTTCATCGACCAATCTTTCCTAAATTCACATCTTTGTTGAAAGAATTTCTTTTTTTAATACTAGTATTTTGATGTACTTCAACTCAATCTATCTAATCCTTTCACATACATTCTTGTTATTCAAGCTTTTGGAACTTGAAAATAGTAGAAAAGATTATGGCCAGTTCCAAGTAACTGATGCTTCGTATGAAAACATTATCATCTCCATTCTTCCTTTTCAATGCATCTTATTTTATTTTAGAAAATACTTTCTAACATCTTCCTTGGCTTGAAAACAATCACAAACACTTTGTGGCTTCCACCATGTTCCATCTGAGTTCCTTCACCTTTTCAATACATTAGGACATTCCATCATTTCTAAGCTTCTCCCTTCGTGATCATTAATGATGGAAAACCACGCAACCAAAACACTGGCTAACTATTCACACTGGATTTTATAGCCAAAAAACAACTTCAAACTCTAAAAGATCTGCTTCAAGAGAACTCCTTTTGAAAGTTGGTAACATAAGGTAAATATGGTTCTTAATTTTGGGTTTTGTAGAGAAAGATCAAATTCTTCATTTGTTGCAAATGGAATTGAGAAAAGGAAGAGAGGAAAAGGATAGTATACTTCAACTCTTAAGCCCTCAACATAACTTTGGGAAGTTCTTTTTTTTTTTTTTTTTTTTTCTTTACTTGTGGTCAAAGAAAAGAGGAGGGAGGGAGTTAAAGGCCCTTTTTTCTTCTCAATTGTCGGGCTAGGCAGGTCTATGTTACATGGACACTAGTACGGGCGTCGGGTCCTGGTATGTGTCTACGTGTCAGATTCATCTAATTCTCATGTCCAAGGTCAGGAAGCCATGACAAAATATTCATATTTCTTAGTATACTTCTTTATTTTCAAGGATAAAATAGTAATTACAAGGTGCCATAGAGCATTTCATGCATAATGTGAGAGTTTGTGGTAAACTCGAGTTACTAAACATTTTTCTTGGGTGAATATCCAACAACACATGTCAAACATATATTCCATACTTGTACCCTTACCCCAAGTGTCGGAGTCCAAGTATCGAGTGTTCGATACAAATGCTTCATATATTTTAGAAGAGTCCATGTATCACACAAGCAAGTTATTGAATTGCACAAGCAGTTTCCAAATTGCAAATCACTTGGCTCTCCTTTGATAGGCAAGGATTCATTACATGATATGATTCAACCTAGGAATTCATATCAAAGTGGGTTTGGATTGCAAGATTCAAATCCTAAATAGAAAGTTTTTAACCACTATGACCCTTATCAATAATGGAGAGAAGGTGAGCATGAGACAGATACCTTTTTGAAAGTCTCATTCTGCTTGTTCTGCTCCTCTAGGTCAATCTGCAGTGCAGCTGTGAGTTTCTTTTCTTCAAGAAAATCAGAGGTAAGCTCTTCTACCCTGCCTCACCAATCCAATATGCATCCATCAATAAATACCAACATAATACATTGCACCCAGTGCACAACAATAAAGATTATAGCACGATTTATACTATATTTCTAATTCTATTTCTTTCATTTTACTTTTTCTTTCTTTTTTTGGTTTGGAAGGGGGACAACTGACTGCAACAAGCACCCTAAAAGGACGATGCAAAAAAACTCTTTAGAAAATAAAATTTTCAATTCAGCAGTTCAAAAAAACAATCAAATGTTACAAAGTAATCAGAGCCTCTTTTAGAGGATAAACAACCAACATCTACAAAGATCCTCCCTAGTCAAAGACGAAGGCCAGCCACTATTCCACGTGGTCTCCACCTATTCAATCATTGACTGATTGATACTAACCTTCGAAAATATATATACACATATATAAACAATGGAACACTAACAAGCCATGAAGACAAAGAAATAATGCACATAATAGTCAGCCGTTTCCTTGAGATGAAAATACATGATGGTCAAAATGATTGATGCCACATCTACTGAACGACTAAACTAATATAATTGGATTCGGAAGTCTAAAACAAAGGCCATGGATCCGCCAACAAGGAAGAAGCCTTTTTGGTCCAAAGGATAGCATTTGCGGTAGTGCTTAGGGTCTTAATTTACATTTATTCTAAGTTTGTGCGCTACTGGACCTATTTAGTTATGTTTCAATTGTTTGTAGGAGTCGAGATTATTTTGGTAATTTTCAGATTAGCTAGACTTAAGTTGTAATATAGGCAGTGGCGGACCATGATTTCTGTTGAAGGAGGGGAGGGTAAAAATTTTCGAGTTTTTGGGGACCAAAACTCTATATTGTATTCTAAATATCAAAAACACTATAGGGGATAAAGGGAAATTTGGAAACTTTGGGGGGGCCAATCCACTATTGTATTCTAAATATAAAAAATCTATAGGGTGTAAAGGGAAATTTGAAAACACCATCCATTGTTGAATACAGGTCAATGGATCTTGTTTCAGCTCAAACTTCAGAGGGTTGAGTAAGTCCAAAGGAAGGTCTAATTCTTAGTCAAAAACTTGGCCAGTAAGTTTAACTCTCCTATGTAAATGTGATGTAATGCATTTATTCTATTATCGTTGATATTATGAAAATTTGAGATTGTGTTTGTGTGAATTTCCCTAACCCTTGCAAGGGTAAAGTACTTGTTCTTCTTTTCATCTCCTCTTCTTCTCCTTCTTGCGCAAAATACCAAGTATTGTTATCGTGTTTTCAAGTTAGTGTTCATATCCGTAGATCAACCCCAATTGCAGCCCCTAAACCTTCCAAATGTAGCCTGAACTAACCCTAGACCCTTACTGAAACCTAGTAACATTATTGCTTCCTAAGCTTCTTTCTAGCAGCCAACTCTGAAAATCCTCTGACCATACAATTTGGTCTAGCCCCAAACCATCTATTCCATCTACAATCCCCATAACCCTTCTTCCTTTTAAACCTTAAACCTACTAGCTTCCCATAACACTGAGCCACCACAAAACCAGTTATAGGCAGCAATATATTAAATTTCCTAAAGCTTTCCTACATCAATGATGCCCAAAACACCACCAAGATGAAGTAGCCTAATACAGAAGAAATTCTAAACAACCGTATGTAGCAACAGCTCCAAAAACATCTTCAGTGAACACCAACAAAAAGATCCAGCACAGTAGTAGGATAATAAAGCATTCTAATGCATCTCAACTTGTCAAGTCCTCAACCCCTTGAAGCCGCGACGATTACGGACAGTGGCAAACCAATTTTCCCAACACTTCAAGGTTTCTTAATGTTATGGAGTTAAAGAAACCATTATGACTTATCACAAAAAAATGAAGCCATTATTAATCCGCATCACTTGCTTATCAACAAAAAAGAAGCCATTATTTATTCCCTATCACTTACCAAAAAAATTATTACCATTCCCTATCATATATACAATCACTCAAAACTCAAAATGAAATTAACAGGTGGAAGCTCATGGAAATGTCAGACTGTAGAAGAACTAATCACGTATGCAACAAATCATGATTCAGATACAACCTTCATTAATTTTTGAAGTAAGTCTGAAACAATGACAACAATGTACACATTAAGGCCAACTAGGAAGCATTTCATGTTATTTATTCTAGATTTCTATTTTCTATCCATTTTGTAGAATCAAATTGTCAAAATCTGTCAAAATTAAAATCCTATCAACAAATACAAAAATTAGTACTTGATTTATCATTATCAACTTTGTCTAAAATGACTTAATTTGAATACGAAAACATCATCACCCAGAGTAAATCTAATCAATACAAAATGCACGTTAGGTTAAAAAGGTAACAGAACTAAACTAAAATTTTATTTTCATGAAGTGGATACTCTCGTGTTGATGGCCCAAGCCTTTACCAATTGCCCATAAAAGTTAGAAAAATGATTCACCCAAATCATAATCACTATAGAAAATCTACCATGGCAAAGTTGTCTATGGTATCCATTTATTTGTACTCTCAAGTGTTGAAACATCTCTCTCAATAGTGTTTTCCATTGTGAAACCATCATGTTAGAATGCAATCAATTTTAATAAAATGAACACTTTAAATGCATGAAATTAGATCATTGTAACATCTATCATATCTTTCTAGATAAAGTTCACTGATGCACCTGTTTAAAAGAAACATTGCTTTAAGAGAGAGAGGAGGAGGAGGAGGAGGAGGAGGAGGATACTTGACACTCATTGATTAGACTAATTTTTATATTTTTGTTTTCATAGATTGTAGTAAGACTAGTGGCAGTTCTAAATAAGACCCCTGTGAGAAGGTGATGAATGAATAATGGCCAAATATCATTTTTTAGGTGATGCCATGGAAACTACAAACAAGAAAGGGTTTCTTTCCTATCCATGAGAATATGCATGCTTTATGGAGATTCTTAGCAAGAGGTACCAGATAAAAAAACTCAACGAGAAGAAAACTTAGGAGTAAATTCTTCATTCTCAATAAAAGTTCTTCAAAAAACGGGACATAAGCTGAATTCCCTGTAAAAAATATATTTCCACAATTTGCTCTATATTCTGCATTTGTTCTTTTAATCATATTTCCAGGGTCCATACAAGCATCCCTTTGTGATAGCCGATAGGACGTATCATTTATTCTAAAAGATATTTTCCTACGAACTTTTCAAAATAAAACATATAATAAACAAATGGCAATCAATCGACAAAATACCTCCTCTGGAAATTGTTCAATTTCTGGGACATGAGTTCCTCCTTCTCCTTAGCTTTCTCGGCCTGTTACCAGCAATACAGCATCTTCAAATAGTCCAGGGTTTTGGGTGTAGATAAGCCAAAAGTAAACTCAATAAGCAAAGAAATATTGGAGACACTAATTTCCCTCATTGCATTACTCTTCATTCCAATTAACCAAGTAGTAAAAGTCCATATCCACCATTGGTGATGTCATATCAGGTGACTAGATGAAAATGCAACCCCTGACTTCATTTTTAGGGCCCTAACCTCAAACTCAAAGCTGCATTTTCATGCATAACAGGCTCATGCAATGCAAGTAGCAAAATGAGCAATTCCATTGATAATAGGGCTAATAAACTGAGATCATCAAAAGAACAAAGTGCTCTCCCTAATAATAGCCAACATCAATTATAAAAACACAACCTTATAATCCTCTTGATAAAAGAACAATACCTAAACAACAGTATTTCCAATTGTAGACAGCAAGGCCGATACGGGAAAACTGCTGCCTTCTCACCCGAGATACAAAGGTAGAACTATTAGAAGGTGCTATTGTGTCAACTCCTTAAACTGGTTGAATACTTTTGCTTTTTGGCTTTCAAGGAATTTTTATGATTCTTCTTTTGCTATGATAGATTTCATTAGATTTGAGTGGGTGTTTCTTTTTTTTTTTTTTTTTCTCGCGAGCGCGCATGCGGGGGGTGGGAGTGTTGGGGTTGATTTAAGGAGTTGTTTGGTATGCATCCCTTGTACGAAGGCAGCAACCCTTCTCTTGTGTCTTTGGAGAATAAATTACTCAAAAAAAAAAAAAAAAAGACAGCATAGTGGGGTTGATACTGATAATAATAATTTTCACAATAATTAAACTAGCAGGGGTAAACTATAGAACAAAGCTCAAAATGTACTTTTGCCCACCATGTACCCCAAACATCATCTAGCAACTCTCTCAACAAAGAGCAAGAGAAAACAATTTCTTACTGATACCTGAATTACCATCTATTATCTCTCAAAACCACAAGAAGCAGCCTTAGCACCTTCTGATACACTCTACCCTGCATTTCATGCAGGAGCAAACACTTTGCCTCTATTTTCCTTGCTGTGCAAATTTGTGAGGTATGACATATTAACTATTTTTCTTTTATCAATAGGAAGTTCAAAGTCTTATTCCTTATAGCTGGCCGTCTTCTGGGTTTAGTTACAGCATGGTATTCCCATTTAAGGTGAATCAAAACTAATCCCAATGGATGAAGACAATTGCTTACAAGGTGTTAGTTACTGTTTATGTCCTTCTGTCCCTAACTCCTTTAGTCAAGAGTCTCGAGACTGTAGAAGTTCCCATTCACGTACAACATTTCAGCTACTGTTATTAGTTGGCGGATTGTAAGTTGTGTTCTTCTACTGTTCTAAGTTTACTGGGCCTCTACTATCAATAGACTTGCTCTCTTTGCTGTTTCTATTTGCTCTAAAACCCAAGCTTCTCCCATGCACTAGTAGAACATAGAAAACTAAAAGAGAGGGAACAAAAATAAAAGCCTTCATAACCTCCATTACTGAATGATCTCGTTCAGCAAATGCAGCAGCAACACAACCATGGAAAAATTTAACCTGCTTCTCCGCTTCCATATTCTGAAAAGAAAAAATAATAAACGGAATCAGATTACAAGGAACAATATTATGATGGCCAGATGAGCCTGAAAAAATTCCCCATCAGATTCTTTTTGCCTACTGAAAAGTGAAAAAAATGTAACTGCAGCTCTGTCAATTTAGACCCTAGAAGCCAATCATTAGTTTCCTTGAATCAAGACCAGCAATTGAACTTTCTTTCAAAAAGAACAAAGACTCCAAAAAGTGGAAAATGCAATTCATATGGTAACTAAAAAACAAGTAGATCTAAAACCTAAGACTAAGGGGGAAAACAGAAGAAAAAGTGTGTAGATTTAATATTGTAGCACTTTATATTTAATACCAGATGACAGTAAATCAGTGATTGTGAGGCAAGCTCATCTACATTAAACAATACATTACAAGAGAAGACAAAAAAATATATAAAAAGAGAGACAAATAATTTTAAATGAATTTGTTCGGCTGATTCAGTTAACTTTTCAATCTGACTCGGCAGATTAGCAAGCAACTCCATAGATTTCTCAAACTTCGTTGACTTGCTTTACTCAGCCAAGTTCTAGGTCCTTGTGGGTTGTGGCTGAAGTACTTTAAATAGCAATCATAGAAAGAGTACCCTATGGGATCCATAATCATCTACCTAACCTTACTTGCAGGAATATTCTACCAGGGGACACCCTAATGCCAAAACTGACTTTCACACTTCCTACTCAGATTGTGACTCGTGTACCCTTCAAGAAAGAACCCACAAGGTGATCATATAAAGAATCTGCAAGTATTGTGAAGCATGTTAAAATTATCAACAAACTAAAGCAGTTTCCATGGTATACCAGCTTGTAGTAACTAAAAAATTGATACTATTTAATCATTTTATATCTATAGCTTGACTACCCTTCCCCACTACAACTTTTGTCTGCATATAATCCAGATGCACAGTACCAGAGAAAAAAATCACATTTTCTTTAGACTCTTCCAACATACCCCCAATATTTGAATCAATCAAGTGCTTCCCCACTTCATGACAGCGACTCAAGGCAACAAAGAAGATAGATATTAGTGTCAGCTATCATATTTATTGGCTCCAAAACTTGTAAATCCAGTGTGGCAATCATCAAATTCCAAGAACTTTCAAATGCTTGTGTGTCGATTTGGTTTGTCAAAATCTTTGACCCTTTTCCCAAATTCCGTAACTTTGATTTCATCAATACAAATTCTACAATTGACCTTGAAGTCCCTCCCTGCATAGTTGGAGCACAAAACTCTGTTCTTTGGGGAAACGTAGCAGTTTCTTCTAACTTCCCCATCAGAGGGCCAGGTTCTACTGCAAGAACCATGCCAATGAAAGAATTCTCCTTAGTTGCCTATGCTAGGAACAAGCTTCCAGCAGTGTTTTCCAAGCCTCGGCAACTTTGTATAGAGTCCCTCATTCAAGAGCCTGAGAATCTGAGATCCTTGACATCATCTATCTCAGATATCAAAAGCCAATCCTGCATACTTGCTATATATACCGTAACAGGTTTCACACTAGCATCCCATTGTTCTTCCTTATTGCCTCACCCTCTCAAACAGAAACAACCTTGACTCATTGAGGTTTTGCTTCAGCTGTTGTTGAGGAAAATACCAGACAGTATAGCCCACAACACTATAATACTCAGCTATTGGATAAGCTTGTCAATTGTCACAAGATCCTAAACAATTAACCAAAGAGCTTAAATGGATAGATGGACTGAATGAGGACGCAAAAGAAACCTTTCTCCTCACTATCTCATTGGGCCGGCGTATTCCAAGAACCTGCTCCTAAGGGAATAAAATGCATGCAAAAAATAGAAGTGCAGACAGCTTCACTTTAACATAACATTCAAAAATTTCAAACAATTTGTCCCATGATGTTATCACATCCTTCTGAAACCATTCGTATATTTTTTTCTACTTTTTGACAAATAAGACACACAAACTCATGTCCCCATGGGCACTCAAACCGTTTGCCACTCCCTTCAGGGGGTGCCAAGAGATACACCTAAAGCTGTTGCAGTAATTGGATAGCTACCAAGCCATTAGTGAATGACGCAAAAGTTAACTTCCTGCCAATACCTTTGGTGTAAAAGCCTCTGCAGCATGGAGAGAGAGAAAGAGAGAGAGAGAGAGAGAGAGATACCTTTGAGACCTCTGCAGCATGTAAATCAGCCAACTGGCTCTGGAGACAGAGGAGGACACATGTAAGATTGTTAGCATAGGACTATGAAAGTGGTTATTATAAAATAAAAAAAGGCAAGGGGCCTCACTTTGACACGGTAAGCTTCCGAAAGCTCCTCTTGAAGATTTGACTTCTCTCTAGTGCAAGCAGCTAACTTCTTTTTCAAGTTCTCAATCTCCTGCTCCAAGCCAGCTGTCCTAATTGCGGAATTAAATTCAATACGAAGCATCCTTATTGCCAATTCGAAAAGATATTAATGATGAAATCTTGGCCTGATGAACCTCGGATAAATCACATACCTCTGAAAGTGCATTCGAGTAGCCACAGCAAGGTAGCTAGGTCCAGCTTGCTGCATACACAATTGTTCAATGTCTTTCCGTAACTCATCGCGCTCTACAAAATGGTATCAACACATCAGATTAGAATCGATAAGATAATACCAATACTAAGCAGCAGTTGACAGTGGCAAGTGAATTGACATCATGTCTAGTGAGCAGAACTTATTAAATTCCTATGCAGCGTATGCTCAATAAGTTAGTAAAATATCTAATACAATACATCAAAATCCTATCACAGACTCAATCAGGCAGAGGATGAAGCGCCATCTATTTGTGGCCACAGAAAACTTAACTATCCCTAAACAAAATCTATTTCATGGGACTTAAGAAGGGGAGTATGCAATAATGGCTGTGTAGCTTCTGAAAATCTCTTTTCCTGCAAGAGCACAAATTGGATATTGTGCTCAAATCCTCAAGGTCAACCAGAGAAATAGTGCTTTTCCAGGAAGAGAACTTGAACAGGGATCTGTACAATATTCCTGGCAGGAAGAATTTTTACAGTAAGTTAATGAGGAAAATCTCTTCAAAGGAAGGTCTAATGTTGACCGGTAACCACTAAGAAATATGAACATTTTTAAGAAGATATTACGTCTATGTTGAACACGTCTTGGAGACAAGTCTCAACTCGTGTTGAACATGCAGCCAAATATGTTCTATTATTTTTTTAATTGTTTTAGAACCGGACACGTTTTGTACGTTTGGAGGATACACATGTTTATGGCTTAAACACACATGTAACATGTCGTAAGTTGAAGAACATAAATTGTAAGCCTATGAGTAAAAACAAAACAACATAAATTTATACATATTAGTCACTCCTCCTTCAAACTTTTCAATTTTAGGAACTCAATCCTAAAACTTCAAATATTTTGCTAAACAGAGTTTTCTAAAGTGGATATTAGGATTTTTTATTCACACTTCTTTTCTAATATACAGATTGCGAAAATAATTTGTTATTACATAAATGCAGTTCTCACGTAAAAATGAAGAATTTATTACTTCATTTATATATAAATGTTAATAATTATTTGTTTCGTACCCATACAATTTCATGTCCCGACTGTAAAAATTGATATATCAGCGTGTCTGTATTATGTCATATTTGTGTCCCATGTCGCCTATTTGTATCCGTGTTTCTTCGGCTAATCATATAATTCTTAAATCAAACCCTATCCAATAGGTCAATGTCACATAGAGAATATCTTCTCCGGATGCTCCTCATGCATTATGCATGACTCAAGGCTGCTCAAACCATGTCCCTCCACAGCCCTCCCCTATGGGGAGGAACATGAGATACTATTTTAGCTCACATAGAATTTTTATAATTGGTCTTCAATTATCCTAAGAAGCCAATAAGGCTTTGTAACACCATTTTTGTGCATTACAATTTGAAACTGCTACTTGTTCCTCCTTCATTTCAGTAAATTCCCCTCCACCATTGCCTTATGTAAGTGCCTATTGGATTTAACATATCCTTCCATATTCTACTTTCACGGCGCTTCAGTTCTTAGTGTATTTTCTATGATTTCTGGTGGAATATATAGTTGAAATTCTAGCCAATCCACTTTGGGTAGTGTCTTATGTATGTTATTATATTACACAAACGTACACCATAGTGAATCAATTGTCTACAATGTATTTACACATACATAATAATGTACATGTAAACAAAAATCTACAAGACAAACTCAAACCAAGGTTTTAAATTTAAATTATTATTTCCTTAAACATCAAATAAGTAGGTATGAAGGGTGACACACTGACATCATAAAGTTAAGACAGCATAAAAGTAAAAGATACCACAAATATGCCGAGGTGCATAGTTTTCCTACCATCACCCTCACTCTATATGTCTATATATGTTATCATGAACAGGTAATATTCACATAAGAGTTGTAAGATAAAATGAAAGTCAATCAGGTTAACATAAGATTCTTAAAAAACAACTTTACCAGCAAAAGTATAATAAAAATTAAGTTCCTATCGATTCAAATGTACATACCATACTCCACCTGTTGAATGCGAGCAATCAAGGAGTCATTATCCTTCAACTGCTCATCCATATCTGAAAGAAAATGCTATTCATAAGATGCAAATCAAACAAAATCCAGCAGATTATTTACTGTCCTATCACGTACAGACAAAAGAAAATCCTCAAACAATGATATTAGATCCAACCCGCCTTACTTTTTTATCTGACCTCAAATGCTATTCAGTTATACAAGAACAAAGTGCCAATTCTGCAGTAAAATTGACAGCATTCAATTCAGTGCTTTCAGAAATTTATGAGTTAGAAACGCAAAACAGATTATCAAATCTCTCCCTAAGGTAGCCAGTAGAATAATGCAAGAAATTTGTAAGGATCAAATTTGGGTGATCTCATGCTCCACTGTTTCGCGAGAGAAGCTTCCATATGAAATGAAATTCATATTTGGAGATTCAACAGTATCCTTGGATCTTCCCTTATGAGTAAAAAGTTATTTCTTAAATCAAACAGCCCATATCTAGTGAATATTACCTATTCACAATCAACAGCTATTTTCCAAAGGGCCTGTTTGACTGTCCCACAAATGTGCATTGGTCCATTTTAGAATTGGCTCATTCAAAAATTAGATAATTTTAGGCATGTGGCCGAACAAAAGACACACCTCGAAAATCTATAAATTTACTTTCTCTGTGAAAGTTTAAATTTATGTATTTCTTCCACAAAACAAAATTACCTAACCTACATTGAGAGATTCAAAATCTCTACCGTACAAATCCCACTCAAATGTTGAATCAACTCAATTAAAATTTTGCAGACTTTCAATTACTCAATTAAAAATTAAACCATTCAAGTAACGCGACCTAACAGGCCCTAGATAAATTTTCCACCAAATCAAAAAGAACACGAATAACTATCAAATCAACAAAAGAAACTAACTTCTACGCATCTGCGGAATAGGAAATCGAGGAACTCGGGTTATCAACGAAGGGAACACACAGATGTAGTATGCCATAAATATACGTATGAGTCGAATAGGTCACCTGAAAGCGCGTATATACATAATATATACACCAATAAATAATATAGAGCCGAATAGGTCACCTGAAAGAAATTCGAAAGCGGAGAATTGACGAACAACGAGAATGACTAGTAGATGATAAGAGAGCGAATGATAATGGCGTTTCTAGGAAAGTCGGGCATCTCTCTTTCCCTCTCTACCTACGATTTCTGCAGGAGACGTACAACACTGTAACCAGAGAAATATTTTAAATATTAGATAAATTACACTAACACCCTGACATTTTTCATAATTACCGAAACCCCGTTCAAGTTTCTAAAATAATGCTGACACCACATGTCAAGTTTTGGTGAAAAATTAAGTTTTTTAAAAGACGAAAATGCCCTTGAAAATAAGTTTTTTTTAATTCGCTCTTTCTGAAAATAAATTTTTTTTCAATCGATGTTTATTTCAATTCTATACTCTATTTTATATTTTTCTTTGACATTTTATTTTGGTGAGAGAATAATTTTATCATAAAAATGAAATTCACTTACTATAACTATTATTTAATTAAAAAGACTAGTGAATTTAATTCAACATGCACAATAAAAAGGTGTAAATTATGCAATTTAAATTAGAAGGGTTTGATGTAAAAACTATACCTAGGCACAAGGAGTAAAAAATAGTTCCTATGATGTAGAATTAAACATTCACCCTTGTTCTGACAAAATTAAAAATCAACTCGGCATGTCTAAAAATATTGAGATGCTTTTTATTAAATCCAAAATGTTAGGAAATCATTGGTTGAAAATTGAAAATGCTCGCATCATGTTCCATGTAACTCTATTGTGTCCACTAATTTCCTATCATATGACCCATAATTCCCCAATTTGAATTTTTATTTGTTGTCAACTTGTTCTCACTCTCATTTGCATTTAGGGCACGGCATGATGGTAGTTTCAAATATGTATTGAGGCTCAAACAAAAGTATTGCAGTTCAAGACCTTGAAAATATGTTTGGGCACTTTATGGGCATTAGAATTTCAATTTCAAGAGGCGGTGGTTATTATTTATTTTTTGAACTTCATGGAGGGGTTTTTTGTTTGCCCCTTCATTTGGGAAAAATTTACAAAATACATATTACCACCATTGTTACAGTAACCAAAGGGGAGGTAAGTGCCTAATTCCCGAACAAGAGCGAGGAAAGTGCCTAATCCGTTTGATACAACTTTTTCCTAGCTTTTTATATTTTACTTTTTTAACTTGTGAGCAAAAAAATTTAAGATTTTTAGCTTTTTGGCTTTTATGAGTTATGATAACCATAAAAGCAAAAAAAAGTTAAAATTTTTTTTACTCTTATAAGCCAAAAAAAACTTTTAAGCTGTACCAAACCAGCCCACCTAATATTGAAAACTTCAAACCTTTTGGACACAAAAGCCAGCATTCTTAAGCACTGTTAACGCTGGTTCAGTAGAATCAACACATTTGGCGACTCCAAAACCACATCCACCATGCCCTCTACTTGATAAGTTAGGTCAAAGGGGATGAAGAAACCACTAGATCAATCTGGAATATGAGTATGCAACAGCTATTTCAAATCCAAATGCTTGACAGTTGACATCAGTTTATTCACTTCTATCTTAAAAAACAAAACATTAGATGGACAGGGAGCACTTAATAAGAAACATCCCACCTGAATCCAACTTCTACTGTTTCTTTGTATTGCCTACTTTCTGTGTCTTTAGGCATTCCTGAAGTTCCCAAACAAAAAAAATTGCACTAGATTAACATCCCTGAAACAGAAGCTCCTAAAAACATAAACAAAAGCTTTCCATACAGATAAACTGCCAACAGAGAAGATTTCCCAGGAATCTACTGTTTCACTGGAGTTCCACAGTAAACGCGCATGCTGCACTTCCACCAGCCGAGAATTTTACCATATTTACAACTACAGATGAGGTTAGCAAACAACATACATATATCTATTTTGAGTGTCGATCCAAATAAAACTATAGTTCATTGATCCTGATAGACCCTTTTGTGAATTTCCATCAAGCATGGACCATCTGCAAATTGTTGCAAAGACACTGATAAATCAAAAGCAGATAAAATGAAGCATAAGCAATAGCTCCATGAATGCTAGTAGAATGCATGCTCCATCTCAGCAAGGCCAGGATTAACAAAACCAACACTAGCCAAGAAATTAACACATAACATATATTATGTTAAGGACCTAAGGATGTACACCAATACCCTAGTAAAATGTCCAAACCACATGCTATCATATTTAAAGCCTTAGAAATATTGTACATGGAAAATGTCAACATAGTTCTGGCCGTTGCATTCAGTCCTCAATCATCATATCAGAGTTTGGTCGAGTCAATCAGACTACCTGAGTGCAGATATTTTTTTTAATGTTATTTCATCAAAAAATTTAACTGTTTTTCCAAATTTTCAAGTAAATGTTGCAAACCATGGTATAAGTATATCAATAAGGAAAACTTTCAACAAAGAACGAAATAAATAAATAAATAAACAGCAGAAACTGATTTCTTCTATCAAATTTTACTCAGCAGCCTGAAAATATGGCCAAACATTTAGGAAGCACGGATACTCCGCCGAAGCCCCCGTATGCGTGTCAGACACCTCTAGGACACCGACACGCATTGGACACCCATTGGACACGTGTCCGACATGTTCAATTTTTTTTTAGTTTCGTTTTTTTTTTTCAGACACTCCGTGAACATGGCTTGGACATGCGTGTCTTATTTTGGACACTTCGTGGACACGGGGGGTTCTGCTGCAAATTTTAAAAATAAAAGATGGGATATATTTTGTGATTTTAAAAACTTGAATCTAAAAAATAAAAAAAGAAAAAGGTTCAATTTGTCGATCGAACGAAATAGGTTCTGCTATAGATTTCTGCATAAAAATTTTGCTTTATTTCTGATTTCTGTTAATGATTTATAGTTCCATTCTATGCAAATTTATTGACAGTGCCTTGAATTAGTGTTATCTTTAATTTTAGTTAGTGTTATTTTGTATCTTTTATTAGCTTTGAATAATATACTTATATATATATATATATATATGCCATATTAAAAAAATATAAAAATTATACATTTTTGCCATGTCCTTGCCGTGTCGTGTCCTGCATTTTTTTTGCTTTATTTCTGATTTCTGTTAATGATTTATAGTTCCATTCTATGCAAATTTATTAACAGTGCCTTGAATTAGTGTTATCTTTAATTTTAGTTAGTGCTATTTTGTATCTTTTATTAGCTTTGAATAATATACTTAAATATATATACATATATGCCATATAAAAAAAATATAAAAATTATACATTTTTGCCGTATCCTCGCAGTGTCATGTCCTGCATTTTTTGAAAATTGTTGTATTGGCGTATCCGTGTCGTGTCATGTCCGTGTCCCATGTCCGTTTCGGTGCTTCTTAGCCAAATATGAAATACTAAAAGAATCTTTTAAAAACTTGAGGATGCTTATTTCTTGATCAAAAAAGAAAAAAAAAAACTGGCATGCTTTCAATATTCTTGTGTACTTAGTACTTACATAAATAGATATAGAGAAATGAACACAAGTGAATATGAGGATAAGGTTCTTCATTAATAATGCAAAACAAATAAATGATTATTGAAGAAGAAAACAATGATGATGATGATGATGATGATGATCAGATGTTTCTCGATGCCACTAAAAATCTTCAACTGAGCTTGTCAAGCAACTCAACTCAAACAAATATAAAGTGCCCAATAAAAGAGAGAAGTAGTTAGACAAAAACTTTACCATCCTTGGTGTGTTTCTTCCTTTCAGTGTCTTCATTGCTGCCTCTGCAAAAGCTTGTGCTGCTTCTGCATCAGCTTCTGCTGCTTCTGCCTCCCTTGCTGCCTCTTCAGCTTCTGCTATAGCAGCTTCTGCCTCCGCAACTGCTTGAGCAGCAGCTGCAGCAGCCTCTTGTGGAGTCATACTCCTCATTTTAGCCAACTCTAAATCGATCTGAGCTTTAGTTATAATATTGATATCATCCTTGTCAATTTTTGGAGAAGCCCTCTGCCTTCCCTCCAGGAGTACCATGGACGGGTTTCTTCTTTTGTCTGATAATGCTGAAGGTGGTGCTATTCTGTACTTCCGTTTCATCTGCAAGAAGAAAGAGGGAAAAAAATGCCTAACTTCATCATCAAGCCCATAAGCAAATAACTACTGACATCCATTGAAAATGATCAAACTGTTAGGAAATTGGCCCAACAATGTATGTCAAGCTACCTAACCAGCCCCCCCAAACAAACCCCCCTCCCTCTTCCTCCTCCCCCCCTCTTCCCCCTTCTCACCACAACCACAAAAACCACCACATGTGCTGCTCTGGCACCATGGTAGGTAATCAATTGTCCCAAAACTTCAATTGTCAGGAATGGGCTCAAGCAAACATATTGAGCTATCTAACATAACCAAAAGAGGAAGCTCTACGAATGAGTCCATCTGGAAACCGAATGAGACAAAAGTAGGTAAACATTAATCTCTCACCTAAATTTTTGCTTACCTAAACCTTCATCTACTAAACTTATCTCCAAATGATACAAAAAATAATTATGGAAAGCAAGAGAGCAAAATAAGAAGACCCTGGAAGACCAAATACTCCTTCCAACTATATTTTCAAACCTTAATCTCAAACCCGAATCCTTAAAACCAAAAGACGTAAGTAAGATAGAGGGAAAGAGAATTATATGGAACTTGAAAGTGAAGAAGAGAAATGTTACTTAATTTGATCTCATCATCTTTCATCTCAATCACTCAACCCAAGGTCTTTTTGACAGTATTTTGTGAACTTCTCTCTCTCTCTCTATATATATAGAAAAATTAGGCCAAATTTATCCCCATAGATTTTTTTAGTTAAAACCAAATAAATGGGCACTGCCCCACCCACTGGATGAAACTAACATATAGAAGCTAGTTTCACAAACCTATTGAGTTCACTCTGTCTAATCCTATGCCCTTCACAAAAATCAGATTTTAAATAAGCCATGTTTGGATGCTAGGAATGGAAGAGAAGAAATGAGAATCTCATTACCATAAATTCCATTAACAGCAATGAGATCCCACTGTCAATGTCACTCAAATGTTTGGAATAGTCACGAATGGAAATCGAGAAAATCATATAAGTTTGTAAACTTTCTGGGCCCACTTTTCTTTTTCGTTCTTAAACAGTCTAAGAATGTGAGATTCCAGTAGGCATGTCTGGGAATGAGATTTTCACAAGTTTATCAATCACATTCCACCTTGGAAGATAACCAGAAATGACTTTTCATGTTTTAAATGCACACAAAAACATAGAATGAAGGAGACATCAAATTAGATTTTTGTTCAACCTCATGATTGCCGCCATCCAAATGTAGCCTAAAAGCTTGCACTTAGAAAGTTTTTATGTGAATGAGCACACGTAAGCAACTTAACATTATCAGGCTTTTGCTACCCGTGAGATACGATAGGGAAAGGAGAGGGGAGGTCCTCACATGGGTTGCCGACATACACATACTAAGTTGCTGATCATTAGGCACTATTACTGGCACAAATGAAACTAAGATTTCTAGAGCAACCTGTATCAAAATTCATAATTCTATCAGCCAGTAGCTACTTTATGTCGAGGAGAAAGAAAGAACCAAAGATACATCCAATAGTAATGCCCCAACTTTGTTGCTGTACGACAATTCATACTGCTATAATTATCAGTTACTATACAGTAACCCATGATCAAGTTTGATCTCTTTAGTCTCCAACTTTGTCTCTACAAAAAAATAAAATAAAATAACATTCCATCTTATTTTTCTATCTACAATCAAGTAAAATGAAGGCTAAACTGGTTAAATTTAAAAAAACCCCAATCACTGTTCCCTCTCAATAAAAACCCACTCTTTTTAAACCACAAATGTTTTGTCGTCTCAATTTTTACTCTTTATCATCTTCTCAGAACCCCTTTCTTCTTCTTAAACTCAAATTTTAAAAGCAGGAAATTTTTTTGAGGAAGCTATTACAAGAAAGAAGGAAAAGGAGGAGGAAATAGACAATGAAAATTTTTACTCTGCAAAACTTTTCATCTTTTATATTAGTTCTCATTTCTTTTAAAATTGATATTTAACAACTATTATGCACACGCACAATGCATGTGATATTGTTTAACAAACAATCTCACAAATCAAAACTGTCCAATGCAAAATATCAGGAATATCAAGTATACTAGAAGACAGAGAAAATTTAATAAATGACTAGCAGCAATGTCATTGATGCTTTAAAATGCAAAAGCTGCAAGAAGGATCCATACAGTGAGATTTTCTTGATCCTAGTAAGAAAATCCAACCACTAACTATAAATAATTCTTACCCATTCAAGAGTCCAAGTCAATCCTAAAGTAAATTCTCGCATAGGTCAAGTACAGGTTGCTCAACAATATATAGCAGATTGGCATGCTCATTACTCCTTAGGCACCAAATAAATATTCCAAGTTAACAAGCTATGAACATTACACAACTAAGAATAGCATGATTAAGATATATTTTGCCAATAAATTTGAAACCATATACACCTTACATATGTACCAGGCAATTACCTTAATCAGTTTCCCATTAGCAGTCAAAAACTTCAATTTTGCGGACAGTAATCGTTTAAAGTTTGGAGGTGCCCAGTATTGTTCCTACAAAGGAAAAAAACAGTAACAACATTATTATTTGAAAGAATACAGAAAAAAGGAGGTGAAGGTTAGAAAACTTATTATAGAACAACGTAATAAAATCATGCTCAGGATCCATCAACAAAAAGAGGTTTCATAAATGCTAATGCATTTCAATATAATATGGAAAACCAAATCACAGGAACCCTATGGGCTGACAATAGAAACCCAACCTAAGCTTCTTGTCATGAACGGCCATATTGAACATAAAGCAAACACTGACTGTACGACATGCCCTCTTTTTAAAATATAAAATAGGCAATAGAGATGACAATTAGCATTACGGTGAGGTGGATTGTGATGAGGAATTTGGAGCTCGGATAGAGTAAACCACTTAAGTATGAACCTAGTGGAGGATTGTCATGTCAGACTTTGAGCCAACTGTTAATGCTGTATCATGACATTCGACATTGAAAGCCTACTGTTGCATGCATCACTATGCAGCATCTGAAACACAATTAGGTGATTGGCATTAATTCAATAAGCGCACACATGTACAACACATACACATAGGCACGCTTGCGTGCGCGTGCACACACACACACAGAGACATCAATTTCCTACTAAAGGACTGCATACCTCACTCCCCACCAAGTTTGATTCAAATGAGAACAATTGTTCTAAAACCACATAATATTCTTTCATGTCAATCTTCTAATTACAGGTTATAAAGGAAAGCAATTGTAGTTATTCGATTGACTACATATTGGAGAAGAAATGATATTGCAAAATAAGAAATTTCAGATGTGTTTAGACAACAGATAGGAATGGAATTTCGTTTCTTTTATATAACATTTGAAAATCTTCTCTCCTAAGCATTTAAAATGAGTATGTTTCAATGTGTAAGATCATTTTTAGGATTCAAGAAAGGATATCACTTCCATATGTACCTTAGTAAGCCCAATTGAACGCAACAAAAAGACAATTGATGAAATCTAAGACATACAAGCTAGTAGGTCTGACAAAGATCATCTTTTAGGGTTCAAGCAAGGATGTCAATTCCACATGTACCATTGTGAGCCTGGTTAAAACAACACAGACAAATGTATTCTGCATCACTATTTGATATCCTTGTTTCCATTGATAAGATGACTAATTTGTACTTTCTAGATTACATTACCAAATATAGATGTAATTTTGTGACATCACATGCCCTCTAAGAAAGACTTGAGACGCATAGGAAGCACAACACGTCCACTACCCCAGCCCCCCAAGTGATAGTGAATCCCAAACTTGCCCACACTCATCGAAACCGGACTCAAAAAAGCGATTGGAAATCGAAGTCTTTCCTTCCAATCCTTCCAATCTAAGCCGGCAAAAGCCACCCGTATATCTACATTCAAACAACAGAATTAGCCAACAGGCCATCAATTTAAACTATCCTAAGGCTCAAACTGAAAGGGTTAACAATATGACAAAGTTAACCACTGCACCAAGTCATTACGTTAAGTTTATTTTAACCTAAGAAAGATAACCTTCTCTAACAAGAAAATACGTACCATCATCAGGAATGTTTTTTTTATTTTATTTTTTATTTTGACGAGGTATGCTACCCATCAAGAACTTAATATAGCATGATATCAACAACGATATCATAAAACCCGCTCGGACATAGTTTAACGGAAATTATGTTATTATAATAGTGATAAATGACATGTATGGTATTATGATGACATTCGTCACATAAGTTTTAATGCCCACAAATATGGCATTGTTTGACAAGATAAATTTATTTGCACTTTTACGGTGACTATACAATGATTTACAGCCTTATTCAACAACCATTGTCCATCATTTTCTGCTTGTAGACAACGTTTTTTTTTTTTTTTTTTTTTTTGAAATTTTCTTACAGCCAATTATAGGAATGATCAAACCATAATTAGGGCGGTTTGTGGATTATCTCATTTAGCAGTCAAGTATCACTAATGTGACCTATGGACTGGCAATCAATTATTAAATTAATCATGTCAATTCTTTCTATTATAGTAGATGGAGTCGAATGGGTGTCAGGTCCTTTGGTAATGGATGGCGTTCCAACAAAAGTTAAGCCATTCATGAAGGTGTAAGGTTTGAAATCAAGCTTTTTGTAATGATGTGATATGTTGCCAGAAACTAGATATTGCATATTATACAATCCTGTTGATAAAAGATTAGTCTTGCACTTTTAATCTTACTATTAGACAACAACATCCACCATGACAAAATACAGCACTTCTAGATAAAGATTCCTAGTCGGATTTACTAATGAACTAAATCAAATGGCCCCCATTGAAAAGTCCAGTTGCAATGTCATCCATAGGTGTCCACAAGTCAAGTCATTATTGGTACTTATACTTATGGAGAGCCGAATTAGTTCATCATCTGATCAAAAGGCCATGATGCTAGGAAGTAGAAAGGCAAATTGAAGCCTAAAATATGTGTTTAGAATCAGTAGATAGTAGAGGATCATAAACTCTCAACATATATGGAATAGAATGTAAAAGTACCTCTATGTATGTAGCTATAGTAGTCTTATTAGAACCACCAGGCTCCTTCAAGTTGTTTATAGCCTCAGTGATAAGATTGTCCAACCTATAACAATGAGAAGGAAGCATAATTTGATGTTTCAATATCCCACTGAAAGCAGAACATCTGGCTATGGCTTCAAAAAACTTAAAAAGAAGATTACCCAACATCTACAACTTTAATTCACTGCAGCAGCTTTTCAAAATTGTAAACAAACTTAGAATCGCAAATCAGAACATCAAAATCCTAATAAGTACCATGAGACAAATAGCAGATATTTAAACAAAATAAAGAAAGTATGAGACACTCGTGTGAGGATTTCTTGATTCAAATTAATTGAAAAACTTGTATTGTCCTTTTAATAGAAATAATAAATGAACGCAGAGATTCTACGCGTGATCTAACAACTAGTCCATGAACACATTCAGAAATTTATCTGCATTCAGTCCAATAACAGGGGTCCAGCCAGTAGTTTCATTGTCAATATATGGCTGATTATTTAGACCAATTGATGGGTGCTGGCAGATCAAATGTGGATCTCCCTCCTCCAGAAATGACATACATGCTCACATGCATTTGTCTATCGACTTATACAATCACGAATTCCTTTTTCTTTTTCTTGGTCGTCCATCATATGGGTTTTCAAATTCCTATTACAATGTTATGATAACCATCAATAAGTGGGGATGTGAACAAATGTTTTAATAGGTACTCCAATCATCAAACTACTGAATTCACTTCAGTTGATCACCTTTCTCTGGCTTGTTTTAAAGGTGCAATGCATAAAGCAGTAGTGACAGTCAGATGTCTACAACGTAAACTAAAGAACACTTAAAATTGATTTACTACATCTGCTACTACATCTGCTAACTTCTCCACTAGATAGCATCACATGTTAATAGTATGCTTAAATGTCAAAAATGAATGCTACCAGACCTGGACCAGACTGGCTGGTCAGATTGGTGCACCAATAATTGCCTGACCTGACTCTCAAGTTTGATCATATGCCCCTCAATCTATAAAAACCGCTCAACTTGGCCAGGCTTCTGTTGATTATTCAACCTGTTCAGGTCAGAGGAACTTGGTTGTGCTAGGCTCCCAGAGAGTGAGTATTCACCCTATCAATAACAATTACAAATGCTTGAATAGTCGAGTATACAAACGACCTCAACCATGAGAAGTGCCCACAGATCAAATTCCCATGCATTTTACAACTGGAAATTAATTGAAAGGAATACTACTATATTTGATAAACCTAAACATATATATCAACCATCTTTATACCTTATGCAAGGCAGACACAAACAAGCATACAACAAATTAACATATAACAAATTTAGCATTAGTAAAGCGATAAAAGTCCTCATATGTATGTATGCATTTACATTACATTGACAGAAAACTAAGCTAGATGGTATCAAGTATGAACATCCATCAGTTGTATCTCTATGATTCAGATTTGACTCACTCAAAGTTTAAGATGGGCATGACTAAGTGGTTGAAGTGTCCATATATTCTTCCCTTCCAACCCTAGGGCAAAATGAAATGTCTTTGTAATGCAGTATTTCAAACATGACACCACCCTTTTGAAATATCCATTAAAAAGGCACAGGACTGACCCAAAAATATTTAAATAGAAGAAAGCATTTAAGAAAATGTATGTTACAAAATGAATACGTTTCTATTTTCTTACCCAGCAATGTCCATTGGAAACCTAGCTTTCAAATTCTTTCCAAAATTAAAGAGTCATGCCTGTACTCATTGCATTACATAATACATAATTGTCACCATCAATTCACTCCCAGAACCAGTTTGATAACGTACCATCATTTGGTTCACTAGTGAAATTCCCTGGCACAAATCCTCAGCCATTAAACTTTTTGTCAAGCCCATGACAGCCCTTGCACAAGATTCGTGAAGGCCATTTCATATGCCCAGGCACACAGCACCTCAGATGCCAAAATGCTTGCTATAAAAAACCGGAAAATATATTTTGATGCATTGACCACCTAAGCTACATCTTCCCAGTAGGTATCAACATTCTTAGATAACATCAAGATCTATGATGCAATACATGATTTTCAAACAAATAAAATGAAGAAATAATGCCTTCTAGAAGTTGACTGGAGTATTTTTACTCTTATGTAATACATCAATGAGATATATTTTCACCACCACAGACAGCTACTTACTAATTTACAGTAATTCCCTAAATCTCTCCCTCATCCATGAATATCACACAAATTAGGCAACTAAAGTAACAAAACAAGGAAGTTCTAAAGATGAAAGGTCTGATGATCTGTCCTCTATGCTAGCTCAGGATATTTTTAGTGCCTATTTGCAATTACGATGCAAAATTTATTCAGTAGTATGAGACAACATATCCCATATTACAAAGCATTGATCACAGCCGCATTTTTTAAACTTTATGTGCACAGATACAAGCTGCATTAGATCATCCACACATCCCAATTCATAGATCAAGCAATTGCTTTATGTTATGTTCAGTCCCTTTAATTTATACTAGATGTGTGCCACTATTTTATCTGTAGTAGCTTTTTATTGATCATGGCGTGATCTTTCTCTCATTAAGTTTTCCTTCTTTAAATTTAGTTATGTCCTACCATTTTAGAGTAACCTTGTATACATCAGAAGTTTACTAAGTGGCACCAGACTTTTCCTCCGTTATGAGTCATTTGCTCCCATACCAAAACTCAGGTGAGACAAAGTCATGTGTTGGCTTAACAAGGTAAAATAGATAAGGATTCTCAAGCACTCATTTTGTTTGTCACGACATATGGGCTTATGCCAAATTGTATCACCATAGGAAGATGTATGAAGGCCTACCAATGCAATGAGAGAAATTGATGTTCAAGATTATACCATAGAATGTAGAAGGCTGGTAGGGTCATTTCTTTTTAAGAATGAAATCTACTTGTAAAGGACCCATGAGGAGGCTCAGGTAAATTGGAAGTTTTAACTTATACAAAAAAAATTAAATAAAATTAGCCACACACAACCCCATAGTTTGACAACTATGGTGACGAGGACTAGTACATGGCCTTCAACAATTGCACCAGGCTTGTCTACAACCATTTCCTCAAATGAAGAAGCAGAAAATGATTACAAGCTTGATTCTACAAACAATCATCAATCCTTTTACAAAATGAGAAGCATCTCAACTACCATGATTTGAAATCTTGAAAGGGTACCCTGAAACATTAAAAGAGGCACTTTGAAAGTTGACATGAAAGTACCATAGAATCACATTTACTTGTGGGAGGGGGCTGTTATACCTAGTTGCATTGCTACTTTTTATAAGAAAGATAAACCCAGTTATTCCTTGTTCACGGTACATTGTTAGTAACACTGGACTCTTCGATCAAAATCACCAAAATCACCTAACATGTCTTCAAGTTTAAAGGCCAATACATGTGTTATTCATTTATAATTTCTGCTACAGGATACGTTATTGAGAGCAAGAACTCAAACACAAGATGTTCCATGCATAAAAAATGCCAAATAATAGTGGAACTAAACAATTGTCAATAACACAAACTATATGTTTTAAGTCCAAGCAATAGTCTAATTAGAAGAGAAATATAATCAACTGATTTAGCCTGAAAATTGTACAGCCCTTAAGTTATCAGCAAAGTCCACAAGAGCATAAAAATGTTCACACTAAAACCAAAACAAAAATTCTACAGAGGTCACTGTTATAGAATTGCTCAAGTGAATCACATCAACATGATAAAAAGCCCATTAGCTATTGACGATAAAAATTATGGAAATAACGAAACTGTACCCCAAATAATAAGAACAATGCCTAACCTTATGATTGATCTTTTTGGAACACCAATCTGCGGAGAACCACTAGAAACTGTAAGAGGCTTAGCATCAACAATTTCCTCATCACTTTGAACTACTGTACTGACAGCCATAGGGTTCTCATCTTGTTTAGGGACAGGATGCATCCTTTTAAGGGCTAACCTAGCCTTCTCTCTAGAGCCCCATCCATTCGCCATTACGCTCATGTTTCTCCATTTGTCCTGATCCACAGCCAAACCAATATGATACACCGTGTACATAAGTGTAGACAGCAAAATATACTGCAAAAGGACTTGTCTAAATGGCCATAATGTTGGCTAACCAAAGAATTTATTTGTTTTTTAGGATAATAAACCTTCTAAAAACAAAGAACTAAAGTTTTAGGATATACCTTGAGATCTACGTTCGAACGTAAATACAAGACACTACTAAATTCTGGATCTTTAAGTATTGTACGCCACTTTCCTGCCCCATGCTTAACAACGCCAGCTTTTAGAGCTGCTTCTTCTTCCGATGTCCATTTTTGCTTAGGAGCACCCATCAAGGACAGCACAAAAACTTTCAAAACCTGAAAAGCTCAACTAGATAGCCGAAATAATCATGTTAATCTCCACTAGAGGGTTGCCACGCGCAACATGCGTGGTGCACGCACATGCATGTGATTGAGCCTCTATAGATAAGCGACAAGGATAGATAGTTTGTGAACCTGGAGAAGTTTGTGAGGGAGTAAGTTGGTAACTGAAAGGAGTTTCGTGAGAAGTTGGGGAAATGTCGGCAAAGGATGCAAATTTGTAGATGAAGCTGACATAAAACTAACTAGATATGTCATTATTGCCTTTCAATTGATTGACGGAAAGTCATTAAGCACATTATGAATTAATGATTTTGGTAGAAAGAAATATTGACATTTGTCCAATTTTGAGGAACATCAAACTGTCGTTCTCCCTTCATATATTAGTATTCGTTCTCCCTTCATATATTAGTATAGATTGTAGATTGACTACTCCTAATTTCTTCATAAGTGTTTATTCCTTTACTCCCCCCTCTCCCTGGATGATTTTTATGCTGGTAACAAAAAAAATTTAAAGCAAAGAGAAGAGAAGAAAAATATATTCAGTCCTTTTTGTCTTTAGTTGAACATGGCATTTCAAAAATCTGGAACACTCAACTTGTTAGCCAGAATAGTCCTGTCAATCTCAATTGAGTGCGATTCTTCTGGTTTCCCCTAAAGTTCACATTTCACTTCCCTTTCTTCTGCGAAGTTTGCTTATAAACCCGAAAAAAATCTTTGAAATCTTTCTCGCAATCAAAACTAATGAACTTGTGACGAGATGTTAATGGTGCAATCCTTACATATGACAAAACCAATCTAGCTATAAACGGCTTTCATAATCTAACTTAATTCGCAAAAGCAGGTAAAACAATTCTAACACACACAAATCGAAACCCTAATTACTTCATATCACATCAGCTCTAATTATTGGAATTAGAAACAGAGAGATGATTTGAAATTGCTTAACAACGGCTAAATTCAATCTAAAACAGCAGTTGTATGAAGAGAAAGATATGGAATTACCAGAGGAAGTCCTGTGATTTGAAGATTGATTGCTTCTGCGCCTTCAAAGGTTCAGAGAATTTGAAGACCCCTCCCCTCTCTCTCCCTCCCCTCTCTGTGTATACGTATACGTATTCGTATATGTATATGTATACGTATTTGTGTGAACGTATTAATGGATATTTCTCTCTCACCTGGTGGGGGAACAACACATGTTTTGTAAGGATGCTAATACGGTTATATGATTACGGAAAATGCTACCATCATCAACCGAGTCGTCGGCTGATATTGGCTACATCAAGTGGGACCACCGGCTGTCTTTGTGTGAACGTATTAATGGATATTTCTCTCTCACCTGGTGGGAGGATAACACTTGTTTTGTAAGGATGCGAATACGATTATATGATTAAGAAAAATGCTATTATTAATTGTGATTAATGGCCAATCGTGAGCTGATAGTGTTCAGTTGAATTAATACTCACCAATTGATGGCGAGTTTAAGCTGATATGACTATCATATGATAAGCCCAATTTGATATAACCACCATCAATCAACGATTGAACATTAATGATGATCGTGATTGATCATAGTTGTCTTCTATGAGTAATAGGAAAGGAAAATTAACAGATCAAAGGAAGGAAAATTACCATTATCTCAACAGAAAAAAAAAATAAAAAATTATTCGGAGGCAGTATGATCTAAACGAGACACGTGTAAAATGGGATTTCGGTCACTTCTTTTATTGAGAAATTATTCAATCTCTCTTGATAAAAATTATCCAAATGAACCAGTGTTTGGTTTAGGGTAAGGATTCTGATTTTCTCATTTAATAATTGGATTTGAGTTTTTATAGCCACTTAGTATAGGTTAAACCTACTTTTTGGTGCCAATGGGACCTGAATAGTATTTAAATATTATGTGCAGAGGGGTAATATTTCTTAATGAATGTATAAAATTATCTATCTACATACAAAATGTGAAAGTTTTAAATATTTGTATTTTGTACATTTATGTGGAATTTCTATGAATACTAAAATGACGGTGGAAGTCAAATTATTTGATTGTCATTTGGAATCATTTCTTCTCTTTAAACATAAAAACGACGGCCCCTGGTCCTGGAGGCCGTTGAGCCCGAGCCCAAGCCCAGCCTAGTCCAAACCAGATATTCTATGGGTGAAATTGAACATTAGTTTGTAAGCCCGACCTCGCCTAGTAGTTCGTACCAAAAAGCCTAGAGAAATTAAAATATTCATTTAGGGTACAATTTTTTTAGCTTTTTCGAATTGAAGCCAATTTCTTTAAGCTTCTACTTGGAATCCGAATTTTCAATGAAAAAAAATATAAAATAAAAGTGAACAAAAATAAAAAGTATTTTTGTTTACTTTTTTTTCTCTAATTTTTCACCACAAATTCAAATTCCAAACGAAACGTGAATGAAAAAATAAAGGAAAAAAATATACCAAATAGACCCTTAATAGGAATCTTAAAAAGTAATATAAACCACAAAGCTCAATCCATGAACGATACTATTAAAGCTCATGTCACTCTTGTTCCACCTCTCACATTGTAATAGGTCATTTATCTTACCCAACTAGGATAAGCAAAAATAATATGATGCTCTAAGCGCACTAAATAATCTTTCAATGCTAAGTCATGACAAAACCAATTGTACCAAGGGGCCAACTTAGGAATTTTATATGTAAAATAATTTATTATGTATTTGAATATATCTATATGACTAGAATTTATGTCATTTAATATTATCTCTAAAGAAAAAAATTATATATTAAAGAAATTTGAGATTTGGCAAGCTTGGGTTGGACAAGAAACTTCTACTTTAGACGGCCTTGAAATTTAGCTTTAGACCTGATAACAAATTTTTTTAGTATAAGCCAATGTCGAAAAAATCATAAGCGTACAAAGCCATGGAATTGTGAATGCACATGCTTCCAACACTGAGAGAGAAGAAACTGGATCTCCCTTGGCCTTGGCCCCTGTTAGCATGCTGCATCAGAGACTCATATTGAATAATTATGAGATAAATGACTTGGGGCAACTTCACAATTAGGTTAGAAGGACCAACTTGGATTATACCTATAGCATGTCCAATTCAGAGACACCCACCCCAAAAATCCTAACCGTTTACCATTAATCTCATCCCTCACAGCAGAAGATAGGCCGCCCTCTTTCTTTTCTTCTACTTGCTTGCTCAAGGGCACATATTGCTTTTCATTTCTTTCAAACAAGTATCAGCCAACAGAAAACAAAGGGTGGGTAGCAGAAAAGTATCTAACCAAAAAGTTTATACCACAATGGTGGCGACAAGGCTGGGAAATTTGCAGGGTGATCCAGCAATGGAACATGATGATGACACAGTGCATCATTCTTCTTTACGAGTTGCTTCAAATGCACAATTCCTTACCAATTTTCATTCTAAATAGTGTATTTCCAATGCAGTATCAGTGCCTCTACACTCACCAAAGCAATAATATTTTTCAATTCCTTTCCAAAGACGAAAAGCAGTAACATTACCAAGGCAAAAGGCCAGCACATGAGAATAATACTACCGTGAGAAATCATCCATCTTTCACAACGTCCACGAATCCTTTTTAAACCAAAAAGGCTAATATACCTTTCTCCTGACTTCTCTGATCAAAAGGCTAACCGCACGGAACCTTCAATGGATATATAAAAAAATCACAATTAAGCACAAATTCTAAACATAAATAGCCATCCAACGTATTTCCATGTACCAAATCAGAATCTGCTAGGGACAAAAAGGGCAACTTTCATACATATTTTAGGCAAAGGAAGGGTAACCAAGACTACCGGGAGGATAGTATTGTTTACGAATTTAAACTAGGATTCTACTAATATTCTTTATTATTTTTTTTTTAACTTTTATGGACAAAGCCTATGTAAGTAACTTATTAGATTTTCTTCATTGAGAACTCCCGAATTGATACTTCTCTCTCTTAGTTTCTTCTTTTTTTTCTTTCCCTTATATTCTCTTCTTTTTCTTCTCTGCTTTTTCTTTCCCAAGTGATTCTACACCAGAAACTCACAATTTACATATCTAATAAAATGAAACCAGATACTTATAATCCAAAGTCGAAACCCACAAGTATAAGAAGGTACATTCCAAAGTTAAAAAGTCAAATTATTTGAACAAAATGCAAAATATAAAGTAGACAGAACCCTAATGATGCCCAATCAGAAGACTTGATTTTTGTAGGTCATTGAATCCACTGGACCTCTCACACAGACTACGCCCATCAGAAGCATGCATCAAGGAGGCAGCAACAGCACAGAGCAGCCAAACTGCACAAAATTTCAAATTGAATTAAAACAATAATAAGTAATTTCCCCATTGTAATATTCCAAGCAATGAAATGGTATTTTTACATAAAATTTGTACAAGCTTCATTTACAAACAAATCTGGCACCTTAACTGTAGCTATCTGTAATTTAAAAAATAAGGTGTTTAAAAACATTCCAACTCAGTTTTGTAAATATGGTTGTTTATATGGCATTACTTGGCAAGCAGTATATACAAACACAAGTCCTGCATCTTAAAATCTACCATGTTTATCTATCATTTACATTCTTCATCCCCAGGCTAACAAACCATAATCTTCAAGTTACTTTAAGAGATATCCTCACCACATATTTTAGAGAATCCCGGGAACATTAGAATGACATCTCCTTAATAATTATACTTTTCTTAAGACAATATGTACAAAGCTACTTTCATTTTCCCCTTAAAGAAAAGACATTTAACAAGTGGTAACATGCAACCAAGGAAACACACTTGGGCCCCAGGTTCAGAACTTTCACATAACAGCTCAATCAGGTGATCTGGACTGACATTGCTTGTTTTTTAACAACATAGATAGATATATGCAATACTCAGTAGCACTCCCCAATAAATTGTCAAAACGATGTGCTATGTTCTCACTAGCTTGGACAGGCCACATCTCTCAATTTGGTGGGTCACTGTTTAGTGGAAAATTTGGTATCATCCCTAGTGATTCTTTTGCTTTATTATATATATATATATGTATATATAGTGAGTCTTTTGCTATATATATATGTAGACCCGAAAAGGTCAATTCAGTCTTTAAAGTAAAGCAACGTTGATTAGCCAAAAACTTGAGATTATATAGATTGGGGTAAGATCCAATAAAACCATCTTTAAGCATGAAACTCATTTGAGGGTTTCCGCGGAAACTCATTTCGGAAACAGAAGGGAACTTGTGGAATTCTCAGGAAATTTACAAAAACAACTTTTAGAAAAAGTTTCAAAAACTCTAATACAATTTGGAGGACCTCAATAAAAATTCTTAAAAAACTTCCAAAAATGTGCTTCCCATTATTTCTAAATATTGTTTATCAATAATATTTTAATTGATCATTAAATTATTCTAATGCTTTATATTACTATTTTTCGGCCAACTATTGTCCCTATAGTTAAGTCAATTAGTATCAAAATTGTAACACAACCTTGTTACCAGAAACCCTTTTGCATTACAAATTTTCAATAGAACAAATGGTAATTTAGAGGGGTTCACTGCATTCAACTGAATCAGCTAAATTTTCTTATTGTTATTTTTGTTGCAGGAAAAATATCAAAGATATCAGACGAGCACCTCAATGTCCGGAGAAATTTTAAAATGACTTAAACAACCTCCAACAACACATTGTAAGGGCATTTTGGGACTCTAACCGAAAAAGAGCAAACTCTTCCATGCCAGACAGATCTCATCATGTTCGACAGTGACCCAAATGCTTAGGCCACCCAAACCCAAACCCCAACCGCCCAGGTTAGCAGCCGCCGAATTGCCCCGTTGTCAATTAGGGAAAACAACCCAGATCGAAAGATCTGAGTAGTCTTTAGCCCATTTTCACAATTTGAAATAATATACATACAGCCATACATAATACATGTACATATATATGGAAAAGAAAGAGAGAAGAGAGAGAAAGTTGAGGGGGAAGTGGCGTACCAGCCTTCAACGCAACCAACGCCGCCGCTGCTTTGTTGTTGTTGTTGAGGAGGGGGAGGGGCGTACTGAGGGGCATACTGGGGAGGGTACCCCTGAGGAGGATAGCCCTGGGGGTACCCTTGAGGAGGATACCCCGGTGGTGGATAAGCATCCTTCGGATACCCTTCATGAGGATACCCTATATCAAACAAGAAAGATCAACAAAAACAACCAAATCAACACAAAGAAACCCATAATTCCACCAGATCCAATCAAACCATAACCTAAATTTTACTCAAATAAATCAATTTCTAACATATATAATCAAAACACAAATATAAGAAAAACAGAAGATCGATAAAAGATTGAACATCTGGGTTGGGGGGTTACCTTGAGGAGGAGGGACGCCAACGGGGGGTTGCTGCTGGTTGTAGTAACTCATATTTTTGTCGTCGTCGTCGTTGATGATGGTTTTGATTTGTGGCTAAAGCCCTGTTTAAGTTTCTTTCCTTCAGAAGAGCTCTGGAGAAAAATAGGGAGAGAGAGAGAGAGAGGGGGGGGGGGGGGGGGGGAGAATTTCGGCTTTAATTAGTGCGGGGCTGGCTGCCAATGAGAAGATAGGGACTAGGGCCAGGACTAAGACATAAGAACGCATTGGGACTGGGCTTTGGGTATGAATTTGGAAATGTTTTATTTTAATTATACTAGGATTAGGATTATTATGTACAAAGGTTAACATGAGTAAACCAAATGCGTTTGGTAGTGAGGCTTGAGGTTTGAAGGTTTGTTTCTTTTAAGGTTTTATATTCAAAATTTTTTAGTGATTATCAATTTTTTGGAGTCATCTTTAAGAATTTTAATTTGATAATTACTAGATTTATGTGAGATGAAAGAATTGCACAGATCTCGAAATTAGTCGAGGTGTGCACAAACTGGTCCGAACATTCAATTAGAAAAAAAAATGCTAACATGTGTTATTTACAAGCCGTTCCCCACAAAATTCAATTTTAATTTTCTCTAAATCTTTTTCACGAGAAAATATTCAATGGAACGATAAAATCACAAATCAATTACATCATGTCATATTAAAATGTGAAAATCCTAATCACCCTGTCATATCATTAGTTGTAGAGTAGTCGGAGAAATTCACTCCATAATTTTAAGTGATTGGATAAAAATACGTACATTTAACATGATTTAATTGACTTGTGATACAACATTAACAAAATAACGTGATATCACCATTGCATTAACTCAACTTTATTGTTTATTTTTCATTCCAACATAATTCATATGGAATTTCCAAAGTAAATTATAGAGTACTAAATAATTCTAACTCTCCAAAGCCCTTTTTTGGCCTCGTAATTAATTATTTCCAAATAAATAAATATTCTACTTTCACAAATTCTAATCTATAAAAATATTATTGTAGTATTCTTATTACTTGGCAAACCACTACGGATATAGTAATGAAAAATTTCCAAGCCATCATACAACTAGATAAAACATGAAGAGCAGCAAGGCTTTTTTAATTTACGTACCCGAAATCTAGGATTAAAAATTTTGCTTTATCCCTAGTGAATTTGTATTTATTTGTTAGTCTACAAATTATTCAATGGTTTGTACTGCTATCCAAACATCAAATCAACTCTTCTTGGGTGGACTACATGAATCACGTTTTGCATTAACTCAAGTCAGTCAAAACACTAAAGTTTTTCTTAATAAAAAATTTATATTACCCCCAAATAACTAACTAAAATAAAAGTTTGAATAATCAAGTAATCAGAGTTGACATGATTGAGTATCATGCAAGTGTTGCTGGTGTGGGTTGTTTTAATTGAGTAAGGTCGTATCTAGAGTTGTCTTAGCTCTTAAGGCAATCAAATGCATCTTTTCTCTGAAAAGTCCTTTTCTAAAGTTGTCTTCCATGACCTTTATTTTTATAGAGAAAAGTCCTTTTCTAAAATTGTCTCTCATGACCTTTATCTTTCCATGATTATTCTTTATAGAAACTATGCAAATTCAGTTAAGGCATGTTTGGTATAATTTTATTTTTTATTTTTTTATAGTCATATTAGTTAAAGTTTTCGTCCGAGATAGCCTCCAATTCCAAATTCAAGGTCTGGATTTCGTGCTGCCAAACACAACTATAAGGGAAAAGGCTTGTCAAATTGGGATTTAAGTTAAAGCCAAATGGGCCTATAAGTGGGCTGTGTCTCTTCACTGGCCTTTGAACTCCCTTCACATGCTGCAAAGTGAGCCTTGCCCCAAGCCCAAGATCCCCAAGCATGTCATGTTCCAATATTGCCTCTGCGCTACTAGATAAGCAACATCCTGCCCAGTTGAGCATTTAACTGAGGCTATATACATATGGTGCCATAAATGCATAGAAAATGCTATTCCTGCAGGTAAAAATTTTTTCCCAATAAAATGATGTCACAATGGCATTTTCATAATTAAGATATACAACAATTCGTGTTTCTTGTTAAAGTGAAACGCTTTCATTCAACTGGATCATTATGTACGTTAATTTCGAAATAAATTTTTTGGTTACATTCAAAAATTTTATTAGAATGATGTGTCGTTGGGATTTTTTCTAATGTAATTAAGTTCTATTACGATAGATGTTTTTATGTTAAAGTCAAATATTTTTATTCAACTACATCATTCTATATAGATTTTGTATGAATTATTATATAATATTTCATAAAACAGTTGCATATATAAAAATATTTGACTTCAAGATGACCTATTAAATGCATCTGATCATGTTCCAATAGTTGCCTCTAGATTATTAAATTGAATATGCAACTGGTAAAGTATACATAGTTGTTGCCCCTTCCCTTGACAAATTGCTTACCAAGCAACCTCCTCCCACCCCCAAAAGCCCCGAGCAACCCTTCTAGTTGTGCATTAAATTGTGGTACTTTTATATAAGTATATACGTAATTGTTAATAAAGGACATACACTTTAGAGTTGAGACTGGCTAAAGCAATTGCTTTTGGCCACTTGAGGAACGAAATTGCTAGTGTAATTTTTTTTTTTTTTTTGACGAATATCTGTTCATTATTTTCTTCACAAGTTTATAAGCCGATAACTAAAAGAAAAAATTATTTCACTTCAATTTCTTTTCGCTCTACAAATCTAAGTATCATGATTCAAACATAACATTAGTGACAAGTAGTGAAGTTATATTGTAACTATGCTTTCACCTTGTACAACTTCTTAACAAGTACGAACGTTTTAATTCTTTCTGAATTCTAAGCATGGCCTGGAATTGTTCCTTACGAAAACGATGGTTCTCAGGAAAGTTCATGAGCAGTTCTCTTCCCCACCCCGCACCAAAAAAAAACCATTTATCCGATGAAAATTATCCTTGTTGAACTTGGGAGTCTTCTTCTTCTTCTGTTTTTTTTTTTTTTTTTTTTTTTTTTTTCTGTAGCAATCAATGATGTTTGAGCCAGCTTATATGCGTCTCGACTAATCTTTTCTTCAGTCCGGTCAAAGATAAATCATTCATACTGAGACTAGGGTATTTACTGTTGGAAAATATTGTGTTTGACACAACTTTGAGCCTAAATAAAAATGGGACTCATATATCTTTTGAAGTGAGTCTAAGGTGCTTTACATTCTCTTTCATGAAAAGATGAAGATCAAACATTTATTTGTTTAAATTTATGGAGATTTGAATGAGATAATAGCTCTCAAAGTGGCTAATATAATCATGGTTATTTGGGTGTAGGTGGCTTCGTTCCACGTTGATTTCTTAAGAAAGAAATTATGTGCATATAAAGCATTCCCTTGAAGTTGGGTTTAGATCTCAAAGGGACATCTCAATTTTGTGGAAGGAGAAGGACTTACTTAATCCATGAGTTGACCCCAAAACACACAAGTTCAGCCCGATATAAATCTTTTTGTGCCAAATTTTAAATTTTATTTAATTAAATTTAAATCCAACGGGTGTGACCATTAGAGTTGAATGATTATGTCGTTGTCATGAAAAGGTGTATTTGGTTGACACTGTTTCATGAACAGGCATTCAGCCTCTATAAATACTGGACGATTTCCAATTTTTTAAATGATAGAAAAAGAGAACCGTCTGTCTACCTCGCTAAAACGTTGTTCAAAAATATTTTGTCCAAATGAAATGCTACAAGGAGTTTTTATTCAGTTAGTTTGTTCGTGTGTTCATCTACGATCAGTCCTGTTGAAGTTTTGCGTTTTGCCTGGTCCAATTTTCCTACAGTTCATATAGCATTTCTGGTCTGGTCTGGTCTGGTATATTTCTGTATAAAATTTCAGTGAAAATTTCTATAGAATTTTCTTTATTACTTTTAGTCATTTAATAGAAATCTGTGGTGATTTTTTATATATAGTTTCGGAATTACCAATAAAATTTTGTGTTGAAATTTTGTAAAATTCTAGTTGAATTTCTGTTAAGAAATTCTATTTTTCTATACGTGTTGTATAGTAGATTCTATTGATATATGTTAGATTTCATTACATTTATTGAGAGAGAGTTAAAACATTGTTTGGTTCGACGAACATGAAGATTGAAGTGCTTCTTCTTCGTTGCTATTGATCATTTTATCCTGATAGATGGACACACATTCATTCCTTTAGCACATGTGTAGGGGGTGAATCTGTCTTAAAGGGAGAGGGGTTTAACTCGACTTGATCAAACCATGTTCCTTGTATATTTAATGATTTCAGTTGTCTTCCAATTTCAGTGTTTCTCATAGTTGTATGTCGTTATGTAGTAAAATCTTAGCATGCTTATACCGTTATATAGTTTGATACACACTATTGATATATGTCACAGTCATGTATATAACACATTACGAGAATTTTTCTTACATGACTTTGAATGGGAAACAACTATCTATTTAACATTTACGATAAATAAATCCTTCATGACTTGGGGTGTTTGAGCACCTTAACTAATCTCCTTCCCCATTCAATTAAAGGTCAGCCATTCATACTGAGATCAGGATATTTACGAGAAATAAGTTTCTCACGACCTGGGATGTTAGGACTAGCTTACATGCATCTCGATTAATCTCTTTTCTGGTTTAGTTAAAGATAGACCATTCATACCGACACTAAAATATTTTGCGAGGGATAAACTCACTTGAACCCAAAAGTTAAACATGAGTTAACTAATGTGGGGAGCAAAGTCTAACTAACGTGGAGAGCAAAGTCTACAGCCATTAATATATCGAAAGGTCATATATATATATATATATATATATCCCTATATTGCTTTTCTTCTTGCAGCTATGAGTAAAGAAAGGAAAGAAACTTTTGTAGATCTATTAATTGGTTATATGTATTTTAAGGGACAAGTCTATTGTGAATTTGTGAGGTACACTTGTTGTTGTTGCCTCTTGTAAGAGTAATAATGTATAACCATTAACACCCCGAAAGGTTATGTATGTATTGCTTTAGCAACAAATACAAGCACATGAGACAGTAGGCCAAACCCTCTCTCAAGAAAGATTTAGAGTGCTTTGAACCTCTCATAGGTACAGCTATAAGGGAAAAAGATATGACCATTAATTCCATCAATTAGGAAAAAGTGCTACAGATGAGTAAAAGAGGGGCATCTTTGTTAAAGAGGAAAGCCAAGTTCAATAAATTAAAGAGGAGCATCTTTGTAATTTTGTTTGTCAAAATGTGGAATAATCTACTTCAAGGTGACCTATTCCTTTGTTATCCGGCCTTTGTGTTGTTTAGGTTATCATTATTTTTTAAAATTTACAAAGTTTTGTAAGGCTATGTTTGGATATGAGATCTGTTGAGGAAAAAAAGAAGCAGATAAATACTTGTACTTATGCAAAATTTTATAGGTAATCAAATGAAAAAATGTGGTTTTTTTGTGTGTGTGTGTGTGTGTTGTATATCTAATCATTTTTTTTCTTATTTTCTTAACCCAACTAAGCAAAATCAAATAATTTGCTTCTCTCAATTGATTTTTCTTTTCATTTTTTTAACAAATGCCAAAAGCAAACATGACATAACTGTTCAAAAAAAGAAAACTCAAAAAGAAAAAGAAAAGTATCTTTTATGTTAGAAAGTGCTAAAGAAATGATCATAGCTTTAATAAGGAAATTTACATCATTATGAACCTTATGTTTTGGTGTCAACTCTGTGAAGTAATCACTAATGAAAGAAGAAAAAACATAACTCAGTAAAAAACTTAAAAACTATTAAAAATAGAAAACGAGGTTCACATAAGAATAAAAAGAGAACACAACAATTACTGTTATACAAAAAAAAAAATTATATAAAATTTTTGTAATAAAATACTGTGATTACATTTGGGCATTTCAGTTTTTAAAATTCATTAAATATTTATTGACACTTCAACAGGAATCACGTGCTATCTCTGTTTTCTTGGCTACAGACTGAGATTTTCTTTTGTTACAGTTTTGAGGACAAAAGTACCCCTGCAAAGCCTGCTGGCTAATCATTGCCAAGGCCAGCGAATTATTTCGAGACAATCGTATTTTTATAGTGCCCGTTTAGTTTGGTGTTTTTTGGTAACTTTTTAAATTTTACATTTTTGATTTATAAGTAAAAAAAAGTTATGTTTTTTTAATTTTTAACAAGGCAAGATAAGTAAAAAAGTAAAAAAAAAAAAGTAAAAAAGTTTCAAAATCTTAATGTTGTTACTTATAAATAAAAAAGTCAAGTAAAAAAAACTCAAAAGAAGTCAAAATAAACTTGTGCTTACACAATAACATGATGTTTGCTGTGTATTTATATGTATATACACGTAATTTTCTTTTTTGAAATGAGGGTTTGGAAAAATTATTCATTTACATGACATGTTTGAATTGTAACTTAAAAAAGTTATAAGTTAAAAGTTTATGTTATTTTCAAAAAATTATTTTTTAAATGACTTTTTCAAAATTTAATTAGTTCTAAAAGTGATTTTTTTAAACAAAAATCAAACGCAGTTTAAAAAAATTATAAACTATTAAAAAAGTCATATCCAAACACGTTCGATCATGTCACTTCTACTCATTTACTCACAATTTAATGAGTCATTTCTTTGCTAGTAAGTCTAGCGGGAGTGTTCGGAATCTATTTAAAAATGGAGATTTACTGCATTGTTAGAAGAAGATGAGAGATGATGTAATACTCAATGAATATTAAATAATCTTTTGAAGATTTGAGGATTGAGCGTGCAAGAGAATAGGGCTGGGATTTAAACTTTTATTTTTTTTGTTAACTGATTTTTGGATCAACTTACATGCATTTCAACTAATTCTGAGGTTAGTTTAGTTCTTCCAACCTATATAAATTGAATAATTACCGAGCCAAAGAACCAGAAAGTGACCAAAATTAATTTGTATACAATGCTATGTAGTGTGAAAGACATGCATTAGGGGTTGGCCTGGTGATTAAAATTTGAGAATTAGGAGTTAGTTCTTTTCAAGATCTTAAATTTAAAACCCCTTATGTGCTATTAATTTTTTTAAAAAAAATAATGAAAGCTTCTTTTTTGCATTTCATAGTCCACCTTCTGCATGATAAAAGAAAAGAATGGGACAAAACACCATGGAAGGAGCTGAGAAAAACTAACTCAGAATAGTTGTCATTAACCCGGTCACTCAGTCACCGACTGCATGAGGAGAAATGTCACAAAGGTATCACCCAAATGTCTATGAATATTACACGTGGATTGATTATTGTGAAGATGCCTGACATGGTTTCTGTTAGTTTTGCTAGACAAAGCTTTTAACAAATTTTGGAGTCATATAAAAAAACAAAGAAAAGAAAAGGAGAAAGGAAGGCAATTTATTGTTATTTTCTTTGAATTTTATTTGCACTTTCATTTTCTAATTTTCTCTTTTCTTATGTTAAATGATGGGAATAAATTATGGTGTTTAATTATCTTCATGGTGGTTCCAAAATTACTCTCTGAGACCAAGTGACCGACAAAATTAAATCGAGTTAAATACAAATAAATGTTAGTCCATGCATTGAATTGGAAATTTCCAGAGATAGCTTGTAAACCAAGTGATTTTGGATTTTAATGCTATGTTGAACTGAAGATCTCTGGTTTCCGTGGAAAGAGCCGGTTCCGTCCTCCCTCTAAATGTGCAGACTTGAAATGGATATATATATATATATATATACATATATATATATACAGAGAGAGTCTGAAAATGTACTAAACCAGAGAGAGAGAGAGAGAGAGAGAGAGAGAGAGAGAGAGAGAGAGAAGTTTCTTGTTACTTTCTTCACTGAAGGTCTGTTTGTCGTTCTGTGTAAGGTCACAGGTTTTTGCTGCGGTTGGGTTGCTTTCTGAAGAATAATATGGACAGACTTCCTAACAGCAAGTAAAAGGGTAGGTGGGTGGCCTTTCTTTCACTATTAGTCACAACGTCGCTCGCCTAATCGTCGTTTCCCGTATCTCCATCATCATCATTCTCTCTCTCTCTCTCTTACTTTACGTCCTTGTTCTCTCCTCTGACTGATGCTCCGCCAACTTTTCGTAGTTTCGTCCAACGCATCTGCATTACTGAGCGTGTATAGTATATGTACATAAATATACAGAGGTAGAGAGTGAGAGAGCCTTGGCTTCCTGTCACAAAACCCCGCATTAGGTCCGGTCTTCGTCTTCACAAATTTCAGAGCCTCTCCGAGACAGAGGCAGAAAGAGAGAGAGAGAGAGATGGCGAATATATTTGTGCCACACCCAGTAAAGGAACAATTACCCGGAGTCGACTTTTGTGTAAACAGCAATCCTTCTTGGCGTGCGTCTCTCTCTCCCTCTATGTATATATTTTTGCATATATCTTCTTCTTCTTCTAAGCATTTCTCTGTTTTTTCTTCAACTCTCTGTTATGGTTTGTCCGCGTTACACTGTTCTCATTGTCCTTTGTCTCTATTATCACCCGTTGATCATGTTAAGGACGCATTTCTTTTTATATATACAGGAACATATTTGTTTATCCAAGTAGATGTATACACAGATATGTATATAAATGCATATATATACATGTTTATTGTATAATCTCCATTTACTATTTGTCCCTCTTTATTTTTTGTTTCTCTGTTGTTTCCCTCTCTGTAATCTCTCTCCTTAAAGTACTCTGTTCACATTTGTGCTTTGTCGATGATGGTCAATTTGAATTGGCCATGATAATTTTCTGGTTTCATTCATAGTAGTAGATTCACTGTGTGAGACTGTGAGTCGATCTTTTCCTAATGGCCTTCTCTTCTCATTGAAGTGTTCTAGAACGTTTAGGTTACATTTGGGCCATCACAGAATTCGTGGTCTCATGCTACTTCTGATGGTCTCGGATTCGGAATTCATGAATTCTATATGCGAATGAACCTGTTTTCCACAAGGTTCATGGTCAATTCATAGCTTCCTGAGGTGTTACATGAATTCTATATGCAATTAGGTTTTATAAATTTCTTTTTGAAGAAATATCTACCACAAATTATTGGGAAATAGTTTTACTAATTTCATTTTGAGTGGATGTTTATGCTTCATCTAATTACAACAGTAGTGGAAAATCTTGGATTCTAACCTTTTCTACCTTAATGCAGCTGCGGCCATAATTCTGGGTTTTCAGCACTATGTGGTAATGCTTGGGACTACTGTCATCATTCCCTCCATCATCGTTCCTCTGATGGGTGGTGGCAATGTAAGAATTTTTTGGCATTTATGAACTTCATTTTCTCCTCTAGTTGTATCCCCATGATTTCAGTTTATGGTACTTGTCTTCTCTTTTCTTTGTGGCAGCGGGAGAAGGCTGAAGTGATACAAACTTTGCTATTTGTTGCTGGATTGAACACTCTATTGCAGACTTGGTTTGGAACTCGGCTTCCAGTGGTGATAGGGGGCTCATACACATTTGTTTTTCCTGCTCTTTTCATTGTGTTGGCCGATAGATATAGCGTATACATCGATCCTCATGATGTGAGTTTAGTCGTTCCCATTCCCCTACCTATTAGTTCAGAGTGTACTTCTATAATTTTTCATTCCTGTCCTCACATTGGGGGTGTGATTAATTCCTTCAGAGGTTTAAAAGGTCGATGAGAGGAATACAAGGATCTCTCATGATTGCATCCATTCTCCCTATTTTAGTTGGTTTCCTGGGTCTCTGGAGAATCTTTGTGAGGTGGGTTTTTGCAGAAATGCCATGGTTAAAGTGCAAGTTATTGTTCAATGTGCAATTAATTTTAATATCTGCACTTCCAATTTGTCTGATAATGCTATAGGTTACTGTCCCCTCTTTCTGCTGTTCCTCTTATAACGCTAGTTGGACTTGGGCTCTATTCACATGGTTTCCCCCAGGTAGGACTTCTTAAACCTTCGTTCTGATATCACAAACTATGGAAGATTATTATTAATTAATTCAACATTTTAGATCTATTTATGTTTTAATGATAATTTTGTGGCTGTCTCTTAGTCAGCTAAGCCAATTTGAGTACTGTAATCATGCTGATGAGACTTGATATTTCATTTGAAACCTTAGAATTGGGAATAACCATGATAGTTGTAATAATGGCAACCTTGTCTCCTAGAAATTATTATTCATTGCTTGTCGAAAGGAAATGGATGGTCCATTCCTTCAGGTGAGAAAATGAAACTGGTTATGGTCAGATCTTATTGGGAGGAGCAGGTGTCTCCACAAAAATAGTTGGCCAGCCAAAGGAGTGAACCCTTAGTTACTGATTTATCAGAGATACTTTTAGTCTTTGTGCACGCAGATAGGAGTGTAGTAGGAGAACTTGGAAGGCGGTTTTCCATCAATGACAAGCACCTATTATGCGTAGCTGGTTCTTGTATTTCACTCAGCTTGTATTAGTTAATAATCATGTAGTTATATAAAGTCTCATAGATCTTCAAGGTAGCAAAATGATCTGTTGGTGCAAGTTTACTGCTAAGTTGGCTTGGAATATTATACCATGTGTAGCAATGCCAGGAGCTGGATGCTTCTTGTTTACTGCTGTTTCTTTTATAATTTCTTTTTTTATGCATTTTGTTCCACAAAGATATTCATTTGTTTACCTCGTGCTTTTCATTTTTGGCTGATGGTTGTAGCTGGCACAATGTGTTGAGGTTGGGCTTCCAGAGTTGATTATATTAATTATTTTATCTCAGGTGAGCTGGTTCTTGATAAAAGCTTTCTTTCAGCCTACTCCTATTTAATTTCCCGTAGTTTGAGGTGCGATGACATGTTTAAGTATATGTTTATATCTGAATGCGATTTTATAGCATGTGTGGATGATTCTATTTGCCTTCCTACTCAATTGTAATTGGTGTGTCAAGAAAGCAATGCTGCACGAACAAGGGCCTTGGACCAAGCATACAATGGAAGTTTTAGCAATCAATTTTTAGAAGGAAAGTGAAACATAATAACAAAATGTTAATGGACTGAGAATTAATGATCATCCTGTTCGGTTTATCTTTTGAGTAAAACACTGGAGAAATTTTGGAATGGTTATGGTCATGGATGGATTTTGTTTCACCAGGACCTATTCAGCAGTATTTAGTGTATCTAGGCTTTCAATTTCCCTTCCTGTGCTTGATTCTCTATGCACTTCTAAATTTAGTGATTGGACTTTAGGTTTTTCTCATGAGTTAACATATTTTAAAAGAAGCGATCAGGGTTGTTTAGGGGGTATGAAATTGCTGACTTATACTTAAACATGAATTTATTGAGTTGATGTTTGCTTTGGGTAACTAAATCTTTTGCAGTATATTCCTCATTGGATAAAAACCAAAGGAGCCTTATTTGAGCCTTTTTTTGAACGATATGCTGTCCTATTATCCATAGCAATTGTATGGGCATATGCGGCGCTTCTGACTGCATCAGGTGCATACAAAAATAGTCCTCCAAAAACTCAGTTTAGCTGCCGTGTCGACCGCTCTGGGCTCATTGGTGGGGCTTCTTGGTAAGCTCAGTTCATAACATGCATTTCGTTTAGGTACAATTTTATTTTGTTTCCATTTTTCAGTTCCCTGTTTTTCTGCTCAAAACACAGTTCCACAATATGCCATGGCCTGGTCAACCTATGCTGTGAACTATTTTCAGCCATTGTGCTGACCTTGCTTGGCACTGAAAACTTGAACATTCATTAGGGATATCTACCCATGTATTAACGAATTTCATGTTAAGTTTTGTCTGCAATGTGTGCACCAAGAACGAAACATTTAGAAACAATACACTTTCTCCAGTAATAAGGCCTGTTATAGTGGTATCCGAATTTTTACTTATATGATTAATTTTGCACTGGTCTGTCAATGCTGCAGTAACCAAATGTGTGAAGGGAATAAAACTGAACAGTTTCCTTCTTTGTGTGTTATTTTTGTAAAATTTATGTTTGTTATTTATTTATTCCTCCATGCATCTAAGTTTCTCCAAATGACCAAAAAAAAAAAAGAAGAAAAAGACAACAACTGGATATAAGTGTTGTACTAATACTAAATGCAGGGTACAAAAACCGTCACCAGTGGCATTTTCTATGCCAGTTGGTCTATGTCTATCTACATTTTTTGATCAAATAAGAGTTGGCTGGAAATTAACTAGTTGGCTATGTAGGCAAGACAAAAAAAGGGAACAAATTTGTTATGGCATGATAATTTCTCTCTCTCTCTCTCTCTCTCTCTCTCTCTCTCTTTGTGGAGAGGTTAGTCCCACAAACACACACATTACTAGAACACCTATGAAGCACTGTATATACTTGATATCTTATTTTCTAACTTTTTTATTTCCCACTATTTTACTTCACCCTGCATCTGATCGAGATTTTACATACATTTTTCTGACTTCAAAAAAATGAGTTATCTGGTCCACATCATGCCCTTGGGGACATGCACATTATTGAAGCACTGGAAATGATTTTCCTCTGCTAACTTGAGTTTTATGCTTCAGTTCTTAAAGGGCTTCTGTTACTTCTCAACATGCAGGATAAGGTTTCCATATCCATGGCAATGGGGGACTCCCACTGTAAATGCTGGGGAAGCTTTTGTCATGATGGCTGCAGCTTTTGTTGCTCTTATTGAGGTTGATTAATTCTAGTGCATGTTAAAAGTCTTGTTTTATAGATAGCTTCTACCTTGGCTTTTATGTTTTTCTGGAAGAAAAGAGAGGATGCATGATGTCTGATAAAGCACATAAATGGATTTCCTATGGGGGTTGTGTATTTATATTGCAGATCAACTGGATGTTAATGTTAGGAGTCTTTGGATGCCTTAATGAGTTACACCCTTAGTATTTCCTCATGTTCTGTCCCTGTGACATGATTGTTGTTCCTTTGTTTTGGAGGTGAATTTGAGATTCCATATTGAACTTGCTTCCATGCATGCTAAATTTTCATTCGTTATCGTTATTGCAGTCTACTGGCACGTTTAAAGCTGCATCAAGACTTGGGAGTGCCACACCTATACCACCTTCCGTTCTCAGCCGTGGTGCAGGGTGGCTGGTAGCAACTGATCCTGTGATAGATTGTTTCGTTTCTTTTCTTTTCTAGATCTTATATAGTCCACAAACTAACTCACCCCTCCCTCCATTTGAGTTTCAGGGAATAGGCATTTTGCTGGATGGTTTGTTTGGTACTACAACTGGCTCCACTGCATCAGTGTAAGAAGTTTAATCTTTGAGCCAAATAACTGAACATTGCTTTTGCTGGAGGATATTTAAAGGAAGACATCTGTTGCTCTAATCTCTAATTTACTCAACTTTGCCATACACAAGGAATTTGAAAAAATTAATTCACCTTAGGTATCTGTGGGGAAAAAATGATGCAAGTTAAAGACAGGTGGGATTGTTTAGATGAGTTACAAATTGCATGTGCAGTCCATCTGGTTGGACTGGTTTATGATGTAGAAAATTACAGTGACCAATTGAAGTGTCATGAGCCCTCAATCCACCTGCATTAGTTTTAGATCAGTCTCACAGCTAGGTCCACTTAGGAGCAGATTTCTTGATCCAAGTATCTATTTTGCCTATTTACTGGTGTTATTATGTCCTGCCGCAGTGAAAATGCAGGTCTTTTGGCCGTAACACGAGTTGGAAGCCGAAGAGTGATTCAAATATCAGCAGGATTCATGCTTTTCTTTTCTGTATTAGGTTGTTATAATCATCCCATCCTTAATAACCAAGAAAATTTGGGTTTTATGTTTCATATTTTGGCTATTCATAACTTGGAATCATTCTTTTGTCAACAAACAGGAAAATTTGGGGCTGTTCTGGCATCTATTCCATTGCCAATCTTTGGAGCTCTGTACTGTCTCTTGTTTGGCTACATGTGTACGATTCCTCTCTCTTTTTAAAAGATATTACTGCTGAAATTTCTTTCCGCTAATCTTTATGTTTGACCATGACTTATTGCATACATTTTAAGTAATCAAGCAAAGGAATTTTGGTTATAGGAGAGCCAGTGACATTTTGTTCGTCTTACATATCTGTTTTTCAATCAGCTATTGGTTGAGTATTAATATGATATACCATGGTGGTGCAGCTTCTGCTGGTCTTGGCTTCCTTCAATTCTGCAGCCTCAACAGCTTCAGAACAAAGTTCGTATTAGGTTTCTCAATCTTCATGGGTCTCTCAGTGCCACAGTACTTCAATGGCTACGTGGTAACTTCTGGTCGTGGTCCTGTTCACACTCATTCAGCATGGGTATGTAAACTAAAACTTTAGCTTGTCTAATTTGAGTTATTTTTAAGAGTTACTGAGAGTTTTCTGCTTGGAGAAAACTATAAATCTGATTTTTAACCATTATTTTCAGTTTAACAAAATTATGCTAGTCATTTTCACATCCCCTGCCACAGTGGCAGCCATAGTCGCTGTCTTCTTGGACAGCACTATGGGCTATACGCACGGCTCAACTCGAGTAGACAGTGGCAGGCACTGGTGGGAAAAGTTCAGGTATTTCGATAAAGATCCCAGGAGTGAAGAATTCTATTCTCTACCTTGGGGGTTTACAAAGTACTTCCCATCTGTCTAACATCTTGAGTTCTTGCTGTAGAACCAAAAAAAAAAAAAAATTACTTCAAATTTATTCTGCTGTTTCATGATATTGTTGGTAGGAGTAGAAAGGTGGAGAAACCAACTTGATCTGGGTAGAGCCTAATTTTATAAAACATAATGCTGTAGATGAAAAATTCCTATTGCAGGTCCTATTAATGGATATTCACTTCTTCTGATAACAGTAATTGTATTTTCTTTGTAAAATTGATGATATGGATCATTCTAGTTGTTGGTGATATTATTCCAATTTTCTTTTGAGAATGAAACTACTTATTAAGAATGCCTTGCTGAAAAATATTTCAGGTTTCCTTTTTGGGGTTACTAAAAATAAGAAAAAATAAAAAGCTACATAGACAACAAAGACCTGAGATAATGGAAAATAGTTATCTTTGATTAGAATAAAGAAAAATGTAAGAATCAGTTTGCAGCTTAGTCATATTTGGACAAATCCATAGACGGGGTTGTGTGAACAAATTCATTTTGGAGCATCCTTGCAGCAATCCTGCTTTCTTTTTGTGGTAATTGAATGACCAAACTGGATTTTTGGCATTGTGGTTCTACTGTGCGTGGATGGGGTGCTAGCGCAGTGCCTTGTGACAAATCAAGCCTTCTTTGGTTCATTAGTTGAGAATTAACTAAAGTCAAGGTTCACTAATTCCAAGTTTGAGAAACTGTTTATTTGGTAACTATTTAGAAGAGTGCTTATTTGTTTCAATTGATATTATGTGGAGAGTGCAATTGCTAGGGTTAAGAATCCAAAATAATTTGAGCGAAAATAAAATCACATAACTCTTGTGGTCCAAAAGTGAACAAACATGCATTATAGTTTTGTACAGATTAGATAGAATGATGAAAGTGCCTCTAGGAAGGTTAGCCTTTTATTTTTGACATAAAATGGCAAAAAAGTCTTTTTAATGGTCTATTTAAGGAGATGAAATGATAAAAATACTCATAGTAGTATATATTTATTTTGTAGTTAAGTTTTAATAGAGTTGTGTGTGTTTACTTTTAGATCACAGAAAGTCATATAATTTTCAATCAACCAACAGAAGTGTAATTACTGCAAAAAAAAAAGGAACTATTTTGATATTAACATTTTTCTTTTATATTGACTAACGCTGTGTTTGAATCAAGGATTTGGTGATTAAAAAAAATAAAAGAAAAAGATAAAGATAAAGAAAAAAAGAACCAAATAAAAAAAAGGTGAGAAAAAATAGAATAATAATCTTCTTTCATTGTGTTGACTTTTTTCTTATCTTTTTCTTTATTTTTTCTTAATAAATTCGAATTTCAACACAGTACAAGTGTGTGATACTAAAATAACTTAAAACTACCCTTTCGTTTCTTCTTTATTTTTCAGTCAATCAAACAAAGGAACCCACAAATCCTTTCCCCAAGGGGGATTCAAGTTCTTTTCCTCCTACTTTCCATTTTGCATACCAAACATTAAAAATTTAATTTCCCTTTTACATAGATAAAGGCCTGACTGCGTATTAGTTGAGCATGTGGTGTTGGAATTGTGCCTTAAAAAGTACTTTCCTATGCTCGTTTAGGAAGTATCCTTTTCAAAAACATTCGTCCTTGAAACTATCAACAAATTTCAAAGAAGATTAATCATCTTATCAATGATATAACCCAATTTATCAGAAACTAAGCTTGTGTTTATCATAGTTGTTAAAAACAAGTTTTTGTTCTTTTAGTTAAAGGAAAAAGAAAACATTGAAAATCCGTTTGCTTCATTATTTTCAGGAAATTGAGTTAAAAAGAGCCAATTTTCAAGGAAAACTAAAAAATTGATTTTTGTTTTCTTTTTATTTTTCCAATTAAGAATAATAAATGGTTGAAAACACTGTGTTCTTGAAATTCTAACAATTTCTTTATAAAACATATTTTTGGGAATTGTTTTAAGAAAAAACTAGACCAAACATCCCATAATTTTGGCTATTTTTCACTAATTTTTTTTTTTTTTTTTGTTTTTCTTCTCTAAAATTGAATCTATGCTATGTTTCACAAAATTTACAAAAAAGTACAAGTTAATCCTGCAGGAAGATACGTCAATTAATTATTAACTGAGAGTATAACACCCTAACTCCAGCGTGCATGCCTGCATTTGATACTTTGATGGTATCGGAGAGGAATTCATCTAGGTGTGCTTAACTGACCCCAAGATTGGCTAAACCAAAAAAAATATATATATATATATATATAATTGCCCTGAAAACAGTCACTACAGATTAGTCGTCGTCCATCACGAAAATCGAAGTTTGTGGAAATATGAAATCATACAGCCAGAGAAGCATCAAATATCAATCACAGACAGAGAGAGAGAACGAGATAGAGTAAGGGAGAGAGAGTGGTGATCCGGTGAATCGCGACAGGCAGATCTGCACCACTGATATTAATGCCAGGCTGTGAACGTCCTCCACGTCTTCACTCTTCCTCTCTACTACACTCTACATTGTGATTTCTGAGCACACTCTCTCTCTCTGAGTCTCTGTCTGCTGACTCTGCTCCAGTGAGAGAGAGAGAGAGAGAGAGCGCTTAAATATGTCTTTTCCCAAACCATAACCGGCCATGTGTTATTTCTCCACCACTCTCACCTCCACACCAAAGGTGATTCCCGGTGGTAACAATGCCGTCGCCGCCCTTAAATCGCTGTTGATAACGGTCACCCGATTTGATAGCAGCCGCAATGTCTCACTCTCTGGACCACTCCGCCGCTAGCTTGTACTGTGCCGAGGACGCCTGCGACGTCGTCTCCTCCGTTGCCGAAGCGTGGATCTCCGATCCCCAATCGTGCTCTTCACCTGCTGATGAAAGTGCCATCAATCGATTCATCGATTCCGAACCCCATCACATGCCCCTCCCTGAGTACTTCCGCAGCTGCCGTGACCGCTCGATTGACCTCACTGCTCGCCAAGACTCCGTGAACTGGATCCTCAAAGTATATGCTTCAAAACCAATACACTTCTCTATGAGTGCGTTTGTGTATATATCTATGCATATTTCCTATTTGTATTGACCTTGATGAATACAGGTGCATGAACACTATCGTTTCAGACCAGTAACGGCGTTTCTCTCCGTCAACTACTTCGACCGTTTCCTTTCATCACATTCCCTTCTGGTACTGTGAGTTCATATATATAAGTATATACATACATGTATATATACTCTTCGCCGAAATCTGAGGCAATGTTTATTTGATGACAGCAGGCAAATGGCTGGCCGTTTCAGCTACTATCGGTGGCGTGTCTGTCTCTGGCAGCAAAAATGGAGGAAACTTACGTTCCACTGCTCCTAGACCTCCAATTGTACGAACCCAAGTTCGTCTTTGAGCCCAAAACGGTTCAGCGAATGGAGCTCTGGGTCATGGCTAATCTCAATTGGAGGCTCCGCTCAGTCACACCATTCGATTACCTCGACTATTTCATCTCCAAGCTCCCTTCTTCTGGGTCCAAACCCGTCCTTCTCGGCTCCATTCTATCATCTTCCTCTGATCTCATTCTCAACACCATTCGTGGTAATTTATAGACCCAAACCCGAAGCCACATTGTCCTCTGATTATCCGGATCTTAATTAAATCAATTATGATTCGATTAATTTGAGTTATTTTTCAGTGATAGATTTCTTGGGTTTTCCTCCGTCGACAATTGCGGCGGCCGCCGTGCTCTCCGCCGCCGGTGAAAGTGTCGAATTACCGGAGACCTTTTATGAGAGAGCAAACAAAGTAATTTTCGTGGTTCGTTATATATATGTTGTTGGGGCCGAAAATGAAAATTTTTGCTTGTGTTGTGGTTGATTTGTAAATAGTTATTTTTTAGCGAGAAATTCGAAGCCTATAGACTTGTGTAAAATCTCGCGGTAATTGATATTTGACTTGGGGACAGGAAATGGTGAGAAGCTGTCGCCAACTAATGGATGAATACTTGGTGGACACGTGTCCTTCGCCTGGCTATAAAGACCGGATAGCTGAGCCGTTGCCACCACCTAGTCCAGTCGGGGTGCTAGACGCGGCGGCGTGTGGGAGCTGCGACACGCGTTTGGAAAATCCATTCTCTGGCTCCATCGAACGGTCAAGTCAAGCCGAGCCGCAGAACATGCCGCCTCGATCGTCTGCATCGGATGTTCAGCCACAGCAACCGTAGATGGAACCATCACCACCACTCCTTTTTGCTACCTTTTATTTTGCGGGGGAGAAAAAGCTTTCTTCTTTTTGGTGTCATTCTCTTTGTCGTCAATTGCATATAATGAACGGTCGGGATCACCGGAGGGTATGACGGTACAGGCTATTTTTTTTTTTTTTGCAAATTTTGGTTTATTTCATTGTCTTATTATTTTTATTTAATCAAGCTATATTATATAAATGTGGTGGCTGGACTGTTGAATGGTATGCTCCAAAGATTATTAATCATGGGCTTTTTTGTCATTTTGAGAATGATGTGGGTTTGGTGCTTCTTTCATGATGTTTCAATTATTCGTACGAAAATAGTTATTGGCTGATTGGCTTCAATCATTTCCTGCAATGAAAAAATACCTAGATTGACTAAAATGCCCTTTGCCCGGAATCTATTGTTGGAGTCATTACACTTTTAACTCTTGTAGTTTGTGTCAAAATTAAATGACACCAAATTTAAAAGTAAACACATAATTCTGCAGTTTGAATTTATCTTAAAATGCATAAAAATCCTTAAATTTAAAATTTTTTTGGTCATAAAGGTATTTTATTTATTTTATATCTTTAAATTATAACATCAAAAAAAAATTTGATAAAATAATAATAAAAAAACTCCTCGAAACAGAACATTTTATTTTAGTATAAAAAGGTCAAATTATACTTTTGATATTTTAATTTAAAAAAATAAAATGACAAAAATATTTTAATAATAAAATTTTTATTAAATTTAATAATTTATATTTATTTTACAGAAAGGTCATCATTTGATTTGACTCCAATTAAAGGGAGTAAAGTGTAATTATACTTTTATTATTTTTTTGTGATTATGCAATTTGAGCCCACTGTGTTGTTGTTAAGTTGGACTGTGAAGCAGCAGGGCCATTTGGGTCGTGAGACACGTGTCCGACAGAAAGTTCATTGTCTGGGGTCTGCCGTTTCGTTTCGTCAACATCCTTTTTTGGACGTATTGTATTATTAATTTATTGTCTCGAATTATGTTTAAGAGAGTGCCCAATTGGGACTCGTGCTATTCATTGAGAAAAATTTGTGCATACGATTTCACTAAAATAATGTAATTATATAATATAAATGGTAACACATGCGTAACGACACATGTTAGGGTATTTGGCCTAATAGTCATGGTCTTATTTTAATTTAAACAAAGTTAGAAATTCGAGTCGCAATCCAAACGTAGCACTTGAGACATATAGTTTTTTCTTTGTAAGGTTTAATCTATTAACATTCTAATTTTTCTATCCCTACTAACCCCTTCTTTTTAACTATTTTTATATTTGATCTATTCTAAAAAAAAAGAAGATATACATAAATAGAGTTAGACAAAATAAAAAATTATAAAAAAAAGTTTAGTCATACACTTCGTAAATTTTATAATATATATTTAACTTATATTTAAAAGCACATGCCAGCAAGACTTCTTACTAAAAATGAACCGTGTTAATGCCAAAAAATGGGCAGCTGGTGACATTAGTTTTAACCGTTTGTATATGAAAAAATAGAAAAGCCTAGCGGAGTGGAGGAACCTTCAGCAGTGGGAATTAAGTTTCTGCGAAATGTAACTGTGATTGGATCTTCTTTAGATGGTTGTGTGCTACTAAAGATCAATACTTTTTAGCGGATGTATAATGTAATCTACTTGTATATTCATTTGATGTACAAAAAAAATATTATTTACTTTAGTCACATATTCTTTTAATTTGATAACTTTAATAAGTTTCAAAATATGTTCAAGCTTGGCTTGTTTAACTTTCGAGCTGAACTCAAATGAGTTTTAATCAAGCCGAGCTCAAGTATCTTAATTATTTTTAATGCATGTAAGCTTATTTAGCCAAGTTCGATCCAAGCTCAATAAAATTTTGAGTCTTAAAATGTGTTTAAATTTAATTTATTTACATAACAATCTAATCTTGAATGAATTTTTATCAAGTCGATAGGAGCCAAGTAGGTTAGTTTTAAATGAAGATCCTTTACCTTCTAAATGTGTCCTCTTTTCTGCGCCATGTATTTTATTAGGCCATGTCATTAAATATAATGGCATATTAATGCTCATTTTTTTTATAGACATTACATTAATAAATATGGCAATTAACATGTACAATTGAAAACAAATCAATATAACAATTCTTTCTAAATCAAAACTCTTCTCTTTAATCTCATGAAAATAACCCTAATTTTCTTTGCTTTTCTTCAACATTCAGCCATTAATGAGTAGCAAAGAAAATCACATAAAGTCGAGAAGAAGTTTACATATTGATTAATCACATTCCAAGTACAAGTTCACTAGATATTCTTTTTTTTTTTTGTCTTCCTGTTCTTACTCGATATTCTTTGTAATACGAAATTATGTTACTTTAAGATGCTTCCATTCTAATCCTTTGAATTGAGTTCCAAAATTTGTCTGACATATTTCATTCCTATAAGATCATTTCTTAAGGTTTATTGAGACTTATTGATTTTTTTTTTTTTTTTTTTTGACTTTTGAAAGCCATATGGCTGTGGAGTGTAATGACGTGATTTGTTAAGGAACAAAAGTTTACTGATTCAAAGAACAAATCAGAGTAATGGAATGTTGGTTGTGCAACTGTTGAAAAGTCGGAGTTATGGAATTTGCAAAAAGAATAAATGATATTGTTCTAGAAAATCATGAGACCTTGTTCTAGAAATGAAGGGGTTCTATTTAAATTGAACTTCTTGTTTTCATGCATACAATTTTCAATTTTTTGACATTACACTCTACATGGTCTTCAACTCCAGAATATAGAAAAAAAATCTCTGCAACCCCATAATTAAAAATTGCAGAAAACATGGTGCTCTATTTTTCTGCTGCCTCAACCTATGTTGTACAAAGTTTCTTAGATCTGATCATGGGAGGTCTTCACAAATGATTTAACGAGTTTAGTAGCCTACCTTTATGTTCAAATTATTAGAATAACTGAGTCAGTACATTCAAGTTCACTGGAATTGTGTTTTCGAGTTGAGGAAGAGGAGAATTCATTACAGTAAATAATGACAAGGGTTTGCAATTGTTTATATAGAAATGATATTGGTTTATGAATCTTTATGCATACTTATCTTTTCAAAATACTAAATAAATTTTTTTAGAATTAATCTTATTGTCTATATGCCATTTTATTTGATGACATGGCCTAATAAAATACACGAGGTAGATAAAGAGACAAATTTAAAAGGTTGAGGATATGCGTTAACAGTTTTTATGTGTGACGGGTTACGGGCCGGGTATTAGAGGAATGAACATTTGAAATCTCAGCATTGTTAGCAGGGAATGACGTGGGCGTGAGGGTTTTGATTGTTGAAATTATTTTCAAAATATATAATATATGTAGTAGTTTTGGAATTTTTCCATTTTAGTTTTGACTAGCTTTGAAGAAAGTCTTTATTGCCTTATTAAATGAATCCCACATCGAAAAGTGAGAAGTTTTGTAAGGCATTTATAAATGCCAACAACTTTCTATGTATTGCTTTAGAGCAATGATTGGGTGTAGCACTCAAGTGTGAGCATGTGTGCCAAGCCATATGTGCGCCACGCGCACGTCTCGCATGCGAGTCGCGTGGCGCAATGTGGCGCTTTAGTGGCGCACTTGGCACTTGGACACGTGGCACGTACGCGTGTGGCGTGTGATCAAGACCATTGATTTTTGTCAATCATGATGATCAACGATCGGATGGCTAATACATAAGCAAAAAAAAGATCGTATGGTGAGAACCACACCTGATCATAGAGGTGTGATGTATGATATGATCAAATAATAAATTGATGCGATCTACACCGTTAGATTAAGAAATGAGCGATCCGACGCCTGTGTTTAAACCTGCAAGTGACTGTTAGAAATCAGTTATTATTTGAATTCTAACAGTCATGTCTGGTCCAAAAAGACACCAAAATGTCTATAAAAACATGGCAAATTCGCAGACAAAAATATATAATTTTTCCTACAACTTCTCTATATATTGAAAGGCAATACAGTTCTTGATTCTTTTCTAGTTTTATTATTCATCATCTCTGAAGTCTGTTTCTGCAGAAATAGACATTCAGATTCTTGGCAGACTTGATAATCAGAGGGTATTCGGGTCTGATTTCGTGTGTGCAACACGCAGTCAGAATTACAGATTTTTCTGGGCTCCATTGTATCCTGGAGGCGATTCGCCATTAACCCGGTGCACACTAGATTTTGAGAATTGGTGAGGGCGAATATCGTCTTAAGGAAAGCGATATTGATCGTGCCTTGGATGCGATTATTCATCTTCTTCTTTCTTTTACAGATTTCTGAACTAACAATCTTAAGATGATATTACGATCATGGCTGCATCATTACGAGAGTTTTCTGCGGACTTTATGAAACTGGATCGTTTTGATGGAGCAAACTTCAAAAGATGGCAGAAGAAGATGCACTTCCTACTTGCCAGTCTCAAAGTGGTGTATGTTCTCACCGCCCCTAAGCCTGTTGCAAATGAAGATGAGACTGTGGCTGAAACAAGGACAAGGATGAAATGGGAGCAAGATGACTACATTTGCAAAGGACACATCTGCAATGCAATGTCTGACACTCTGTTCGATATGTACCAGAATAAGGGGACTGCTAAAGAATTGTGGGATGCACTTGAAGCCAAGTACTTAATGGGGGACGCCACCAGTAAGAAATTTCTGGCTTCAAAATTTTTCAATTATAAGATGTCTGACACTCGTCCTGTTATTGAGCAGTTTCATGAAATCATGCATATCCTAAACCAATTCAATCAGTATGACATGAAAATGGATGAATCCATTACGGTTTCTGCCATTTTGGACAAACTTCCATCATCATGGAAAGACTACAAAAAGAGTCTTAAACACAAAAAGGAGGACCTGTCTCTTGAAGAATTAGGCCGTCATCTTCAGATTGAGGAGGAATTTCGGAAAAGAGACAGTAATGACGAGCATAGCTCTCATGCCTCCAAGGTTCATATGATGGAGGATGGACAAGGGTCAAAACAGCCCTCCCAATCTGGACAAGATAATTGTAAGAGAGGCAGAAATGCTGGTAACAATGGCAATAATTCTGGAAATAACCAGAATCACAATAAGAAGAAAAAGAAGGGGGCATGTTTTTACTGCAAAAAGGAAGGCCACTACAAGAAAGAGTGTCGTCTCTTTAAGAAACAAAAAGGGAACGATGCTAAAGACTCTAAGGAGAAATTTGTGGCCATGATATCCGAGGTTAATATCCTTGAAGATAATGAAGCATGGCGGATTGACTCTGGTGCGACGAGACATGTTTGTAAAGACAAAAGTTCTTTCAAGACCTATGAACCCATGGAGGACGGCAATGTTCTTTACATGGGCAACTCGTCCACTGCAGCAGTCAAGGGAAAAGGATCTGTGAATCTAGAGTTTACTTCTGGAAAAAGCCTTACTCTTAATGATGTGTATCATGTACCAGAAGTTAGAAAGAATCTGGTGTCTGGGAGTCTTCTTAATAAGTTTGGGTTTAAACTTGTATTTGAGTCGGACAAATTTATCTTGATTAAGGGAGGGATGTTTGTTGGAAAAGGATATTTGTATGAGGGCATGTTCAAGCTTAATATTAATAAAGTGAATATTTCTGCTTATATGGTTGATACTCTTTCTTTATGGCATTTTCGTTTAGGACATGTTAATTCAAGAAGAATGCATGATATGGTTAAGTTAGAATTAATTCCTAAATGTGCAAATGACATGAATGATAAATGCAGAATATGTATGCATACTAAAATCACTAGAAAACCATTCTCGAAGGTTGATAGAAATTCTACTTTGTTGGAATTAATTCATAGTGATGTGTGTGTGTGTGATATGCATAGCACCCCTACTAGAGGAGGCAAAAAGTACTTTGTGACTTTCATTGATGATTATACAAGATTCTGTTATATTTATTTACTACATGCTAAAGATGAAGTTTTAGATAAGTTTAAAGTTTATAAAACAGAAATTGAATGTCAATGTAATGCTAAGATTAAACGCCTTAGATCAGATAGGGGAGGTGAATATCATTTTCCTGCATTTTGTGAATCTGTTGGTATTATCCATGAAACCTCTATGGCTTACACTCCACAACAAAATAGAGTTGCTGAAAGGAAAAACAGAACTTTAGTAGAAATGACTAATGCTATGCTCTTTAATTCTGGTCTTTCTAATAGTTTTTGGGGTGAAGCCATGTTAACTGCATGTTATATTTTGAATCGTGTTCCTCATAAGATGTCTAAAGTGTCTCCATATGAGTTATGGAATAAAAGAAAGCCTAATTTGTCTTATCTTAAGTTTGGGGCTGCAGAGCCATTGTTAGATTATCTGAACCTAAGATCAAGAAGTTAGGACAAAAAGCTATTGAATGCATTTTCTTAGGATATGCAGAACATAGTAAAGGATATAGGTTTCTTGTTATTGAGCCTAATGATTCAATTGAGATCAATACCGTTTTTGAATCTAGAGATGCAGTCTTTTATGAAAATAGTTTCACGTCTATTTCCAGCATAAATGAGACTAGAAAACATGTGGACCGATCTTTGGAACCACAAAAGGATATCATTGTATCTTCTGAACCTAGAAGGAGTAAAAGGATAAGGACTGAAAAGTCTTTTGGGCCAGATTTCATTGTTTATTTGGTAGAAGGTACTAGAGATTCTATCTCTAAGCAAACTTCGGTTTCGCCTTCTATAGAACCTGTTCCTCTTTCATTCGATGAGGCTATGAAGTCTCAAGATTCAGCTTTTTGGAAGGAGGCTATTAAAGATGAAATGGACTCTATTATGGGTAATAAAACTTGGAAATTAGTTGATCTACCACCTGGTTCTGTTCCTGTTGGATGTAAATGGATTTTCAAAAAGAAAATGAACGTAGATGGAACTATAGACAAGTTTAAGGCCAGATTAGTTGCTAAAGGTTTTAAACAACAAGAAGGTATAGACTATTTTGATACTTATGCACCTGTTGCTAGAATTAGTACTATCCGGTTGCTTATTGCATTAGCTTCTATCTATAACTTCGAAATTCACCAAATGGATGTTAAAACTGCATTTTTAAATGGTGAATTGGATGAAGAAGTTTACATGGACCAACCTGAGGGTTTTATCATGCTTGGACAAGAACATAAAGTTTGTAAGTTGGTTAAGTCTCTTTACGGACTTAAACAAGCACCTAAACAGTGGCATGAGAAATTTGATCAAGTTGTGGTTACTAACGGCTTTAAAATACATGAATCTGATAAGTGTGTTTATAGTAAGTTCAATAATGATAAAGGTGTGATTATCTGTTTACATGTAGATGACATGTTGCTTTTTGGTACTGATATTGATAGCATTGTGAAAGTTAAGAAATTTTTGTCATCTAATTTTGAAATGAAAGACATGGGTATTGCTGATGTCATTTTGGGTATCCGAATTAAAAGGAATACTAATGAGATTGTCCTTTCTCAATCACATTATATAGAAAAAATACTCAGAAGATTTGATTCATTTGATTGCAAACTTGTGAGTACACCATTTGATTCAAATCTGAAATTGTATCCTAATACTGGTAGAGCTATTGATCAATTAAAGTATGCTAGGGTAATTGGTTGTTTGATGTATGTTATGACATGCACACGGTCTGATATTGCTTATGCAGTTGGTAAACTTAGTAGATTTACTAGTAATCCTGGCACTGGTCATTGGAATGCTGTAACAAGAGTTTTAAAATATCTAAAAGGAACCATGGATTATGGTTTGTGTTACAGTGGGTATCCTACGGTTTTGGAAGGATACACTGATGCTAGTTGGATATCTGACCGAGATGATCATACATCAACTAGTGGGTGGATATTTCTCCTTGGTGGAGGAGCTATCTCCTGGGGTTCTAAAAAGCAGACTTTGATTACAGACTCTACCATGGCTGCAGAGTTTGTAGCTTTGGCTTCTTGCAGCAAAGAGGCAGAGTGGCTTAGGAATTTGTTGTTAGAAATTCCTCTTTGGTCTAAACCAATGTCACCTATATCTTTGCATTGTGATAGTGAGGCTACACTGTCACGAGCATATAGCCACATTTATAATGGCAAATCTAGGCATATTGGCCTGAGACATAGTAGTGTGAGACAAATGCTTACTAATGGAATTATCACCATAGATTTTGTGAGATCATGCCAAAACTTGGCAGATCCGCTTACTAAAGGACTTGCAAGGGACTTGGTGAAGAAAACATCAATAGGGATGGGTCTTCGGCCCATATGATTAGTCATCACTGGTGGAAACTCGACTCAACGCTTGAAACATCAAGTCTTGAGTTCAATGAGCCAAAGTACATCAGATGTAGTGACTGCAAGCACTATACATATTATTCATCCCAAGGAAAAAGGTGCTTAGTACCAGTAATATAAATGGGGAAGGTTGAGCAATATGCTCTTAATAGACTTATAATATATTGTGTTGAAGTGTTTAAGTTACTGGAACACTTCAGATAAGTCTACCTATATGAGTGTCGAAGGTGGTGCCGCCTTCTATGATGACTTGGGCAGTCTCTAGAGCACTCATGAAACAGGATATAGACACAAGGCCAATCCACGTGTCCGCTTTTATGAATTTACCTAAACAAGATAATACTAATGTGTGAGACATGTCCGGTTAGCTATACAGGATTGCTAGTTCAAAGCTTGTCTACTATGCCATCCTTGTTAACCTTGATGTGTTATCACTAAGTGATGGTTCAAGTCCATAAGACACCTTCATTTATGCATTAGTTTTTCTTGTCTGGCCAAGATATGTTTTTCAAATTATTTTGAAAATGGTGGGGGATTGTTGAAATTATTTTCAAAATATATAATATATGTAGTAGTTTTGGGGTTTTTCCATTTTAGTTTTGACTAGCTTTGAAGAAAGTCTTTATTGCCTTATTAAATGAATCCCACATCGAAAAGTGAGAAGTTTTGTAAGGCATTTATAAATGCCAACAACTTTCTATGTATTGCTTTAGAGCAATGATTGGGTGTAGCACTCAAGTGTGAGCATGTGTGCCAAGCCATATGTGCGCCACGCGCACGTCTCGCATGCGAGTCGCGTGGCGCAATGTGGCGCTTTAGTGGCGCACTTGGCACTTGGACACGTGGCACGTGCGCGTGTGGCGTGTGATCAAGACCATTGATTTTTGTCAATCATGATGATCAACGATCGGATGGTTAATACATAAGCAAAAAAAAGATCGTATGGTGAGAACCACACCTGATCATAGAGGTGTGATGTATGATATGATCAAATAATAAATTGATGCGATCTACACCGTTAGATTAAGAAATGAGCGGTCCGACGCCTGTGTTTAAACCTGCAAGTGACTGTTAGAAATCAGTTATTATTTGAATTCTAACAGTCATGTCTGGTCCAAAAAGACACCAAAATGTCTATAAAAACATGGCAAATTCGCAGACAAAAATATATAATTTTTCCTACAACTTCTCTATATATTGAAAGGCAATACAGTTCTTGATTCTTTTCTAGTTTTATTATTCATCATCTCTGAAGTCTGTTTCTGCAGAAATAGACATTCAGATTCTTGGCAGACTTGACAATCATAGGGTATTCGGGTCTGATTTCGTGTGTGCAACACGCAGTCAGAATTACAGATTTTTCTGGGCTCCATTGTATCCTGGAGGCGATTCGCCATTAACCCGGTGCACACCAGATTCTGAGAATTGGTGGGGGCGAATATCGTCTTAAGGAAAACGATATTGATCGTGCCTTGGATGCGATTATTCATCTTCTTCTTTCTTTTACAGATTTCTGAATTAACAATGATTAGGTGAAAAGAGGTTTTTTTTTTTTTTTCACAAAAATAGAATTGTTTTAAAATTTATTTTTCAAAAATAAATTGTTTGAAACTTATTTATCAAATTTAAGCTAGTTTAGAAATTGTGCCTTTAAGACATTATTTCAAGTCTAAAATGATGTCTTGCAGACACAACTTTTATAGTATATATTAAATATTAAAATTTTATATGTAATACTTGAAATATCAAAAGTTATGTTTTAAAAACTCTAACTTATAACTTTAAGCTTGAATTTGATAATAATTTTTGATTTTTAATAAATAAATTTTTAAAACTACTTCCATTTGACCAAAAGCTCGGTGAAAAGAAGTGAAGAATTTGGCAGACAGCGAAGACAAACCAATCTAGGTAGTCCAGCTGTAAAGATTACACTGGTTGGTTGACACCACCATGTCACATCACCAAGGGTCTGTACGTGAACAAAACAATATGTGTGAGAAAAAATTATTCCATCCTCTTGTATCTTGTATGGCTGAGGCATTCTGTTTCTATCGTTTACAAATACAATGAGTAAAGTATGGCTGAGACATTCTGTCTATTTTTTACAAATACAATGAGTTTTACTCATAGTTATCAAAATAAAAAATAAAAGTCAAAGCAAAAAATGTTAGAAAAAATAAAAAAAAAAATGTGATAAAAAATATAGAGAAAAATAGAAAGTGAGAAATAATTAAGAAACTTAATAAGAAATTTTCATAAAACTTAGATGAGATCTTTAAAAAATTTAGTAGAAACTTTTAAAAAAGTTAGTAGAAACTTTTGAAAAACTTAGTGCAGACCTACGTAATAATTTTATAGATACCTAGTTAAAACTTAAAGAAAAAATATATATAAATTAATATTTCACGTTTTTGAAGTGTTTTTTAAGAACTTCTCTTAAGTTTTCTAAGAGTTTTTTAAACGTTTCCCAAACATATTCGAGACGTTGCTCTCACGTTTTTTGAACGTTTTTTTAAAATTTTGAAATGAATTGTGTACCGATATCAAAAATGCGTTTACCTCCAAAATAAAATTTTCGATAACTATAGTTCTACTTGTTTGGTGGGTCTAAACACACTAATTAAATCAATGTCCAGGAATAAATATTTCGTACAATAATAGTATCACGTCATTATGCACTAATGTGATACAAGAGATCAATAAATTAAAGTAACATAAAAATATAAATTTTAATTATCAAGTGTGAGGTGTGTTAAGTTTAAAATTTAAATTTTGTTTGTCAAAAATTTGATGATTAAGATTTAACATACTTAATATGACTATAATTATAGTTTTGTATTATTAGAATGATAATGTGGTACAACAATTGTAATTAATATTTTTTTATATAAGGATCTACCTAGTAAGAAAAATCTACTGTATTTTGAGAAGTGAAGTAGGTGTGATGTCATGAATAATTCCACGTGTGAGAGAGATGGTTTCACGTAGTTGAACAATTCTTTCCTGGCCGTTGGATCAAAGTAAAAAATTTACGTCATAAAGCAATCCCAAAAAGGTCAAAGTAGGGCACATGGATTCGCTGTGGTGGGTTACAGCGCAAGCTGCGAACCTCCTTTTTTTTCCCAGGTGTCTCGCATTGTGCGTGTCCTGCTGTTTTTAATGATGGCCCAATCACCGTTCATCAGGATGACCTATCCGTGTGTTTTGCCACACCATAAATTTGTCCACGTTGTTTTTTTTTTTTTTTTTAAATTTTAGAAAGGGTGACTCAATGGACCAGTTGCACTGCAAATTAGCTGAGCCAAACTCTATACTGCTTCTGTTATAAAGCTCGGCTCGGCTTTGTTTACTTTATAAGCTCAAAATTTGAGCTCATTTATTGAATGAATCAACACAAGGTTGAGCCCTTGTTTGGTGCGCCAAAGTTCGAATTGTTGTCATTTCATTTGTAATTGCAGAGAGAAAAATTAAATGAATGACAGATGTTGAGTTGATTTGAACTCGGACTTCAATTATAGCTAACAGAAGTTTATCTCAAGCTTAGCTCGGTATGTCTAAATGGTAACCCTAAAATTTCAAATTAGAAATAGTCCAAATCATAAAAGGAAGAAAATAGATGAAAACGAAAAATATTAAAATACAATTAGAAACCTAATATAAAGTTCTTATACACTTCAATCTAATACATATATATTGTGTGTAAACATTACATATATACGTATATATATATATGTCCTAAAAAATGACAAATGATCGAGTTGCACGCAAGTTTGATCATAGGCAGTTTTGAGTCATTTGTTTGTCTTAGTAAAAATCAAAATTGGCCTAACAATATGGCTGTTCTTTTTTATTTATTTATTAATTTATGCTTTTGTGATCCCTTTTGGCTTATGTCATTCCGAGAGCAAGACTAGCTTTTGCAAGATACAATTATTTGCAGTCACTATTTTTTTTTTTATTTTTTTTGTTTTGTGCTTGACTAATCCTGTAAGATTATATAAATGATTACTTGTCACAAGGAGGTGACTTTTTATTTTTATTTTATTTCTTTGATTTTTTTTTTTTGGTACAAAGGTCAGTGGCCCTTTTTCTTATTAAAAAAGAAAAGAAAAGCTAGAAACATTGATTTTGGGTAGGCCGAGCAGATTTGTGGCTGGGATTTTCTGCAAAATTGGTCAAGGTGGGTCCCATAACCAGGCTGTGTGGATTTTTGACAATGGGACTGGGACCCATTTCACTTCATCAAATTTCCTGCACTGCACCAGTAGCAAATTTTATGTACATGAGTACATGCGAGACTTAGGCATTTCTTTCTTTTTTGTTTTTTTTGTTTTCCTTTGATCTGTAGACTTTGGGCTGAGTTTCTTGAACTTGGGGGTAGTGGCCCCAACAGACCTATACCAGAGGGGCATTAGGGTCCACAAATGGAAGAAGCAGTGTGTGCAGTAAAAGCCCAGACAAGCTTTTTCATTATACAGAGGAAAAAATAAGTTGGTCTGACCATTTAGGACAAAAGGGTTCCCAAGAAGGAGCCCATAGATGAGACAAATCAGCATTTATGTATTTTCAACACCCTTTTCCATCCCACGAATACCCACCAAAACCCTACAATTCTCCCAATCTGTGAGGACAGGTTATGCATGTTGATAGTATGACAAGGGTAGCTGGTTTGTCCTCACTGGACAGACCAGGTAAGTCCAGGCTGTATTCTCATACTAATGCCTCGAGCTACTTTTCTGATCAGGTCTGTTAACAGACCTGAATGGGTAGAGCCTCAGCACCAGGTATTGTCATCAAGGCATACCGAGATTCTCGTATGAAGATTAGCCTTCACAATTCCATGATTAGGACGGTTTTGTCCACGACTGGGGGTATGGTTCATAAAGCCTAACATGAGGGCACGACACTCCTCCACGATCTTTAATGTGCAGTTTGAGCGCACGATTGGCTCTCTCATTAATGTGCCCACAATCTGATCCACACTCCTGACCAACATTTTTATAAAAAGGGACAGTCATCATCTCTAAAAGAGGTACAAAACACATGAACTCTTGAGCATTGTTACTCTACCCATTTATCTTTAGCTTAACTAGGATCATAGTATTTTTGACAGCCACTACACCGGTGTTCCAAGCCGGAAGATTCATTGCTTCATCTGTTTGTATCAGAGGTTGGGAAGAACGTACAAATTAACTACATCATCATATGTTATCTCTACATGATGTGACCAATTGCTTTATATGCATGCCCATGTGGCCTCCCACCAATTGATTCCAAAGTCGCTTGTGGGGATTTTTAAGTTTTATTTTATTTTATTTTTTTTAGAGAGTGTCTAGATATTTAGCTGACAACATAGGATTTTTAAGTTTTATAGTAGTAGTGTGGGTAATATTCCATTCAAAGAAGCAATTTTTGATGAAATATTAGTATGTCCTAAGTGGTCGCTTTCTATTTTAAATGAAGGAAAAGTTGCACAAATAGAATTTTTACACAGCCTCGTGTATTCTGATGTGATAGAAATATTTTTAAAGTTGTTAAGCAAGATATAAAATGAGCTAAATTAAATCAAGTTGGAGGTTTTCTTAACTCCAATCTTGTTTATTCTCAAGTAATACTTGAAATGGCCCTTTTTTTTTGGGCACTAGAATCAAATATCGGCCATCATTTTTTTATTTTTTAGATTTAGGGATGTTTTTTTTTTTTTTGGGGGGGGGGGGTTTGTCGCTGGGTATGAACACTACATGTCACGACCTCTACCACTAGGACAGACCGCTAGCTCTTCTTGAAATGTCTTTAAATTGAAAGCATGTGATAGTTTATATATGAACCGTAATTAAGGTTCAACTAGTGTCTGGATGCAGTGGTAATTTTGAGTTACTATGGTAAGCACAATAGACAAAAGGTGTTAAGTTGGCCAGACGTCCCTGACCCTGAACCGGGAAGGAAAAAAAAAAAGACACTCGCAAAAATTGTACCAACCATGCCAGCAACCAGAAGGGTTCTTACTTTGCTTTGGACGAAGAGGTACAAAATTGCATATTTTGGTCAGCTCACATTATACTACAGTAGCAGCCTCCTCCCCTCCTCCCCCATCCCTTCTCCCCTCCCCCCCCCCCCCCCTCTTTCTCTCTCTCTCTCATGTGCATGCATGCATCCACTTCTTACCTTTTTAGTGGATGGACATTTTGATTAGTGCACGGTGGTGGATTGGCACCTGGAGTTGATCTTGGGCTCTTCAAAAAGAAAAATTATTCAATGTACTTGGACCGCTATGTCCCTCTTGTATTAAAACTTAAAATTTATATTTAATTCTTAATAAAACTTATGTTAAACCTGAAAAATTAGTCATCCCTTCTCTTCTCGAAAAGTAGTGGATCTCTCTCCCACTAGGTGAGTCTGATGGGTATGTTTAGGATCCACCTAGTAGGAGTGGAACCCATTGCCTGGCGGAAGGAGAAAGAGAGATAACTTGGTGCTTTTGAAGGACAAAAGTTAAATAAAAATTTCTCATTAAGTCTAACGCAATTGAGGGGAACAGGTGTCCTTTCCCATGCTATAGAAGAAATTATGCTATGGGTCTGGAACACCACGTGACCATGATGACGTGGTGTGCCCCCGGCCGGCTTATTAAAAATGGACACCTAACGTCTTTTTGCCATGTCAATTACATAGATAATTAATAATATATATAAAAACTTGCACCATTAATTACCCAAGTCTAGAAATCCGACTGAAAGATATATACAGAATAGGAAATGTATCTTGCCAACATTAAAATAAAAAAGTTAACTTATTCGATTGTATCATCTTTTACATATCAAAAGTTTAAAGTGAAAACTAGCAGCTTTATTTACATTGACTAGAGACTTCAAACCCAGAAAATTTTAATTACTTTTTTTTTTTAGCATTTTTTTTTTAGTTACAACTTCAGTTCATCGTAGGTTTTTTTTTTTTTTACCTTTTTATTTTATTTGGCCTGCTGTATTTTTGGTTTGCTATACTTCTGTTGTACGATTTTCTTTCCCAAGGATCTAGTAATCTACTTGACTTTGACAACAAATGGACCTGCATATGGATCTACTTGAATACAATGGTAGGTGTAGTGCACCATTGTCACAATATGAACTTACACCAGAAATGGACCTCCTTACAAATTTAACACCATTAATAAGTTTCAGATGCCTTACATATTCAGCTAAAAAGACTATGAGATATGAACAATTGTTATGGAAAAAAATATTTATCAATTTTTAGCAGAAACCAGTGGATGTACCAAGCATGTTTTACATTTGATGACTGCAAATTTTAAGCTTATGCTACTGTCCCTTCATGCCAAACCCCCAAAATCTTATCAATCTTGATTATGAAGCTCGATCATTATACTTACATTCTGGTGTTGCAAAAGTACCTTTACTCCGATTTAAAGCCATTTTAAAATCCAAACCGTGTCTCACGTCTTGTACCTAAAAGGAGTTTTCACTTTGGGGTTTTGTTTTGTAAGAGATGATACAATTGAATAAGGTAATTTTTTTTTATTTTAATGTTGGCAAGATACATTTCCTATTCTATATACATCTTTCAGTCTGATTTTTAGGCTTGGGTAATTAATGGTTCAAGTTTCTATATATATTGTACGTTACCTATGCAAGTGACATGACAAAAGAACATGAGGTGTCTATTTTTAATAGGTCGGGCATACCACGTCATCATGGTAACGTGGCATTCGAGACTCATAGAATAATTTCTCTTGCTATGCCGAGACAGGTTTACAACAAAATAAAAAACAAGAAGATCTAGTGGACCACTAAAAAGATCACCAAACCACTAAAGCAAAGCAGATCAGACCAGATAATTCCATGTTTGGTTACCCCAAAAATGGGAATTCCAATTTGTCAAACTACAAAAGTTTTTTAGCTTTCGTGAAGTGTTTAGTCACCAAAACCCACATCTGAATGAGGAATATATTAGCAATGTGATTACTCATACAATGGATCTGATTGAGAGAAAATACTGATAGTAACGACAAGCTAGCTCAAATTTTCTACAAAGAAAAGGGAAGATTGCAATAAATCCAATGAAAAAAGATTTCTAACAATAATAGCACACATCCATTCAAACTCTTTGAGCTTGGAATGGTGATTGCAAAAATCCATTTCTTTTCTTTTACCTTGAAATTGCGCGGTAAAAAACGCCCGAAAGTTTGACCTAGTCCAATGATTAGGTTTGCTATGGTAAAATATGCATAAAAGTTTGAGATCTGGTCCAGTGATTAGGTTTGCTTTATCTCGTTTTTGGGTATGGAATCCATCTTAAATCTCGTACTAAAAAAATCAAAAATAATAACGTTAACATATATGCGAATCTGGGTGTTCATTTGCTCTTTTCACCTCTCATGTCTCAAAATCCAAGAGTTGTTATTGTGGGGGTGAACCAGTCCAAAGGCTGCTTACCTGTCACCAACCAAATGGAAGACACAGGAGTACTCTTTGGATTGATTGGAAGAAGAGAAGGTACAATTAAACCATGTGACCAACAATCATAAATACAGAAGTGTTTTGCAGCTGATAATATGATCAAAGGTTTGTTTTGACTATTCTTCATATAAAGTTGGTGACTAACAATTTTTGCAGGATAATAAATCAAAACATTTGTACAAAATTTCTGTAAGAGTGAAGTGTTTAAATGATAACCTTTGACTTTAAGATAAAACATTGGCAGTAATAATTAGGATAAAACTATACAAACAGAAAAATTCAAATTTTTTTGTCAAAATAATACTCTGTGTGAGAATAATACCTTACATATCTAACATCCTTGCAAAAGTAATTTTGATTTTAACATTATGTGTGCTACATCTTTTACTTTGTTGTAATTTTATTGACATATTAACTAGCTATCTATTTTTATTTTTGATACATCGGAAGAAAACAAGATTTTTATTTTCACGACCGGTGTTTCATCCCTTTTTACACTCTACAAAGTATAGACATCATTTGGTCTTAATGATGGTGGTGGTTGCTTCATGTAGAACTTGTTGGGTGGTATCTTTTTTTGGTTTTCAAGGTGCTTGGTATGTGGAATTGAAACTTCTTCATGTGGGGTTTCTTCTTCTTTGTATTATGTGGCAGTGGTTCCTTTCAACATCAGGATAAGCTAGGGGTTTGAAGTTCTTGATTTTTGTGGTTTGGGATTTTGATTTCTTATGGGCATTGCAGACTTCTAAGGGATTTTGATTTCAACATCCCTTTTGTTTCTCTGATTATCGAACCACAATTTTATGAAAATTTTCAAGACATTACCAATACTGTAGCAGTGCTTAGATCTCACCGTTCTCATCCTTACAGAAAACACTTCCAGGGAGCAAAAAATCCCAAAAAATATGATTTAGTTTGAGAGCTTAATGCATGATTTTTGCACTTCCCAATTGTGCTTTTAAAGGCCAAATCCCAGCACTAGGGTTTGCTTTTTTATTTTTTATTTTTTATTCCATATTTCGTCTTCACTTCCTAATACAAAACGTGAGTTTTGTTATACAATAAAATTCCAACTTGTCATCTAACTTTCCATCACAACAACTTATGTGACACTAATAATGATAGAATGAGAATTATTTTTTGAGGAAGTGCTAGTTTGAGAATTATTTTTATGAAGAGTGTTATTTTGACCAAAAAACTCAAAAAATTTCATATAAAATTTGTCATCAAAATAATGTGGTGGGATAAAAATCATTCACTTTAAAGCAGAACACCAATCATAATGACTCTTAATTATAATAATACAACTACCACGTTGAGTAAAATTTTCTGCACAATTTTTTTTAGAAAAATAGCATTTTTCTACTAATTTTTTATTATAAAAATACCTACCATTGTCACATAGTACTGGGAGAATTATAATGTTCCCCTTACGTAAATCACAAATGTTTAACATAGGTATTGATATTGAACTGATCAAACCATGGCAAACATTATAGCTTGCTTATCAACTGTGGGGCTAATCTTATAAAAATTCTGCAAATATTCTCCCACAACAACTTTCTTGTAACCCTCATCAGTGGATGACCGTTCATCCTTCACCGGTTCAATCTCCGCTTGGGATGGCGGGTTATAGAACAAAGCAACCGAGAATCGCTCCACATCCATTCGGGTCGCGACCCGGTGCCACGGGCTCTTTAACCTCCCGTTGCTCATTATCTCCATCAAATCCCCGAGGTTGACAAGCAACTCATCGGCCGGCCATGGCACCGGCGACCATTTCATGCCTTTCTGCACTTGGAGTCCGCCAGTGGCACCAAACTGCATTAAGAAAGTCAAGCCACTGGCATCGGAATGTGGGGTTATGCCCAGTGCTAAGTCGGGCCTCGGGCATGGTGGGTAATAGTTCACCCTGACATTAACCTCACTCTTTTCGGGATCAAAGTTTTGGAGGAAAACATGCCTTTCTAGTGATAAGGATTCTGCAAGGGCCTCTAGCAAGTCGTCGCAGACTTTTCTTGCTTCCTCCACGTATTTCTCCATGACTTTCCTGCCATGCAAAAGCTTCAGTTTGATAATTGAGGTAGTGTGCATGTTGGGCTGTGTGAGATTAATAGGATTTTTGGAGCGTTGAAACAAATTGGGTTCGGTCTGGCGTTGCCTAAATTGACTTTAAAGCCTCTAATTTGATCTGAGATGCCCCAACGAGCAATACTCTGTTAGACTATTACTATTACATACATCGCTTTTCGGCTGAATTTTAACATTTGGACACCCAAGAATTGGAAAATTTTCCTTTTAGGAAACTTTATATTGCTTATTAACTTTGTTTAGAAATTTTCATATTTGTTATTTATTTTGGAGAGTTTCTTTTTAAGTGTCTAGCGTCTGAATTTGGGCTTGATCCAGATTTACTGTTTTTAGTAATTTCTCTTGTTTGTTTGTTTCTGTTACCCACAATCCAATTAGGTTTAAAATTTAAGTTTCTCCAATGAATAATACGTAAGGGCTTTGTCCCCATGAGTTTTTAAAGAATTAATAAGAGTTTTATTTAAAGAATTGGTTTCTTTCGTGATCTTATTCTCGGAAAAATATATTTGTTTAGGCTATCCCTACGTCATAGTGGCAATTCAGGCCTAGACACCAAGCAGATCAATAATTACGAGTTTAATACATATGTCCTTTACATTGTGTATCCAAATAAAATTTTATTTCAATAAGACAAGCAAGGTAAGAGTTTTCTACACTTTGAAACTTCAGTTTGAGCAAAGTCATCTACATAACGTGTATCAGATTACAATTCTACTTTAATTCCTCCTACTGGGATCCACATTTGGCTTAGATATAGCAAGTTCCTACCATAAAATGACAAGAATAGTCTACCCACTAATCCTTAAGACGCAAGTGGTGATTAGTGCGGTCCAGCCCAAACTCCACCAAAGCTAATTAAGTCTATGATTATGGTGTCATGTTGCCAACCATATAGCAAGGAAATTGATGGAGTTGTTAGATTAACTCTTGCCAAACATCTATGTTATCTTTCTATACGTTTACATGGAAAATTCTAATTTTCTAGATTATTTATACAGAAAAATTCCATTAAAATCATAGGACAGTACTAATTCTAAAATTATGAATTAAAATAACGGATGATTTGATTCAAAATAAAAAGATCACAAACAACCCATATGTAAATTCTTTTGTAAAGCATTACTATGTGAGTTTATATATGCATAACTGAAGATACATAAACTACCCTTAGTGATAAATTTGGGTCCTTTGACTATCTAGTGGCCCTCAACCTCCTTTGCTGTTACTTAATGATTCATTGGGTATCTATTTTTGAGATGAAGCATTATGCCATATTTAAATGTCTAGAACTATAAAAAAAAGGGAAAAGAAAAAAGAATGGTAACTTGGAACAATTTGATGAACATGAAATTGTAGCAAGGTGATCCAAATTCAATTAAAAGTTGCATTAATCAATTTGATGTTAATTTGTAGGGTAATATTTTATTGGGTGCGAGAGATTGTCCCAAGTAACATACCAAATAATTTGAGTAATAAATTAGCATTTGAACAAATTTAGTGCTGTGATATAAACTAGTTAAATCACGTGGAAGTAGTAACACAAAGTTCACAGGTAAAAACAATTGGTCATACTTATACTGAGTTTGAATCTTGATGGAAAATAACAGAGAAAGGAAAATATAAGACAAAAATAAAGTAAAAAGAAAAATATAAATTAAAAAAATAAGAAGAAATGAATATATATTTGACAAAAAAAATTATTTTTGCTACTCATAAAAAATAATATGTTTGAGTAATTTCATTTCTCTTTCATTTTTTTTTATAAATTCAAGGAACAAATTGGTCACAGTAGATCACATACCTGTACATGAATTGGCTGTGTTTTTGTTTAAATACCTGAAACTGGCTGGTTTTTTAGGCCAAACAAGGAGTCCTTCAGTAGCTTCCTTAGGAGCTGCCTTCATGGCCAAGCGATCAATCCAATTCAACGGCTGATCCTCCGACTTCACAAAATTCCGGCCATAGCCCATGTTGTCGGTGTTCATGTACGTCCCGACGCTCTCTCTCTTCTCTTCAAACGACAACTCGAAAAATCCCTTCACGACATCCTTAACGCCACGCAAAACTGAAGATGGTATCCCATGATTTATGATTAAGAACATACCCCATTCCTTGGCCACACTGGCTAGCTTGGCTAGCTCTTCGGCTCGACCCTCCAACTCCGGTCCGGTTCTCAATCTAGCCACGTCTATGGACGGAAGGGTCTCCGAGACCTCGTGAACATCCGAGGAGACAACCGGCTCGTCTGGCGGCACGGTTATGAACCTCTCGGGCAAGTGTTTGAGCCCTCTAAGGGCAAGTTCTTGCACCACTGGCACCCTGGTGGTTCGTAGAAGGCCATTTTGGTCCATGAATTTGGCTTCATGGAAGCAACCATCTTCTTTGATCTCCATTTGTATCTATATCTGTGGTATTGAAATTTTAGCCTGAAAGTAGCTTCCCAAGTTAGTTTGTTTATGTATGAATTGTTGCGTGTGGTGATAATCCACCGCACCATCCAAAAGCCTATTTTTGATGACTTTGCACAGTTGTATTTAAAGACTTCTCTAAGATTTTCTACAGCTTCTTTGGTTCACATGCATTTATAAGTCAATATATATGGTCAGCTTTGTTTGAAATTCTTTAGTGTAGATCTACGCCTTTTGTTGAATTCTTTGGGGAAGAAAATCTCCAGCCACAACACTTGATTCAATTGGATTATTTTACGGATTTGGTCGGATGACAATCGTCCCATCTTTATCTATTGTTGATGTATATATTTGTGTATATATTCTAGGGGTAACTTAGTCTTTCCGGTTTTATGGGTAGCATAGTCTTTTTTCTGTTTCTAGGACAATACTCTAACCTAACCTATATAATGTTGTTGTTATTTATTGTACAGATGATAATCTTTATATATACAAATTAATATTTTTCTCTCTGTCTTTCTCTCTGTCTCTTTCTTCATCTTTAACAGTATATATATATATCTTCATCATTCTAACATGGTATAAGAGCCATGGTTGATTGTCTCTGAGTTCTTTCTTTTCTTGCGTTTGTTTCACTGATTTCTCTCTAATTTCTGTCAAATTTTGATCTGTTTTCTGTGAGTACCAAACACTAAAAGTTCTCAAAACTCAATTTCAAAACCACCATCCGATTCCCCTCAACATTCTCTTTCCAGATTCAGCAAAATCGAACACAAAGGCTTTGGCATGCGCCTCCACGCTTCGGTCAAAAGGCGGCGCGTAAGATCCACTCTCAGCAGACTTGCCACGGGCCCACATGCGCCAAAGGAGCGTCAGTCAACACGCACGGGCCTCTACGTGCACCCACCACTCGCAGTCGTGACATCCTCTGCTGCGTCATTTGCTGCGTCATCCGCCACGTCATCCATCGGGACCACATCTGTCACGTCACCTGACACGTCACCGGCCACGTCATCTGCCACCTCAGTTGCCACGTCATTTGTCACATCACCATCAGGACCCGCTCTTGCCACGTCATCTGCCGCGTCAGCTTGTGGTTCAGCCGGGCTCATTTGAACCAGTTCAAGTATGTCTTTTAGGTTATTTTGCCCAGTTCATTTATTTTTTGGCTACTTTTGGTCTAGATTAAACTGGTTTCCAACTAATTTCGGCCTTCTGAATCTGTTTTGAGCCTCAGTTTTGACATATTCTGTACGAAATTTACTGTTGGGATCATATTAGTCACTTTTCTGGCCGGTTCACTACTTTTCTTGGATATTTTGGTCCGGTTCACAGTGGTCCTTGGGTAATTTGGGCCTTCTAACTCTGTTTCTGCATTTAGTTTTGGCTATTTCAGCTCTGTTACTACTATAGCTACTATTTTTTGCACTCTTTTCTACTGGTTGGATTGTTTCTGCTTCTTGCTGTTCACTATGGATCGATCTGAGGTTTCCAGACCTATTATTGTTACTTTGGAGGGTCCTAATTATATACTATAGTCTCAAGTGATGTCTAGTTTCCTCAAAGAAAAGAAACTTTGGCGTTATGTTACTGGAGATATTGAGTCACTAGTTAAGAGTGCTACTGAAATAGCTGCTGAGTATACTGAGCATCTTGAGGAGTGGGATAGCAAGAATCATCAGATTATCATGTGGTTTCGCAATACTTCTATTCCCTCCATTAGCCTACAGTTTGGGAGATTTGATACTGCTTATGCCATCTGGGACTTTCTGGCTACCAGATATACTACTGCTGATCTAGCTTATCAGTATCAGCTTCTGACTTCCCTATGTCGACTGAGACAGGACCTTGGATAGTCTATCAATGCCTTATTGCGTCGGATTTATTCTATATGGGACCAGTTGACTCCGTCCGAGCCTAAGTGGGTTAGTGCTGTTGATGTCGTTCTGTTTGCCACCTATCGCGATCAGCAGTGTTTGATTTTGTTTCTCACGAGCCTTTCTGATGTATATGAGCCAGTTCGAGTTTCTCTTCTTCATTGCATTCCTCTTCCTATACTAGAGTAGGCTATCTCTGAGCTCTTATCTGAGGAGACCCGTCTTGGCCTTATTCCGACTTCTCATGTGGACACTGCGCTTGTTGCTCCTAGTTTTCGCGCTCGTGGCTCCTCTGGTGGTTTTTGAGGTTCTTTAACCTTTGGTGGTCAGTCCTCTGGTTCAATTTCTCTACCTGATGCATGTACTTTTTGTCATGCTACTGATCATCGCTTGCTTACCTGTCCTATTTGGGTTTGCAAGCATTGCCGACAGCGCGGTCCTGGCCATTATCGATCTGATTGTCCCAAGAACCCTACCCGTCGAGATACTCTTCCTCATTCCACTGCTGCTATTGTTGAGGCTTCTTCTACTGCCCAGTGTATGAGGAGACCTTTGCTCCTGTTACTAGACTTACCTCTGTCAAGAGTCTTCTTGCTGTTGCAGCTGTTCGCAGTTGGCCCTTGTATCAGATGGATGTTAAGAATGCTTTCCTCAATGGTGATCTCACTGAGGAAGTCTATATGCAGCCCTTTCCTTGTCTCTCACCCTCTTCCAATCAGGTATGCCGGCTTCGTCGTGCTCTCTATGGTTTTAAGCAAACGCCACATGCTTGGTATGCCAAGTTTAGTTCTACCATCAGTGATCTTGGCTTCTCTGCTAGTGCCTATGACTTTGCTCTTTTTATTCGTCAGTCTTCCCATGACATTGCTCTTCTTCTTCTCTATGTGGATGATATGGTTCTTACCGGTGATGATGTTCATGGTATCTCTGCGCTTAAGGACTTTCTTCACCATCACTTTGAGATGAAAGACCTTGGTCTTTTAAGCTACTTCCTTGGTCTTGAGGTTTCATTTGACCCTACTGGCTATTTTCTTACTTAGGCCAATTATGCCTCAGATCTTCTTACCCATGCTGGGTTTTCAGATAATAAGACTGCCTCTACTCCTCTGGAACCTAATGTTCGTCTTATTTCTCTTGATGGTGAACCACTATCTGATGCTACACTATATAGACAGCTCGTCGGCAGTCTTATTTATCTTACTGTTACTCGCCCTGACATTGCTCATGGTGTCCATCTTGTTAGCCAGTTCATGTCTGCACCTTGCCCCACTCACTATGCTGCTGTTCTTCGCATCCTCCGATATGTCAAGGGCACCCTTTTCCATGGTCTACATTTCTCCAGTTAGTCCTCTTTTCAGCTTCATGCCTACTCTGATGCTGATTGGGCCAGAGATCCTATGGATCGACGTTCCACCATCGGCTTCTGCTTCTTTCTAGGCGAATTTTTTATCTCTTGGCGTAGTAAGAAGCAGACCTTTGTTGCTCGCTCTAGTACTGAGGCTGAGTACCGCGCTCTTGTTGACGCCACATAGGAACTCCTTTGGCTTCGGTGGCTCCTTCAGGACATGGGCATCCAACACTTTGGGGCTACTGTGCTTCATTGTGACAATCGCAGTGCCATATTGATTGCTCACAATGATGTCTTTCATGATCGTACTAAGCATATTGAGATTAACCGTCACTTCATTCGCCAGCATGTGATTCGTGGTACGGTCTCTCTTCTTCCTCTTTCTTCTGCTGACCAGATCGCTGATATCTTCACCAAATCTTTTCTGCTTGGTCAGTTTGATACTCTTGTCACCAAACTCAAGTTGGTCTCTGCTAAACCTCCTTGAGTTTGAAGGGGGGGGGGGTATTGATGTATATATTTGTGTATATATTCTAAGGGTAATTTAGTCTTTCTGGTTTTATGGGTAGTATAGTCTTTTCTCTCTTTCTAGGGCAATACTCTAACCTAGCCTATATAATGTTGCTGTTATTTATTGTACATATGATAATCTTTATATATACAAGTTAATCTTTTCCTCTCTGTCTTTCTCTTTTTGTCTCTTTCTTCATCTTCAACAGTATATATTATATATATATATATATCTTCATCATTCTAACATCTATAAAACAAAGGAATAAACAAAGGGAGCCAATAGACACGAGATATATATTTGAGCAAAAGATATTGTGAGGAAGAGAGAGAAAATAGTAAGAATTTGTGTAATAGAGAGTTTGTTAAACATGAATATGTACAAAAAGATGAAAATGGTAAAACATTATCGCAGGATACTTGCGGTGGAGGAGACTGAATGGGCCATAGAAAGTGATGTACATTTTTGGACTGAACTGAGCTTGAAGGGAACTCGGGACAGATTTCATGAAAGGTGTTGGGACATGATGGCTAAAGGTTCTGTTTTTTGGCCCAACTAGGTTGTTGGATAAAGAAGGATCAACTACTGTCAGTTAGATTTAGTTTTTACCGTAGAGGAGCTCATTAAACACAATGAGGGTAAAAATTATAACTTCAAAATAAGAGTTTTACCTTCTCACTAAATTTTTTTTCTAGACATAGTGTGATCAAGTCAGTTTGCGTACGGGCTAGCTTGATCTCTTAGATCTAGTGAATATGAGTTATCCATTATCTCCAACAAAATACATTTAAAGTATACAAAAAAAAAAAATATTTACAATTTCAAGTACTTTAAAAAGACTATGTATTTGTCACATGTAAATTTGTTGTCTATTTTTCTAACGCAAGTTAGTAAAAAGTTGATATTGTAACAAATTAGAATTATAATGACTTAAGTTTTTTAAATAAAATTGAAAATTCTAAAACGAGATTTGGTGTAAAGTGCAAGAATATAAAGTGTAACTAAATCCTCTATTTTTGAAAACTATGTTTTGTTCTTGAAAATAGAAAACATGAAACTTGATTCGTAAAACTAGTTTAGTGAACTGTTTTTGAGTTTGGGCAAAACGTGGGGGTAACTAGGTGGGCTTAAGCTATTGGATCGTTGTTTTGCCATTACTATGGCATTATGAACCCATCACTATATTTTTTGGCTTTCCAAAAGTTACTTTATGGTTTATCAAGTGATTAATCTAATCCAGGCAGAAAAAGATCAAAACTCCTCTTTCAGAGTTTTGATAGCTGACTCTAAGTTTCTTATCCAAAGACGCAGGTGCACCTTTCAGCATTCATTGAGAGAAGGGAACAAATGTGCAAACCAACTGGCAAAGATGGGGAATGACCAAGAAGAGATGCTAGCGTTTTTGGAAGAACCTCTAGAGCAACTTTGACAACTGCTTGGGAGGGACATGCTTGGAATAGTTTCTGTAATTGGGATTTGTCGGGAAGGTCGGGCCGATCATTCAAACCCACGTCGATGAGCCCAAACTCACTGCAAGAAAGAGAAATTAGAATGGGTCGACCCTTGTTGGGCCAATCACACTTCGAAGATTAAGTTAGCAAATTTAATCAAGAGTAGAATGAATAGAAGTTGTGTTTGCTCGGAGTCAATTGATCATACCTGGCTCTTGATGGCTTGGGTATTTATAGTGTGATCGATGGAGTGTTTCGCCTTTGGCCTACTAGTAGGTCATCATAGTCTGTTGGGTAGGCATCATCATTCGGTGCCGTCTAACCGCATGCAGGGCCTACCTTACCGTCGTTAAAGAATCTGGCTGATTGGACGTTCATGTCGACGTCACGTGGGGAGTCGCTGGCGCATTTAATGCGGGTTACTTCCGCAGTTAATGCTCTGAGACTGCTAGCGGTTTGGGCTCACCGCTCACGATTTGGGCCAAGGTCGACATGAGATCGGCGGCTTGGGTCGGGGTCTCTTCAATGCTGAATTTGAGCTGCCCAGCAACCCAGTTTTAACTCAGGTTATTTAGGCCTAACCACATGGGTTGGGCCGTATGCTTTTGCCCCACAGTTTCTATTAGAGAATAGTTTCAGTCTGTGTTTTTCTATTCTGAGGCATAAAAAAAAGTAATAATTATAAAGCTAACCAAATTTCTCTTTCCTTCATTTCTTTCTTATTAAATGACTCAAGAAGATACAAAGTAATTATGATTACCAAAGGACATGTTTGATTGACGGATTAGAAGAGTGGATGAGAGACCCGAACGCGAGTCCATTTAGGTGGTGTTTAGATGGCCAAAGTTGAGACGAATGGATAAGTTATCCCCTACTTTAGGGTGAGGGATAAAATAATCCAATTGAGGAGGGGAATTACTTATTCTCAAGATCAGGTTGATGATGGTATAAAAATTGAAAGAAGACCCAATGATTGAAAATCTTAAGCACATCTTATACCGTCCTTTATCTTCTATTAGATATACATAAGTTGTGTATTATCTGATAATTGGATCTGGCTTACCCCTAATCTATATTTGTGTAAATGCAGCCTAAGAATACATCAACCATACTTCTACCTTCCCTTTTATTTTATTTTTATCCCTTCCAAGCAATTGGGCCTAAATGTCAATCTTCAAACACTTTTTTGGCTTGGTATCATTACCTCTACTAAAGCTTCAAAACTGTATTATTTCTTATGAATTTGGTCAAATTTCACGAAATTTTGGCTATTACTCAACTCAATTCGAAGTTCTTCCAATTTCACTAATTTTAACATCATATTTTCTTCTTGAAATTTTCGTTGTCTTCAAACCTTTTAAAAAAATTGACTTCACCATTCTTCCATATTTATTGAATTTTCAACCCAATTCTTTTTCTTTAAATTTGAAGTAATTTAAATTTAGAGAAAGACACCTAGCTGGAATCCCAATTCCATTTCTCGCCGTTTCTAGACAAACTCATCTCAATTTTCCTAAAAAATATCATTAGCTTTTTTTTTTGGTTGAGTAAAAAGGGGTGAGAGGGGTCGATTGATGATAACGACTTCTGTGAGCGTGACCATAACCGCTTCCATTTGTTATGAAATATTCTGTTTGAGCCATAAATATTATTTGAGAGAATAAATCCGTCATCATAACACTATCAAAAGTCAAATAAACAAGCATGTAGCTCAATAAAATTAGTTAATAAGAAACATCAACATTTATTGAATTCATAATTTCCTGTAATTAAACCACTTAAAAATAACCGTGTACCACCAGGCTGCCACTTTTTGTGGTCACAAGTATCATTAGTTGAAGTTTGTTTAGCTTGCTTGTTGGACATGGGATAGGAAATTGGAGGACTTGTCATTTTTGAATTCGGGTGGGCCCATCTATTCTGAGTACTCTGACTGATAGACGGGTGGCGCGTTGCTAGGATGCCAAGTGGCACCGTAGCATACCACACCCACACCTAACCCCACCCCAGCAAGCAGAAGAGGACTCATTGGTCATTACCACGTGCGTTTCATCGTGTTGTCAAAACTCAGTACTCAGTAGTCAGTGTATATATTTATATCTCTATATTTGGGGCTAAATGATCAGAGCCGTCGATCCCTCGGCAAAGATCCAGTGCTTTTTGGCGCTTTGGGTACGCCCGTCCGTACATTGTACTTCTCTACACGACAAAGTCACGGATTGGATTAGGGCGTGAGCCAGTTAAGTTAGGGCCCGCATCTGGATGACAGAACATCCCACGTGGCGCCGGCCGACATACCCACCCACCTAAATAAAATCCTCTGCAGCTTCAAACCCCATTCCCTTTGAATTATTTATCAGTTCATTTAATTAATTTTGTTATATTAAAATTTTACTTTTTATTTGTTTTATGTACTTTTAGACCGTACTTTATTTTTTTGTTTCAAAAAACAAAGAAGTTACTAAAAGATTCGTAAGTTGTTCAAATAAATCAGCTTATACGATGAACCAAAACAAAATTTTTTAATAAACTCTGATTATGAATTTTGACGAATTTTCATTTGGGTTTTTGAAATTGAGTGTCTATGAGTCATGTTCAAGCATGAAATTAGAAGTAACAAGCTTATATTATTATCATTTCTTTGTTAGTTGTTTCATGAATGATTTTGAAAAAGCATTTAGTGCACTCTTATCGCTGTCATCCGATTCCGATTTGATTAGCAAGCATTCGATTTAATCATTTTTATTTGAGTTTTGATTGAAGCACCTTTATATGATTTGTTGGATTGCATATTTGCAAGTAAGCTTGAAATTAAAGAGTAACCTCAAGCTTGAGGTTCACTTTTTCATTTTTTGAATGAGTGTCTAATACATCCTTATCTTCATTATACATCCGATTTCTTTAAATCCAATTCATAGGCTTTGATGATTCTAAACCACATTAATGAACTTAAAGGAGTGAAAAGATTCTTTGTGTAATACACTTTTCCAACAACCCTAATTTAGAAGTTTTGAATTTTTTTTAGATGGACATGAAATATGGATTCAATTATGAGTCAATCTTGCTGGGTCATGGGCCCTCAAGGCTCCTAACATCAGCAATTGTCAAATTATGGCCCCCATACATGAGCAGGACAGGACATAGTCACCTTTTAATGCCCTCGATCAAATTGCTATTATGCCTCTCTTTTTGGATAGAGAGTGTTCTTTCACTGACTATTACCTTTATTTTGCGTGGAGTTGTTCATACGAATTAAATAAATTTTATATATTTATATGAACAATAGAGAGTTATAAGAGACGTGAAGAATAATTGAATTTGAATATTCACGCTTAGTATAAAAGTCAACTGATCACTGAACCACACTGTAACAGAAATGATCATGAATTTAATGGTTTGCTTGGCATGTCCAACCCTATCATCATTTATGGAGTTTAATAATTTTTTTGAACTTAATTAAATTAATGAATGAACTTAGAAATTATATTTGAAGCCTGTCCGATCTGACCATTCTTGATATATGCTAACGGCTTTTGATTGCCCAATTCAATTCTTTTGCTTTTCTCCATTAATATTAACGAGTGATCCAAGAGGTAGATCACATGGTGAGGCTCTTCAGTCGCTGTTTTACCGTTGACTGGGTCAGCACCACGCACCTAATATTAGCACTCCCAGATTAATTATGAAAAAAAAAAAAATGGAGTCCACATTAGAAGTTGTAGCAAAGAACATAGGCAAGTGAGTCAGTGACAGCAATAAATCCGTTTAACAGAGCATTTCTGATTGAAGTGCTGCACACGTGCATATGTGTGTGTATATATCTATATACGTATATAGAGAGAGTTATGAGTCTGCAGCGGCATGTGGATTCATAAAAACAGTGTCAAGTAGTCAATTTCAGTGAGTGCGACTCCAATGAATTAAGCTCCCGCAGAGCTCTCCAGGGGCCACAAATACGGGCACGCCAGATTTCTCGGTAGTACCTCGCAGGCTCACTCTCGCACGTACACCAAATAGGATACATATATATATATATATATAATGATCTTTGGTCTTATGAACCCCCAGGTAATGCTGTTCCTTTTGATACCACAGGTCAATTATATAATTTACAACGAAAATCATATATTATATATACATATATATATTTTTTGGTGTTGTAGGAAGGCGGAGAGCAGGCAGCTTGTGGAAATTAATTAATTTTTTTCTCAATCCGATCAAAGATAGGTCATTTACAATAAAATTAAAATATTTAAAAAAAAAAATTTATCACGATTTAACCCCAGAACTCGAGTTAGCTAAAGCGGAGAGCATATCCATTTGGCCACCTAGGACAGCATCTTAGGTTAACAAAAGCCACATTATTGCACCCTAAAAAGATTATTGTTAAGCTTGTTGGAGTAGAAAAACAATTTTGTTCATGTACATATGAGGGTTTGTGTATTTTGTTTTTGTGGAATACAAGAAATTATATTCTTACAAATTTTATATAGATTGTTTACCAAAACGACGTAGTAATAATATTTTTATAATTATACAAATAATTTTAATAAATAATTAATTTAAAATGATAAGTTCCTATTCAGCCACATTATTTTGTAATTCTTTGTGCTATTTGATTCCTTTGCAAGAGCGGAAGACAAAATTGGCGATCAAATGTGACATTATTACTTAAACTTTTTGTCTTATAAGAGGGAAAGTTTCTCCTTTTTCGTTTTCATTTTTTTATTGTAATTAAAGAGTAGTCAAACTTTCAACCGTCTATTCTCTTAAACTTATACAAGACTATTATTTATATGAATTATACAAATTTTATATATTGCATAAATAATAACCGGCCAAAAAAGAGTATTGAGTGGATAGAATTAAGAGGAGCAAAAATGCAATTAATTTTTCTACGTAAATGCACATATCGAATTTTCATATATATATATATATATATAAAAGTAGTTACATTCCCTTTAGAGTATAACTTGGTATGATTTTTGGCCATAAATAAGAAAAAAATATTTCGAAATGCCCGCAGTATAGAAACCAATGAAGTGTAGAATTACAAAAAGGCCAAAAAAAAAAAAGAAAGTGTCTTGTCAACTTGAGAGAGAGAGAGAGAGAGAGAGAGAGAGAGAGAGAGCAGCTTTACTGCTCACAGGATAGGTGTCCAAATACCGAGAGGTGGGAAGATGGCCGTGTACCCATTTTTGTTAAGAGCGTACACAGCGCCTCGCTGTCTAGCATGTGAACGAGTTGTGGCTCCCTTCTCTCTCTCTCTCTCTCTCTCTCATCTACAGACTATGCATGCATACATACATACATACACACATATACGTACAGGACACATATAGAGAGAAGAATGTGGTATGAGTGATGAGGACAAAACTATTCTAGGATTTGAGTCTGATTCGCTTTGGCTCTCCTCACCCACCCACCCAACCACCAACACTACTTGCTCGACTCTCTTAATATAGAGATTGGGTGTGCCAAGCTTTAAACCCATTAAGTTATTCATTCAGCTCCTAGCTCCTTGATAAAAGGAGGTTGGAGGGATTTTCAATAACTTAAAGGCTAGAAACAATGAATGATATGTTGGCTTCAGAATGCAGTAGTGGTTGCGAGTCTGGCTGGACTTTCTACTTAGAGCACTCTCTTCTTTCTTCGCATGGAAACAATGAGTTTGTTGATGGAAGGGGCATATACAGTGAAGAAAAGAGAGTGTCCAAGGTTGTGGATGAAGAAGAGGACTTGTCCATGGTTTCAGATGCTTCTTCTGGGCCTCCACTTCTTCGTGACGATGAATATTGTGGCAGTGCCGAGAATGGGTGGTTCTGTCATTCCTCCATTGATGCCGCATTGCCAAAGAACAGTGGGAAGGGTAAGAAAAACAAAGGAAATCGACGTCGAAAGGTTGAAGAACACCCTTCTATCCTTGACACAGCTAGCTCTGCTATCTTCAACTTCTCCCAGGTAAATTCAAATTAATACCAGCAATTGAATAGGGCCTCTTCATTTGAATTACCATTTATTGTTATTGGGAATAATTTTAGTTGTTCTTGAATTTTGACAGGACAATTTCACACTCGCCAACAATCCAACTTCAATGGAGAATATCTTGTCACAAGGGAGCTCTGCAACCCATTTTGAGGTATTGGACCTACATAATTCTTGAATTTGGGTGTCATCTATTTCTTTGATCCAACTATTGGGCCATATATAAAGATGTTTAACAACAATGCATTCTTGCAGGGGGGATCTGCATTCCATGAGCCTTTTGGTTTCTTCCAGTCTTCTCTCTCTGGAAACCAACTTCAGCAAAACCAGTTAAGTTTGTGTTTTTTCACTTCTTATGCTTACAATTATGCATCAGTATTTTTATAGGCAAAATGCTTTAGAATGACCATTTCTCTCTCTCTCTCTCTCTCCCGTAAATTTGTAATTAACTTTCAAGCTTCCTTCTTTACAGGTGGTTTGGAGGGAAGATGGGTTGAGATGATGTGATGTCCAGCAGTGCTGCTAATGCAGACTGTTGTTGCGGAAGTTGCTTACAAAGGCAGACATGGTGGCAAAGCAAAAGGAATTGGATCTCGAAAGGGATCTTGTTTCCTTCTCCTTTTCTTTTCTTGTTTTTTTTTTTTTTTTTTTTTTTTCCTGTCAATGCAGTGGGAAACAAACCTGAGAGCAAAAGTGGGAAATAAATTTCCTGTTTCTTAGAATTTAATTTTCTTTGTCGATGAGCAGTCTCTGTGCAACCATGCCCAAGCATTGTTGTTCATGGAGCCCCATGCTCTCTGTTTCATTGTTTTGAAGCTGCAAAATTTATCCAGCTACCTACATTACAGTAAACAATTGGGATTCCAACATAAATCTTGAGGTTTATAATTCATTAGGAACAATCATCGTCACGCACGCCATGAAAGTTGATTCTAGGCCATTCGATAATTGAGGCTGTAATATCCTTTCAATGGTTCTTCAATGCCTAAATCGAGCGAAAACAGGACAATAAGGAGGACAAAATCTTCGAGAAGGCTCTGGCTCTAATACGTACAAGACCTCAACGTCTCTCAGTGTCCAGACATGGCTCCATCCTTATAGTTTTATTCCTCATAATTAATCAAATTTCAAGATGATGAAGGTGTAATGGGGGAGATGGGCAATCATATCAGAGTACAGAGATGAGGATGAAATGCCAAATTTAGTGTTGGGATATTTCATATGCATCTTCAAGACCCCTTTTTTTTTTCAAGTCTCAGACTATAAGATCCTGCCTGAGATCTTCCTGACCCAATGCAACATGTCCCATTGAATTTAATATTGGCCTCTTTATCTCATTTGGAAGGATTTTATTATTCAAATAATTAAAGTAACCTTGCCTGCTCTGAGCTGTCCTTGGACTCGATGTACTTCACAATCATATGTTTTGCCTTTATTTCTTTAGTCACAAACTGTTCCTAGTCAATTCCCCCTCTTATAGAAAAATTGGTTCTACGAGTCAAATTGAAAAGAAAGCTAGAGATAATCATGTCCTAATCAATTTAGAATGTTCAAAATTCTAAGATCCAACCACCTGTTCTTTTCTCATTTTCAATTCACAGGTAAGCAATGGCAGTCTTCCATGCAGTCAAAAAATTGTAGAAAAATGAAAATGGAAAGAAAGCTAAAGACAAACCAAACAACTATTAAAAATTGAAGGTTAAAAATTTGCCTGATTGCCTTCCATCATCTTCGATAAGGATCTAAAAGGTATGGGAAAAACATTTTTTTTTTGCTCTACCAACTAGCACCAAAACAGAGCTCTGAATCCCTGTGCCCAAGGCAATTTTCACCCAGAAGGTGTTCCCGTTTCTCATGACAATAGTCTCCTCCTACAGAAAAATAATGTGGCTTTTAGCTCTTATCTCAGCTACATTTTCTGACCAGTGTATAACTCGAAACTTTGTCGAAGGCATATGGTATGAATTAATCAGAGTATCTGAACAGGCACAAAGATTATGAGTGCTGCCACGATCTATTGAGATTTGGCCTTGGATCACACCAATGAATCTAAGTCCAGTATGGGAACTGAATCTATTTTTCTTTGCAGGAGAAAGGGGCAGTATTAACTGTGCCAATATTAGTGTAATATTCACCTCCCATTGATGAAGAACATGTAACTTGCTACCTTCATGCCGGTAGGCAATGGAAGAACTCCAAATCATTTATGATGAAAAAAAAAAAAAACCCTTCTAAAAATTGCATGAAACAATATTTTAGCTTGTCGATTTGTTAACAGTCTGACTCACAACAGGTATCAACATGTAGGTTAAAACTATGATTCAAAATGAACTCTGTTCCTTTTTTCACTATTACAACAGCCTCCTACTCTGAGAAGAAATGCTGAAACAAAAGCATCCTAATCTGTGTGGTTGTGGCCAATTCTTTAAGAAAATATGCAGCAATGGTCCACAAGGGTTTGAAAAGTCATGCGAAAACACAAAGATGTACTGCAGAATGAGCTGAAACTCGGGTCCAAACTGGAATTCAAAATCAATCAAGAACAGTAGTAATCTCTGTACTTCCACACTTGGACCGAAAGAGGAAATACCTACAAAAAGACAGATTATATCACCAATTCAATTCATAACAACGCCAAAAAGTAGCAGCTCAATTCACAGTTTGAACGTCATGAACGTCATATACAGAGACTCGATTGCCCAATCAAATTTACTGTTTTTAAATGTGGAGCCACAACTCCATTGACAGGGCTGGCACCCATGACAAGACTTCACTGAACTTAGGACCATTTATGAGGAAAAGAAATCCATAGGACCACAGGTTGGTCTGAATATCCAAACACAAGTAGGGGGGGGGGGGGGTTGTGGTGGTGGTGGGGGGGTGTGGGGTGGAACCAGCTGATAGATGTTAACGTATAGGTGGACTTACAGAAAAAGGCTCATAATTCATGCATGGGCGGCCAGATAGCTCCAAAATCGACCATGAGGGAGTTGAAAAGAGCTATACATGTGTGTGTATATATAGACATAGATCAATTAACACAAGCCCGAGGAAAATTTTCCAGACACATCCTTTTATTAAATACAGTGATCATGTGATTATCACATGAAGAAAAGTTTGGGATGTCATAGTCATTAGGAAGGAAGAAAGAGAATTTCCCTAGCATCTTTCTCTAAAAAAGTTCCTCTGGATACAGTAGTAACTACAGTCTCTGCCTTCAAATTTTCTGTCCGACAAAACCTAAGAGTAAATGGCACAGCTTATCATCTCTCACTCACTAACATTCAATGGAATTAGAGTATTTTAGCTAACATTTGCCTGGGGAACCTGCTTCTTTGCACAAAATTTGCCAGGGGAACCTATTTTAGATAAAGTATAACTGATAATATAATATAATAACAACAGTAAAAAAGGATAAATAATGAGAATCTCATTAACAGTAATCTCATTACTAGGAATTACATTTGTGTATTAATACAATTCAAATGTTTGGTTAAGAATTCTCTATGGTAAAATAGTACAATTTTAATGTTGATCACAATGACAAATGTTGAGCTCCTTCTGCTTTTGGTACCTTCACATTGGGACCCAATTAGGCTTCAGAACACCGTAGATATAAGCATGATTTGTGCTTCAACAGTTAGGGCACCATCCACTACGAAGCCCTTTGATGGGTTATTGAGATCACTCAGGGACATGAAGCCCATAAAACCCGAGTTAGTGGTTGAGGCACTGAACCATTGTTTGGCTGCCAAAAGAACCAAAGAAAATATATATAACAGTTGAAAATTTCAAATGCAACTATTCCATCAATCATGCATGGGTTTCACCTTCCTTCTCGAAATGGTTATCATGGAGCTGGTCCCTTATCCGCAGCTTATATTGAGCAAACAGTTTCCGTTCAGAAGGAAAGGTTTTGCAATCGACTGACTGTAGATACAGTGACGGGGTTTTGGGAAATAGCCATAACTTCCTGCATATATGCATCCAGGAAAAAACTTCCATAATGGCTTTACATAATGGTTCAAGTCAGTGGTCAGTGGACCCAAAAATTCAAATAAGAGAACAGCTATATATATATATATGTATATATGTATGTGAAAGGATTTTCAAAGCAAAATACCTATGTTAGAGGGCCATTTACAAATTTTAAGGGGATAAATTGAGACATATTTCTAAAATTACAGGTAAAATCAAAGTTTTAAAAATTTAAGGGGGCAATATACAAATTTCAGGGGGAAAATTAGGTGATATATAAGAAGTTATAGGTAAAAATGGAGTTCTTTTCAAATTTTTGAGGAGGTAAATTATAAATTTCAAGAGGACAAATTGAGAAATATTTTTAAACCAAAAAGACAAAATGAGATTTTCAAAATTTTGAAAGGAAGCTGCCCCTCCTAGACCTCTGCTGGCTGGTTCTAGTTCTACTATCCTGAAATTGAACTGATATAAACACATGATTGAACAATCGATACCACTTGTACTCTCCAACGGCAAACTCATCGGAGAGAAGATCCTTATCCATTGCTGGAAATTTGTTAATTTTCCAAGTGTAAGTGTTGACAGGATCCTTCATCAATGACAGGCACTCGCCTTTGCCGCTATATTTTATGACAAAAACCTCTGCTCCAAATACACAGCAGTCATCGAGCAAATACCCATTAGAAGCATCCATGAAAGCATCAAGGGGAAGTAATCTGTCAAAACCCCATTCAGTCTTCATCCGGTGAAAGCGCCGTTCAGCATCTACACACACATATATATATATATATATAAGCAAGTACTATATATACAGATTATATATAAGACCGAAATATTAAGGATGATGATGCAACTTAATTATGAACGTAGCTTACCTTGTATGGTTAAGTATTTATCTAGAATATGATCGAACACAAAAAATTTGAAGTGGACATTAACCTCCCAACCAAGAGGAAGGGTTTTTGTATCTGCTAATGCCAAGTAAAGAGAAATGTGATCATTCACATTCCTTTTCTTATTTCCATTTGGGTAGAGAGACAAATTCCTGAAACAGAAAAAGAGGAAGAAGAGGGTGCATGAATATATGGCAGACTCCAAAGTAGAGAAACAGTAAGATTTATTTGAACCCACCATTTATAGCCACCAATTTCGAATACGCCAGACTCATAACGTTCAATTTTATTGTGGAGAAATAAGGAGAAAGACTCTATTTTAAGGGTGTAGTGAGCTGGTGGGACATCTCTTACAGTTCCTGGAATTCCTGCATGATATTGCAAACATTGAAACAAAGAGATATAGCCAACGATGATGATTGTGCAAGGAGAAATATGTAAGAAAACGAGTTAAAAAAGGGGAGAGATCATACCAATGGCATGGTCGTTGTTAGCAATCGGATCAAAGCACTTCACATCCATTGTCTTGTTTATGCTCCTTGCAATTCTTTGCTTCCATGGCTTCAGGAGCGTCCATATATATACATATATACATGCATTCGTTGCTTCCAAAAGTTGCTTGCTATTCTTTACTTTCATTGAAATTCTTTTTAACTTCCTCTTTCCCTTGTTTCAAGTTCAACATATAGCTCTTCTATTCTTTGCTTTCATGATCCTTTCAACTTTCCCTTGATTCCCTAGTTTCAATAATCTAGCTATTGTTTGCTTTCATTATCTTTTCAACTTCCCTAGCTAGATTCTCACATATATATTACTCTCTCTCTCTCTCTCTCTCTCTCTCTCTCTCTCTCAAATCTCTTCATCATCTTAATACCACTCCCACGCCAGGAAGCCTGGACGTTAGAAAATGATTGGGGCCAACTTTTGAAAGTTATTATGGCTAGTTCATGGTTTTAAAAAGTAATAAGAGAATTTTACTCGATAGTAAAGTAAGATTATGATTTAGCCTATGAAAAAGATCTAATTCTAAAGATACGATCATGATCAGTGAGGGCACTAATCGATGAATAATATCATTTGCTGATTTTTGTTAATTGTGCTACGTATCGCGTCACTTCAAGCTTTCTGCTTAAGTTATTTATTTATTGTTATTTATGTATCTCTAACAACTACTTAAAATGCATTTACAAATTAAAATTCCAATTCCTGTGATTTTAAAATCTATCAATCCAAAAGAAACAATACATTATATTTAAGCTGGCCATGCACATATAATCACACACAAATATATAGCGAAACACCCACAATTCACACAGAGATACCAATGAGAAACAATACGCAGAGAATTTAATTGCTTCATCCACATGGATTGAGCAAAAATTTTACTATATCAATGGAAGAATACAATTTTTATTTCCATTTCCACTCCTATTCTCTACAAGTTTCCCTTAGGCAAAAGTCTTGCACATAAAAGGCAACACCTGCATTCCCTTATGCTTTTTTATTTATTTATAGGCAAACTCTAGAAAATAGTAGAAATCTGACTCCTCTCACAATTAGGATTTCGTGTCCCTATTTATAAAAAACTCCAAAAAAAATCTAAAATTCTCATACAATTAGTAAACTTTCAACCACATGTATAACCCAAGTGTACGAACACCATATAATTAATAGACACACCCAATAATATTTAAGCTGGCAGCGCGCAATATATATACATTGGGTGTATGTAAATATACAAATTAAATTTGGTGATATTATTGTTAACTTAATATGTTTAAATCAAGGTAAGTTAATAGCAGTTCTTGATGCCTCTTTTCCGTACATTATGATCCAAAGAAATATTCACTCTCAGCAACCAATTATACAATGGTGGAATTAATCTTATTTCATTGAGAAGATGTCCAAATGAAATTTAGGCACAATATCTTATTAAAAATACTAATATGTCAAAATAAATGGTAATCACTCAACATCACTTTCGAGAAAACTGAAGAATGGTGCAAATTCCCGAAATACCAAGAAATTTGGTTAAAATTCTCTATGCAAAAATTCTATAATTTTAATATTGTGGGTCCATGTTTATTTTTTATTGTTCAATACCGTAGGAATTTGAGATTCATATCAGGGATCGTGAAAATAAGATTTCTACTTCATGGGAATCTTGTTCGACCTTTGGTAGGAAAGATGAAATCATATTCCATGTTTTGGACACACTCCAACGAGAATATGAAGGATACTTCGAATCATATTACTATCGCCTTTTCATTCCTCCATCCAAGCAAAAAAATATTAAGAGCCACGCAAGGGGGTATATAGCGCTGGAAATAAACATGCCACCCTATGGAGGCTGATCAAGTTCACATTTGAAAGATACATTAATTCTCCACCACATAATACAACTTATGACTAGGAGCTTTAATGGGAATGCTCCAAAAAAAAAAAAAAAAAGAAGAAGAAAACACTGAACTCTAATTGTGGAAATGGATGGAACCAGCATTGGGATTTAGTTAATTACTTGCAATATATTAAAAAGCATTGGAATTTTGTAAATGCATTCCATACTAACTGTGATAACATTTGGGACCAAAACCCACAAAACGGGAAGGAAATTTTGAATTGAGCACCAAAACTACTTCAGAGGTCCTTAAAACTAGATATGAACATGATTTGTGCTTCAACAATTATGGTATCATTCACCTTGAAGCGCCTTGGTGCATTATTGAAATCATTTGGGGCCATGAAGTCTGGATAACCCCAGCTGCTGCTTGAGGCACAGAACCATTGCCTGACTGCAAAAAGAAAGGAAAAAAAAAAAAAAAAGCACGATTTTGGTGAAACAACACGAACTTCCATCAAGCACGCATGGTTTATATTATAGGAAAAAAGGAGTTTCACCTTCCTTCTCGAAATGATAACAATGTAACTGGTCCCTTAGCCGCAGCTTACATCCAGCATACAATTTCCGTTCACAAGGAAGGGCTACGGAATCAGCTAACACCTTATAGAGTGACAGGCTTTGGGCTTTTGCAGTTTTATTTCCTATTGGATAAAACGATAACTTCCTGCATGTATGCACCAAGAGAAAAAGCTTACATTATAGCTTACATAATGGTTCTACTTTTGTACTTTCTTGTAATTTAACTGTAATAAACAGACTTGGTTAGTAAAACATATATACCACTTGTGCTCTTCAGATTCAAGAAGTTCCTCATCTATTGCTGAAAACTTATTAGGTTTCCAAGTGTAAGTGTTGTTCAAAGGATCCTTCATCATTTTCACACACTCGCCCTTGCCGTTATGTTTTATAACATAAACCTCTGCTCCAAATACACAGCAGTCGTCAAGCAGGTATCCATTAGAAGCATCATTGAAAGTATCTAGGGGAAGTAATTGGTCAAAGCCCTATTCAGTGTTCAGCCGATGAAAGCGCATAATTCCCCCTTCAGCATCTACAAAAAAGGTAAATATATAATGACTAAAAAAATGTGGATTATGCATCAAGCAACTTAACTACAAAGGTATTTATCTCGAAGATGATCGAACACAAACAACTTGAAGTTGACATGAACCTCCCAACCAATAGGAAGGGTTTTTATATCTGCTATTGCCAAGTAAAGAGAAATGTGTCCATTCACATTCCTTTTCTGATTTCCATTTAGGTAGACAGACAATTTCCTGAAACAGAAAAAAGAGGAATAAGCGAGTGCATGAATAGCAGACTCCAAGGTAGAGATACAGTGGGTATATGTATGGAAAATGAAATAGAGAGTACTTGAACCCACCATTTATATCCACCAGCTTCGAATACACCCGATTCATAATTTTCGATCTTAGTGTAGAGAAATAACGAGAAAATCTCTATTTTAAGCAGGGGTGGATCCAAAATTTTTTTTCAATGGAGACGGAAAATACCCTAAAGCAAAAATTTTAAATGAGATTCTTTACATTTTTAATACTAGTACAAATTTTTTACTTTAAAATTTTATTTTTTTTAGATGAAAAATTATTAATTAATTTGCTTTTCTCTCTTTTTAATGGAGTATTAATGAATCACAATAAATTTAACCATCCAACAAAAAATAGTTTTTGGTAAAGTATTCACCAAATGAGTCGACCAACATAATATAAAATTAGTGATTCAACTAACAAAATACATAATTTACTTTTCAGTTTCACAGAAATAACTACTTGTAGACCCATAAACAACAAAAAAGAATTACACTTTTTTCAAAAAAAAAAAAAAATCAAACAAACATCGATCTATATAAAAATACAACATACATCAACAAACCATTTGATGATGTTCTAGTTAGAGTTTTATCTCATTTAGACTGAGGTCATTTTTGTCTTTTATTATGGGTCTTTTCTTATTTATATTGAGACTTATTTTTTTTTAAAAATGTGAAAATTATACAGAATTTGAACTATAAGTACGGATTTTAAAACTTACGGATTTTTAAAGATTAAAAATCTAAAGTAATAGTTTTGATTTACACTTGAAATGGGTGTTGGGTTTAGTCCGGTGAAGTCGGTCCACTTCTAATTGGATTGGGTAGAAAAAGCCAAGGTCGCTCGGCCAGCGTCGCTCCGCCCCTAATTGTAAGTGTGCAGTGAGCTGGTGGAACATCTCCTAAGGATCTCAGAATTCCTGCATCATCATGATATTGAAAAACATTAGAACGCAACCCACTGCTCCATCTGTTCATAATTTCTAGGATAGTCTCAACTCTCGAGCATATACATATACTTGATAAAGGAGGGGAGAGAAATAGGCAAATAGTGAAGGATATGATGATGATCATGATCAATATCAAGGGGAAATACATAAGAAAATGAGTTAAACGAGGGCGAAAGATCAGACCAATTGCATGGCTATTGTTGGCCATCGGAACCTCCATGACTTGCTTTCGTTTCTTACCGTTCTTTGCTTCGATGGCTTCAGATGCCTGAATAATAAGTCCATGCATTCACTGGTTCCCAAATTTCTTTTCTGCTAACATTGAATATCCCTTATAACTTCTAAACTTCTCCTTTTCCTAGTTCCAAGCTCATTGCATAGCTCTTGCTATTCTTTGCTTTCATTGGATGACTTTTCAACTTCCCCCTTATTCTCTGGTTCCAACAGCCAATGGTAGTCGCGAGTGAAAATAGCACTTTTCTCCAACATATTGCGCGCTCTCTCTCTCTCTCTTCGTTGAGAAGCCTAGACGTTAGAAGATGACTAGGAGCCAACTCAGAAGTAATTATTATGGTTAGTTCATGGATTAATAAAGCAATCTGGGAATTTTACTGCTTATTAACTAAGATTACCATGATTTAGCCTACGAGACGCTCTAACTTCTAAAGACACGATTTTTTTGAAAAATAATTTTTTTAATCATGTTCAAGGAGAGGGGCTCATATCACTGCAATATCCGACCAATCATACCACTTGCTTTTCATTTGAAAAATATTTTTCTTTCCTAAAATTTGTAGGAAAAATTCACTTAGAATAAAGTGATAGTAACATTTTTGTAATTAATAACCATCATAAGTATTTTATTTTAAAATGAATAATTTTCATTTAACCATTTCATTCTAATAATAAATTTTGTATAATTTTCTAGCTGTATATCATTTTAATATTTCATTTTACTGTACATGATGGTAATTAAAGACATACTGTCCTTTTTATTATTATTTTAAAATGAACATTAAAGTCATAACTGAATGACAACATATGGATTTGATTGCCGCCCCCTAGTCAGTCCAAATCCTCTAGATTTAACTATCCAGTTAATGTGAAGTATTATTTTTATTGGTCCATGACTGACTCTATATGGAAGTATAAAAACTGGATATCCTAGAGGATCAATTGTCAATTGGTAAGTTTTCTTTTCTATTTCTATATTTATCTCCATCTTCTATCTTATATTCATTTTCTCTACTCTTTTTTTATTAAGAATTTCCTTCAATTCAGGTTAAAAGAATTCATTTTATCATGTGTACATAGTAGCATATTAAATTATCACAAATTTGAATTCTCTCCATTTCATGAATTGGAATGGAGATCTCCATTCCATAGTCAATGGTGTAGATGTAATCTTATCACATGTCTTACTAAAATTACGTCATTTTGTATTAAAATTTATTTTCTTATATATAACTATAAAATCATTTATTTTTAAATAAATTTTAAGTTAAATCATCTGAATCCTTTATTTTTATATTAGCTGACGTGTCAATACCTTAATTAATGGAATGGAGATCTCTATTTCAATTCATGGAATGGAGAGAGTCCAAATCCAACTATCACATATTAAAATTGTATTATTAATAATTTTAAAATATTTCTCAATTTTAGACACCATTTATGAGATCGATTACTATATCTGTAAAAGATATTTAAATAAAAAATATAAATATAAATACATACATAAATGATATGCTATCATATGCACAAAGTAGGAGGAATTCCTCCAACATAGGTTAGAGAAAATTCAAGTCCCTCTTTTTTTATCTGCCTTTGTTTCCTCTATAACGATTGATCTGCATAATAGATAGTGGCATCACAAGAGGTATTACCTGATATAAAAACCTTGCAAGGTGCGGAAGATATACATACGACATCATGCATGGTGTCTACCCATTGATTTACCATAGCCCAAAGGGTTTTGGAGAGTAAGAAAAAGTACATAAATAATATAAAACAACAATAAAAAAGTTAAAAATAAAAAAATAGAGATAAGCTAGAAAGAAGGAATGAGAATCTCATTAATAGAAATCTCGTTTTCAGGGCACGCTTAAGACAAGTTGAGGTCAAGGCAATAATTTTAATGAGACTCTTTGTTTTTTTTAATATTATAATAGTTTTTATTTAAAACTATTTTATTTTATAAATCGGTATTTTTTTTCTTCTGACGTTAACTATTGTGTTGATTTTGGCCATTTTCTCTAACGAGCATTCTTTTCATTTAGACTACGGCATCTTCTTTTAAAGGAACTACTTGGGGCCACTTTCAGGGACTTAGGCCTGGTAATTATGTGATTTGTGTGAGATGTGGGGACTGCATAAGTCTCGTGATTAGTCAAGATACGTGCACCCTGACCTGAACACTCGGTTAGTAACAAAAAAAAAAAAGGCATCGAAACTATACAATGCCATAAAACCATATAGTTTAAAATTTTTTATCTATACAGTTTTTTGTTAAGCCGATTTTTTTTCCTAATGTTTTTAGGTCTTCTTTATCTAATCAGACTTCTTTTCTCACTTGGATTATGGAATTCTATGCCTAAAATGTTGACTATAACACTTAATGTTTTAAAAAATAACAAATTACATCCACCTCCCTTGAGATTTCAGACTATTACAAACCAACTCTAAGGTTTTAGAAATTACATTCTCTTCCCTTGAAGTTTGAGGTGAGTTGCATTTTTTTCCAAATGTTAAATCTTTTAACAGAATATATGTGATGCCAGAGAAAAAAAATAAGTTCATTACTTAAATTGCCCTTAATGTGCATGAAATGACATAAATTGGTTTTTTTTTTTTTGCTTCTGAAATTAATTTGTGTGTTAATGTTTTAAATCTTTGTTTTTTTTACTTCTAAATTTCTCCACGTGTATTGATTTTTATTTTATTTTATAGTATATATGATCTAAAAACTTTAGTATAATTGATTTTCTTGAGTTAAACTGTTCTCTTTTTAATACAAGTTAACTAACGTTGTTGTTTTTTATATTACTTTTCGTAGGAAATTTTTTTTCATATTGATTAGAACTTTTTTATATAAAAATTTATAGAATCTATATAGGGCTTTAATTATAGCATATAAAGTTTTAAAAAAAATGAGACTTATAATTTATTTATTATTAAAATGGTGTTTCATACAGATGTGACACTTAATTTGCTCTTAAAATCTTATACTGGTAATGTATCTTTTTTTTTTCATTAGAAGAAAGCTCAAAATTAACACACTAATTAATTTCATAAGCAAAAAAAATCTATTTATGTCATTTCATGCACATTAAGAGCAATTTAGGTAATAAATATATATTTTTTTGCTGATATTACATATATTCTGTTAAAATATTTAATATATGAGGAAAAATGTAACTCACTTCAAACCTTAAGAGAGAGGAATGTAATTTCTAGAACCTCAAGGGGTAGGTTATAATAGTTTGAAATCTTAATGGAGATGGATGTAATTTGCCTTTTAAAAAATTTAGGGCCTTCAAAAAAAAATTGTGTACAATTTATTTATTCATTATAAAATTGTTTTTTCTTCCCAAAATTCATTAATGTAGTTGATTTTGGACTTTCTTTTCTAACACAAATTTTTTTTAGTGGATTAGGTCTTTTTAAAAATAATAATAATTTAAAAATTATACATAATTTTGCTACGTTTTAAAAATATTGGGCCTTAGGCGACCGGCTCATTGGCCTTTTAAGGGTGAGCCAGCCTTGTTCATTTCTAGTGTTAATACAATTCAAGTGTTTGGTTAAGAATTTTTTCTATGTAAAAAATAGTATAATTTTAATATTGTGGGTTCATGTTTCTCTTTTTTACTCTCAAATACCTTAGCCAAATGAGATTCCTATCATATGGGTCGTGGAAGCAAGATTTATTCTCCTTGTGGTAAATCTTATTTGACCTTAGTACGGAAAGCTGGAATCACATTCCATCGTTTTGGACACACCTGAACGACAAAATGAAGGAGACTTTGAATGAAAATATTTCTATTGTTTCTTCGTTCCTCAATCCAAACATAAGAAAATGAGAGCGACGCGAACGAGCATGGAATATATATTACAACACCGAGGCTGATCCACCCTATATAACCTATAACTTGCGGTTTAATTCTGAATATGGATGGAAACAGACAGCCAGCTTTGGGATTTACTTACTTGCAATATATTTATAAGAAGTCGAATTTTATAAGTAAATTTCATACTTCAGCTCTTTCTGTTTTTGGTAGCTGCACATTGGGACCCAACACTTCAGAAAACCATGGATATGAGCATGATTTGTGCTTCAAAAGTTACGGCATCATTTAGCATGAAGCCCTTTGATGTGTTATTCAGATCATTTAGGGACAAGAAGTCTGCATAACCCCAGTCAACGCTTGAGGCACTGAACCAACGTTTGGCTGCCAAAAGAACCCAAAAAAATCAAATAATAAAAGAAGAGTTCAAATTTTTTTAAATGCAAGTATTCCATGAATCATGCATGGGTGCTTTTACGTAAATAAAAATGGATTTTGATCATGACCTTCCCTCTCGAAATGATAATAGCCAGTGAGCTGGTCCCTTATCCGCAGCTTATATTCAGCATACAGTTTCCGATCAGAAGGAAGGGTCTTGCAATCGAGTGACTCTAGAAACAGTGACAGGCTTTTGCCTTTTGCATTTCCATATCCTTTGGGATATAAAGATAACTTCCTGCATATATACATCAAGGAAAAACTTCCACAATAGTTTTATATAATCATTCTAAATTAGTAGCGGAACTAGAAAATTTATGCAGGAAGCATGCAACCATTAGTCACAACCTTACAAAATTCCTTTTGTAATAAAGCTATATATGTAATATAAAGGGGTTTCAAAGCAAAATAGCTATGTTAGAGGGCCATTTATAAATTTTAAGTGGACAAATTGGGATATATTTCTAAAATTATAGGTAACAGTTGGAGTTTTTACAAATTTAAGGGGGTTACGGTAAATGTATCTCAAGTTATAGGTGAAAATGGAGTTTTTAAAATTTTGAGGTGGCAATTTATATACTTTAAGAAATAAATTGAGAAGTATTTTTAAAGTTATAGGGCAAAATGAGATTTTTAAAATTTTGAGGGGAGTTGCTATCTCAGACGGAAAATAGTCCAGTGGTTAGATAGCTTTAAGCATTCGGTACTCATTCTTATCAAATGATGACACGTGACGAGTGCACACACCACTAATCTAAATTTATGGTCCAATAGAAAGATTTTTAAAATAACATCTTATCAAATTTTGTTACATGATATATTTCTTTAAAAATCTTTCCATTATTTCAAAATTTTAAATTAGTGGTGTATGCATTAGTCGCATGTCATTATTTGATAAAAATGAGTATCAAGTAGTCAATATTACCTAACTACTAAATTTTTTTCCCTCCTCCACCTATTCTGGCACCTCCACTGTTTCTTGTTCAACTGTCCTGCAATTTAACTGAAATAAACACATGCATGATTGAAAAGTCAATACCACTTGTACTCTCCGACCGCAAACTCTTCAGAGGAAAGACATTCCTTGCCTATTGCTGAAAATTTATTAATTTTCCAAGTGTAAGTGTTCACAGGATCCTTCATCAATGACAGGCACTCGCCTTTGCCGCTATATTGTATGACAAAAACCTCTGCTCCAAATACACAGCAGTCATCGCGCAGATATCCATTAGAAGCATCAATGAAAGCATCAAGGGGAAGTAATCTGTCAAAACCCCATTCAGTCTTCATCCGGTGAAAGCGCCGTTCAGCATCTACATATATATATATATATATATATAAGCAAGTACTATACAGATTATATATAAGACTGAAATATTATGGATGATGATGGCAACTTACCTACAGAGTACATGGCTGGCTACGTACCTTGGATGGTTAAGTATTTATCTCGAATGCGATCGAACACAAAAAATTTGTAGTTGACATTAACCTCCCAACCAAGAGGAAGGGTTGTTGTGTCTGCTAATGCCAAGTAAAGAGAAATGTGTTCATTCACATTCCTTTTCCTATTTCCACTTGGGTAGAGAGACAATTTCCTGTAACAGAAAAAGAGGAAGAAAGGAGCGCATGAATAGACCGGAGGCATTGTTTGGTAAATAATAAGAGAGTATTTGAACCCACCATTTATAACCACCAGCTTCGAATACACCCGATTCATAATTTTCAATCTTTTTAATGAGAAATAATGAAAAAGACTCTATTTTAAGGGTGTAGTGTGCTGGTGGGACATCTCTGAAGGATCTCAGAATTCCTGCATGATATTGCAAACATTAAAACGCAGCCCACTGCTTCATTGGATTAAACTTTAGTAGTCTTAAGCATATATATATATATATATAGTTGATAAAGGAGAGGAGAGAGAGAGAGAGACAGAGCGATGATGATGATGATGATGATGATGATGATGATGATGATGATGATGATCATGCAAGGGGAAATATGTAAGAAAACGATCAAAAGGGGGGGAGACATCATAAATACCAATGGCATGGTCGTTGTTGGCAATCGCATCAAAGCACTTCGCATCCATGTCTTAATTTGGTTTCTTGCAATTCTTTGCCTCCATTGGCTTCAGTAGCGTCCATATATATATATATATATATATATATGTATGTATATGTATATGTACATGTATGTATTCGTTGCTTCCAAAAGTTGCTTGCTATTCTTTATTTTCATTGAACAGCTTTTTGGACTTCCTTTTCCCTTGTTTCAAGTTTGACATATACCTCTTCTATTCTTTGCTTTCTTTTTTTTATTTTTTGGATACACCGGAAAGCACTATTCTTTGCTTTCTTTTTTTTATTTTTTGGATACACCGGAAAGCACTATTCTTTGCTTTCATTTTCTTTTCAACTTCCCCTTGATTCCCTAGTTTCAACATATAGATTATAGCTCTCTCTCTCTCTCTCTCTCTCTCAAGAGTTATAGCAGTTCATGAAACCTTTTTTTCGTGGTGGAATTAATACCAAGTCATTGAGAAGGTTTTTAATTGAAAACTAGGCACGATATTTTCTGAAAATACTAATCACTCAAAACTAATGGTATTCAAGTCAATCAATATCAGTTTTGAAACTGATATTAATATTTGAAATGTATCACCACTGATTTTCTTCGTTTTTGTGAAGTTTCAATTATATGGCTTAAGACAAAGTGGAGGAGATTAGAAGGTTTGAAACCAACGACATGTATCACGGGAACCCATAGCTGATATTAAAACCTTGTAAGATGCGGATGACATGACATCATGGACAATGGGGGCCCATCCCCCTAACTTGGACAAAATTTAAATAACTCCTATTGATTTTAAATATTTTTACATTAAGAGGATATATTGACCCTCTCAAAATTTTAAAATTTTACTTTTTGATATTTTAAAATTCAAGAATTTTTTTTAGCCCCAACAAAATTGAATTTTTTTTTACCTTAACCTTTTAAAAATTCAAGAATCTTTGCTTTAATCCCTCGTTAAGATTAAGAAATTTTACCTTAATTTTCTAAAATTTAAAATTATTTTATTTTAACCCCTTAAAGAAATTCAAAAATTTTACCTTGGTAGCCCCTGAACAAAATTCCTGATTGTCCCTGGCTCTGTTCTACCCATTGACTTACCATTTGCCTGCCTATAGCGAAGTCATGATTCGGCCCCAGTACTGCAATACTTTTTGCTCCTAAGGCGTACATTCGTTAATCACAGTTCATGACGTACGCTACAAAGTACAGTTGAATTTTAATGATCCAACTAGACGAGAAAGCGAGCAAGATGGCAGTAGTTGAGGACCAGTTTCCGAAAGCGATCCTCTGGCTAAGTCCAAATTTCCCTTTTCCTTGATGGCGATTCTCCTCTGGCTGAGTCTAGATGTGTGTCATCTTCCTATCCCTTATCCCATCTCTTTTTTTCACTATCCTTCCCATATCCCCATTAACCCAGGCGTTCAATCTGTTTTCCCTTAGCTCTCTACCCTCTTTCTGTCTTATGCTCCTTCGAAACCCTCATCTTAACTTCTCTCTAGATTCAGATTTCCTTCCCTTTATGGCGTCTTCACTTTGGCTGAGTTCAAACGCATGTCATCTTCCCTATCCCTTGCCCCATATCATTTTCTCACCCTCTTACTCATACATTTATTGACCCAGTCCTTCAATTCCTTTTTCTCACAGCTCAGTGTCCCTATTTTGGTGTGTGACTCTCCAAAACCCTTATCTTAGCCTATCCCTAGTTCCCCTTCATAGGGGAACCAGAGATCAACCAACCACCAGCTTTAGAGCTCAATCTTGAGGCAAATGTGGGGGATAGCTCTTCTCCATCCAATTTTTTCCTTATAGGTAAGGTGGTTTCGTTAAAGACTATTAACAAGCAAGGGCTCTCAAACATTCTTAAGGCAGTTTGGAGAACTACAGAAGATTTCTCTACCTCTGTCATGGTGAAGAACCTTTTTGGGTTTGCCTTCAAACCTGAAACAGATATGATGAAAATCGTTGCACAAGCCCCATGGTTAATAATGGGGGGTTTGTTGGTGCTTTGAAGGTGGGAACCACATAAAATAGTGGAAGAGCTCGATTTTTCTTTCACCCCTTTTTGGATACAAGTTCATGGTCTCCCGTTGAGTCATATGAATTCGAAGAATGGCAGAATCATCGCTCAATCTCTCGGAGAAATGAATAGGATTGAGCAACCAGGATTCGAAGCAGGGGTAGTCTCTAGTTATCTTCGGCTCAAGGTTTGGATAGACATCTCAAACCTACTCCGGAAGGGCTTCTATCTAAAACGTGAAGGAAGGGACGATCTCTGGGTTGGGTTAAGTTTAAATATGAAAGATTAGTGGTTTTTTGCTATCTTTGTGGTCACATTGGGCATATTCATGAGGAGTGTCACAACCCATCAAAGAACAGGGGTCTCCCCTAGCCATTGGGAGCAGACCTAAGGGCTTCACCAGTAAGAGCTGGATTTTCTCCAAACATAGATTTCAGAGGCAAGGAGGAGTATTCTTACCCTACTCCGGTGATGAGGAAGAAACCTACGATGGCAGCGCCAGCTCATCACCCTCATGTTGATGAAGGAGGTACGTGCGCGTATGCTGTAGCAGAAAATATGCAATTTCAGAGTAATGTTAACAGAGCACAATCTTCTGACAGATAGATGGGGCCGACAAGTGACATGTGGCCCACTATATCAGATCCACGTCATTGCTCTCAACCGCTAGATATCCCTATTGAAGACCTGTTGGAGAACCAGAGGATTTGTGATGAAGGGAATTTTGCAGCAAACCATCGCATCGCTATAGTAGCTAATGTCCTTAGCATGGGGGCCCGGGCTCCGACCGAATTACATTTATCATCACCAAAAGTTATATCAAACCCCAGTTACTTTGTAAAAGAACCTCTGGACAGCCCAAGAAGGGAATGCCCAGATTCGAAAAGAGGCCTATTATCTCTAACCCCCCCATCTGCTATTATTGCCATCTCTCAGGAGGCCCAACATGTTCAAGCCCCTCCTAGTCCAAAAGCTAAGGAGTCTAATGCAACTGGTACAACACCCTTGAGAGCCCAAAAACCCACCCCAACCCAAAGAGATATAGGATTAGATGTTGTATTCAATCGTCTCCTAACGCTCAAAAGAAAATCATAGGGAAGTGATTTACAGGGCCCTTACCACGCTCAGTATAAACTAAATTCGGATGAGACTCCCCATATGGCACTAAAAGTGTGGAAAACCACCCTTCTAGCCAAAGATCAAGAGACCCAACAAAGCACTCTTGTCCAATGCCCTAAGAGCCTCCTCCCCTGAGGAGAAAGGCAACAGATTCATATTCAACAAAAGAGGCAGGCGAATCAGCAAAAGACCAACATAATCCCCCAGTTGTATGACGTTGTGGTTGCAGAAAATTATTCACAAGGAGGAACACCTGCCGAAGAGCAAGTTATGGTGGATCCCTACCTTGATGTGGATTTTGTCTCATGTTCCTTACCATATCTTCATGATGTTGGTAACACCGATAGGGTCGTGGTGGCTGGCCTTAAACAGCCACACGAGCCATGCTAATCTTCTCTTGGAACTGCCAAGGAGTTGGACGAACCTTGACAGTTCATTTGCTTAGGGAGTTAAACAACACTCATCATCCCTCAATTATTTTTCTAATGGAGACAAAGAATAATATATAGAAAGTGGATCAATTAAGGAGGCAATGTGGTTTTGAATTTGGCAGCTATGAGGACCTTATCGGTACAATAGGAGGTCTTACAGTATGGTGGAAGAAAGACATTTGGTTGGAGATAGAAGCAAGTGGCCCAAATCTTATCCATGCTCATATCGTGTCAAAGGAGTAGGCTTCTATTTGGGCAATTTCCTTTGTGTATGGAAGTCCGGTAAATAAGGATAAGTAGGTAGTTTGGAACAAACTGTGTGCTCTTGTCACTTTTGAAGATTTTCCTTGGGTCTGTATAGGGGATTTCAATGATGTTGCAGAAACATCCGAAAAAATGGGTGGAAAACTTCCAAATCAGAAGAGAGTTTTTGCTTTTCAAGACATGTTGAACAACTGCGGTTTTCTAGATTTGGAATTTAAGGGATAGCCTTTCACTTGGCGAAACAAAAGAGCAGATCAGAGCTTTATTATGGAGAGAATTGATAGGGCATGCGCTAATGCAGCTTGGAGAGAACGTTTTCCTCAAGCCATGGTTTTTCATGAACCAGCCATAGGGTCTGATCACAGCCCCATTGTTCTTAACCTCAATCATCTTATTGTACATGCTAAACGTCCTTTTAAGTTCGAATCCATGTGGACAGCTGAAGAAGATTGCGGGAAAATCATTGAGACAGGGTGGAATTGTAACCCAGTGGGTTCGAATATGTTTAAGCTATCCAGAAGACTGAAGAGTTGCAAGCACAAATTAAAGGTTTGGAGTAAAGTGCACTTCCACTCCCTTAAAAATCAAATAAGAGATATCAAGGCCAAAATTACTGAAATCCAATCTAGTTCAAGTTCTAAGGACTTTAGGAGAGAGGAATTAGCCCTTCAGAAGAATCTGGAAGACCTTTAGGAGAAGGAGGCTATGTTTTGGCACCAACACTCTCGATTGAAGTGGATCAAGTTTGGAGATTGTAATACCACCTTTTTTCATCTTACAACTATCCAACGCAGACAACGAAACCTGATTGTAAAACTTAAAGACTCCAATGGGCAATGGCAGAATGAGGCTCCAGTTATAGCAGGAATCATTCAATCTTATTTTCAGGACCTCTACAGTACCCTAACTCCGAGAGATCTACACAGTGTTCTAAACTGTATTGACCAAAAAATAACTCTTGCTATGAATGAGCAGTTGTGCTCCCCTATCTCTGACGATGAAATTAGATTGGCAGTTTTCCAGCTAGGCCCCTTCAAGGCTCCTGGGTCTGATGGCTTTCCTGGCCTTTTCTACCAAAAATATTGGCAGACTACGGGTGTGAGTGTCATTGAAGCGACAAAGAGCTTTTTCTCCAATGGATTCTTGCTGAAAGAACTTAATTATACTAACATTGTCCTTATTCCAAAATGCCAACATCCTAAAAAGATCTCTCAATTTCGGCCTATTAGTTTGTGCAATTTTTCATACAAGATCATTTCTAAGGTCTTAGCTAATAGATTAAAGCCTTTGCTGGGTGTAGTTATCTCGAATAACCAGTCAGCCTTCCTTCAAGACCGTCAAATCCAAGATAACATCCTAATTACTCATAAAGTGTTTCATTTCTTAAAACATAAAAAGAGAGGCTCAAAGGCAGCTATGGCCATCAAACTCAATCTCAACAAAGCCTATGATAGAGTCTGTTGGGATTTTCTAGAAGCCACTATGAGGCAACTCGGGTTTTATGATCAATGGGTTGGATGGGTGATGCAATGTGTTTCAACAGTAAAATACTCTGTGGTGGTGAACGGGAGCAGTATTTGTGATATTAGTCCTTAGCGGGGCCTTAGACAAGGAGACCCTCTCTCTCCATATCTCTTTCTCTTAATTGCAGATGTTTTATCAGCTATGTTATCTAAAGCTCAAAGAAATGGACTTCTCTCTGGCATAAAACTGAAGCGCAGGTGCCCCACAATATCCCATTTGCTTTTTGCTGATGACTCTCTTATATTCACAACTGCAGGGAAAGATGACAGTTTTAGACTTATAAAAATTCTCAATTACTTCAGTCAAGCTTCTGGGCAGAGCATGAATCTTTAAAAGTCATCTATCTTCTTTTCTCCAAACATTAAAGAGGACGTTAAATTAGAGGTCTTACAAATGCTGGGTATGAAGGCTATGGACAAATCATCTAAATATTTAGGTTTGCCAGCTCTATGGGGAAAATCAAAAAAGGAAGCTTTGGCTTTTATTAGAGATAAAACCCTGGGGAAGGTTCAAGGTTGGAAAGAGAAATTCTTATCTCTAACAGGTAAGGAAATCCTTCTCAAGTCAGTGGCCCAGGCCATCCCTACTTATCCAATGACGTGCCTAAAAGCCCCTAGCTATCTTTGTAATAAGATTAATGCTATCCCGAGGAATTTTTGGTGGGGTGATAAAGATGAGGGGGGTAAGATTCATTGGTGTAATTGGGAGGATCCGTCAGCTCCAAAACTCAATGGTGGGATGGGTTTTCGAGATATGGAGAGTTTCAACCTAGCTCTGTTGGCAAAACAATTCTAGCGTTTATTTAGCAATCCCTCTCATCTGTGGGCTAGAATCTTAAAAAGCTTATACTTTCCAAACAATTGTGCTCTTAAGGCCAAAGTAGGCCATAGACCTTCTCGGTTTTGGTCCAGTCTCCTACAGGGAAGTGACCTGCTGCTTAGTGGATTTTGTTGGAATGTTGCCTCTGGGCACTTTATTGATGTTTGGAATGATAAATGGATTCCCTCTTTGAACAATTTTCAGGTGTCTTCCCTAAAGCCTCAGGGATGCAGAGTGTCTAAAGTGATAGACTTAATTCTTCCTGCTGAAAAGAGATGGAACTCTGAACTCTTGGGGTCTCTATTTTCCGAAGAAGAAGTTAATATTATCATGTCCATCCCTTTATCCTGGTCAGGAAAAGCTGATTGTATGTCTTGGGCCCTCTCCACATCTGGCATTTACTCTGTAAAATCTGGGTACCTCCTAGCTCATAAGCTGAAGAAAGTAATGAAGCCTTTTAAGCCTAGTCCCTCCTCTTCTCCTTCTTCAGAGCTGTGGAAGCTGATATGGAATTTACCCTCTCCCCCGAAGGTTAGGCACTTCATTTGGAAAGCCATTTCAAATAATATTGCATCTAGAGAAAACCTCTTTAGAAGGAAGTGTGCCAAAGATCCCACCTGCCCTATCTGCCATAAAGAAGTGGAGTCCATTGAGCATATTCTCTTTAGATGTGAGTGGGTAAGGAGTGTGTGGTTTGGGAGTGACCTTTCCTTTCGGGTAGATTGGGAGCCTCTAGTTTCTGTGGCTAGGTGGTTTGAGATGCAAAAATGATGCTAGTTTGGATGTTAAGGATTTAGGCTTTATAGCCAATTTATGTTGGGCAATATGGAAATCTAGAAATGACTTTATTTTCAATGCCATTCCCCTTAATCCAGTGGCAACAATCCTCAAAGCCAAGATAGCTGTCCAGGACTATCTACAGGCTTTTTTCTCGACTGATCCTAGTCTTTTGTCACGCGACCCCAATAGCTTGTCAAGTAGTTGGGGCCCCTCTAGAAAGGTGGACGAAATTCAATTGTGATGGGGCTTTTGGATCCAGCAATTCTATCGCAGCTTTTGCCGTGTTGGCTCGTGATTGCAAAGGTGCTATCTCCAGTATCAACTTTGGGCGCATTCAAGTGCTCTCTGCTTTGGCTGCCGAAGCTTGGGCTATCAGAGTAGCTTGTTCTGTGACGACTGCTTCGTCCATCAACAGGGCTGTCTTTGAGTCTGATTCGCTGTCTCTCATTAACTTTATTACCCTACCAGATTCAAGGTGTCCATGGGAAGTGAAAGTGTTGGTGGATGATATCAAGTCTTGGTCTCTGCATACTCAGTGGAGGTTCGTCTGGTGTAGCCGGAAAGCTAACAGTGCAGCTCATTGGTTGGCATCAAATTCTAGAGTTGGGCATCTCCCTTTTCCCTTGCACCCCTCAGCTATGCCTTTGAGTTTTGCCCAACTGGTTGCGTCTGCGGCCTCATAGTCTGTTTGCTTTTCTTTGTTCCTTTGTTTGCTTTTTGTCTCTTTGCCCTTGTGTTGTATGGCCCTTTACAAAAAAAAAAAAAAAAATACTAGACAAGAAAGCGCCACGTGCAATCTGTCAAGATTTCTGTCGGCATTAGCAGGAATCCCCATTTGTTGTTATAAGATATCTATATAAACACAATTCCAGTGTTTGGTCAATAATTCTCTTTGTACAAAATGGTATATTTCTATCTATCACCGAGAATTTTATTTCCTCTGTAAAAAGATAAAGAGCAACACGGGTGTTTGGATTGGTGCTGAAATAAACATGCCAATTTAGCATCTACAACGGAGGCTGAATTGGACGGAAGGAAGGAAGGAAACAAACAGCATTGAATTCAGTTTCTTGCAGTAAATGGATCAGAAGTATAATATTTAGAACATTTCAACCAACGCTGATAAAAATATCCAAGTTTTCAGCTCTTTTTGTTCTGGTACTAGCATATATATTGGGACCAAGGCTTTTTCAAAACACGATAAGAGTACATAAAATATAATTAAGCACACCACAACTACTTTAGAAATCCTTAAAACTCGATATGAGCATTATCTGTGCTTCAACAATTACAGCATCATTCAACATCAAGCCCCTTGATGTGTTATTGAGATCCGTTAGTGACAACAAGCCTGGATAACCATAGTTATTGCCTGAGGTACAGAACCAGTTTCTGGCTGCCAAAAAAACTAAAAAACAAAAATTTTTGTTGGAGAACGCATTTAGTGATCAAACAACACAAATTTAAATGCAAGTATTCCATCAAAGCATACATGCATGGCTTATGGAGATAAAAATTAGGAGAATGCTATACTTAAATTAATTTTTCAATCTATTTTTTTACCCATTAGACACAAATGAATGGGTGCCAGACTCCTACATGCATTTACTAATATAGCTCTAATTACAATGTGTCTCGTGAATAAAAAAAAATTGAGAAATTAGTTTGAGTATAACATTTTCCTAAAAATTATTGTACTTCACCTTCCCTCTTAACGTGATTACCCTGGAGCTGGTCCTTTATCCGCAGCTTATATTCACCATACAATTTACGATCAGAAGGAAGGGTTTTGGAATCAACGAGCAAGAGAAACAGTGATAGGCTCTTGCCTTTTGAAGTTGAATATCCTTTGGGATAACACCACAGCTTCCTGCAGGCATCAAGGAAAAACTTTGAAATAATGGTGAATTTAAACTGAAATACACACAGGCATGAATAGTACTCAATACCACTCGTGCTCTCCAACAACAAACTCTTCAGACTCGATAAATTCTTCATCTATTGCTGAAAATTTATCAATTTTCCAAGCGTAAGTGTTGTTCGGTGGATCCTTCATCATTGACAAGCACTCGCCTTACACGTTATACTCTGTAACAAAAACATCTGCTCCAAATACACAGCATTCATCAAGAAGATACCCATCAGAAGCATCGTTGAAAGTATTTAGGGGAAGTAATTGGTCAAAACTACATTCAGTCTTCTGCCGATGAAAACGCCTAATTCCCCCTTCAGCATCTACATACACCAGTATATAGATAATGAGTAAGGGTCGTCGTTTTCAAACTTACCAAATATAAAAATGGTAAGCTGGTTAGTAAATATGGATTTGGATTATTTTCATTCCATGATTAGAATAAAAATTTTCATTCCATCGATCAATAGACTAAATGATGGCTTATAGATGATTTACCAAAATTATACCGTTTTATATAAAAATATTTTATTACTATAAGTTTAAATAACAACAAAATCTTTTATTGCTTAATAAGTTTTAAGTCAATTCATTCTAACACCAATCAATATAATGAAGATTTTTCAACCATGGAATGAAGAGACCCTAATCCAATAAATACATGTGTGACACAATCAATGAATTAGATGATGGCCTCTATTAGATGTCTTACCAAAACTACGCCATTTTATTAAAATATATTTCTTTATGAATCTTGCTAATATGTGCTATAAGGGCATATTTTAAGGATCAATCAATATACTGATTTTTTTACAAATTTAAAGTTACAATGTAGACATCATTTAAGAGCTATTAATGAGATAAGATACTAAATAATGTTATCTTTTCCAAGTCAAACTACCAAATAATTTGAAATTTACGCTTCTATAATTTGTCAAAACTACCCTTGAAACATCACTAGTATTAATAAATAAAAAAATTCTTATACCCATGCTTGTATTACACAATTAATATTAAATTTAAAATTATACGATCATAACATAATTTTTATAGTCTTTATCCTAACAAATATATTTACTTACAATTATATATTTAAATGTATAACTTCATTTTTTATTCATATAGTTATTTTGTTATTAATTATTTTATTACTATTTTAATTTATTTTTTGTCTTTTTGATTCCGTTAGAATAGAGGGGTTTGAAGAACCATTTTATTTGCACCAAAATTAATTTATTTTTATTTTTATATTATTACTTGAATTTATGTTATATTTTAATTAACATAAAGAGAAAGATATTTAAAATTTAATAGGGGTATATTTGATATTTAGAAGTTGGTGTATAACAAAAGACAATATAAATGCAAAGAAAATACCAACAACCTCATTAATTACGTTTACAAATAGATCATTAAAAACTGAAGAGTTAATATTTTATTTTTCAAAGAAAGACTATTACATTATCTTTTTCCTTAACATATGTCCTTAGGACATATGTTGCCATTTGTCTTTCTTTATAGCTATTAGAAAATCTTATTACTTAATAAGTTTTAAGTCGACTCATTTCAACCTTTTCTTTTTATATTACCTGATGTGTCAATCTCTATTACCACTATGAAATGAAGAGGATCTTAATCCAATAAATACATGTGTGATCCAAAATACTAGGTGAGAAAAGGCAGTGGTAGCTCTTTTGAAAGATAACAAGACTGAAAAATTTTGAAAATTATTCAAATAAATAAATATATATGTTATATATGCATTATATACATATTTAGATATATTAATATATATGTAAATGCTTGCTCAAAACTGTAAATTAGGCACGATATTTTTTGAAAATAATAATCAGTCGAAATTAATGGTACTCGATCAACATCATTTTTTGGAAAACTGAAGAATGGTTAATATCTCCATATTTATGATTACTTAATTTGAAATGCATAACTAGTTTTTTTTTTTTAACTGGTTATTCGGTTCAACTTGCACGTAATACGAATAATTTATTTTGCTCTGACGCAGCTAATCACAAACCATATATGTCACTAGAACAGGTGAGGCCAATTGGTGAATAGCACAAGCCAAATCATTCAGCTGATTTTCATGTCCTAGAAGGGTGCCAGTGCCACGCACGTTGTGGTCAAACCTTTTTGGATAAGAAAGAGGTAGGAAGAAGGGCATGAGAATGTGGGGGTAGCAGATGAAGAGTTATGATAAATTCATTCTACTGTAAATTATGGTAAAGCCCTTTGGGACATTAAAATCGTATTTGAATGACAAAATATAGATTTGATAGCCGTCCCTAGTTGAGTCAAATCCTCTAAAGTTAACTGTGAAATTAATGTCAAGTATTAATATAAAAAAAATGTCCATAATTGACTCTACATAGAAAAATATAAGAACTGGCCGTGGTAGAGGATCAATGTTCACTTGGTAAGTTTTCTTCCCATTTCCAATATTTATCTTCTATTTTCTAACTTCCCTTCATTTTTTCTACTTCTACGAAAGGAGAGACAAAGGGTAATTAGGATAATTAATCAACTGTAGGTAAATCAACGCCCCAGGCCGTTTCACAAAGTTTTACAAATTGAAGAATAACAGCTAGGAAGAAGTGCTCGAACTTTGAAGGAGGCATTCAAACGGAGCTTGAGCGTTTGAAGGGCAAAGGTACTGCCTGTTCGACCACCTCAAAGAGAGTATACAAGTCATAATCTAGGAGAAAATTCAGAAATCACTCTAAGTGGTTTGTTCATCGAGCTAGTTGAAACCCTTAAGTGTGTTCTAATTTGTTTGATTGATTTTGCTTGTTTACTTTGGATACACAGTTCACTGAAATGTACTTAATTCATATTTGGTTTAATAATTGATCGACCATCCAAATTGCAATTGATAAATTTGTGTATTTTTAGAACCGTGGCTTATTTTTTCGACTTTGAATGAAATTTTATGTTGCTTCGTCATTCCTCCATCCAAACATGAACGTACGAGAGCAACGCACTACAAAGGAGTCTGATCAAGTTCATTTGAAAGAGTACATTCATTCTTTCTCCGGCACACATACATTATAACCCAATAACTTGTGCTTTAATTGTGAATATGGAAGGAAACAGATCGAATTGGGATTTAGTTACTTGAAATGTGGATTACTAGTCGAACTTTTTTCAAGTAAATAACTTACTTACGATGATAACATTGGGCCTTCAAAACACAAAAGGGATTACAAATTAAAGCAGTTCCACAACTGCTTTAAAGATCCTTAAAACTAGACATGAGAATGATTTGTACTTCAATAATAACGGCATCGTTCACCACGAAGCCCTTCGCTGCATTATTGAGATCACATAGAGACAAGAAGTCATGGTGACCCTGGCAAACGCTTGATCCAGAGAACCATTTTCCGGCTGTCAAAATAACACAAAAGAATAGAAAAATTGTCAAAGAGCGATTTTGGTAAGTGAAACCAGTAAATGCAAGTATTCCATGCCATCAAGCATGCATGAATGAATTTATGTAGATATAAATGGATTTCACCTTCCTTCGTGACATGATTATCATGGCCCTGGTCCATTATCCGTAGCCTATATTTAGCATACAATTTCCGTTCAGAAGGAAGGGTACTTCTGCAATCGGCTAACTCTAGATAGAGTGACAGACTTTTGCCTTTGCAAGCTCCATATCCTTTGGGATATAACCATAACTTCCTGCATGCATCAAAGAAAAAACTTAAGTTCTAGTGTCCTGGAATTTAATGTAAAGCAAAGAGAAATTGAACAGTCAATAATACCACTTGTGCTCTCCAACAATAAACTCTTCAGAGGGAAGAAATTCCTTGTCTACTGCTGAAAATTTATTAATTTTCCATGTGTAAGAGTTGTTCACAAGATCCTTGCGCATTGACACAAACTCGCCTTTCCCATTGTATTTTATGACAAAAACCTCTGCTCCAAATACACAGCAGTCATCAAGCAAATACCCTTTGGAAGCATCATTGAAAGTATCCAGGGGAAGTAATTGGTCGAAACCCCATTCGGTCTTCATCCGATGAAAGCGCCTAATTCCTCCTTCAGCATCTACATAAACGAGTAATGCATGATTGAGTAATTTATGTTGATCGAATATGGACGATGAAGCAACTTAACTACGTACAAAGGTAGCAGCTACCTTGTATGGCTAAGTATTTATCTCGAATATGATCGAACACAAAAAATTTGAAGTTGACATTAACCTCCCAACCAAGAGGAAGGGTTTTTATCTCTGCTATTGCCAAGTAAAGAGAAATGTGACCTTTCACATTCCTTTTCTTATTTCCCTTTGGGTAGAGAGACAATCTCCTGAAACATAATAGAGGAAGAGAGTGCATGAATGAAAACTAGTATATATGTAGATTAACAGTGGGACATTGTTTGGAAAATAATAAGAGAGTATTTGAACCCACCATTTGTAGCCACCAGCTTCGAATACACCCGATTCATTATGTTCAATCTTATCGTCGAGAAATAACGAGAGAGACCCTATTTGAAGGGTGTAGTGAGCTGGTGGGACATCTCTTAATGTTTTCAGAATTCCTGCATGATATCGCAAACCTTAAATTAAACACAACCCACTGCTCCATTGGACATGATTTTTCGTATTCTCCGAGCACATTTGTAAGAAAATGACGATCAAAGTAGAAGGCGTGGAGATCATACCAATGGCTTGGTCGTCGTTAGCCATCGGAACTTCCATTTCTTGCTTTCGTTTATTGCTATTCCTGGTTTCCATGCCGATCAAAGGAGAAGGGGTGGAGATCATACCAATGGCTTGGTCGTCGTTAGCCATCGGAACTTCCATTTCTTGCTTTCGTTTCTTGCTATTCCTGGTTTCCATGCCCTGTTTTCGTTTCTTGGTATTCTTTGCTTACATGGCTTCCGAGGCCTGCATAAAATACATGTACATGCTGATTCCCAAAGTTCTTCGCTATTTATTGCTTTCATTGGATATCTTTTCAACTTCCCCCTTATTCCCTAGTTTCAAGTTTCAAGATATAGCTCTCTGCCTCTCTCTTTTAATCAAAAGAAAGAAAAATATACATATCATTCTTTCTCTCTCTCTCTCTCTCTCACGCGCACGCACACAAATCTCTTCATCATCTTAATAAATCCCCTCCATCTGCACCGGGAACCCTAGACGTTGGAATATGGTAGGAGCCAACTTGGAATAGTTATTATAGCTAGTTTATGGAATAATAATTTAATAAAGATGGGTTAGGGCACATGTTTAGCTTTAATTAATGAAATGAATTTCAACATTACAAGTTATCCTATTTATTTAAGAATTACTAATAGTGTGTTTAGAATCCAAATTTATCAAAGGAAAAGAAAAAGATAACAAAATAAAAGAGAATTTTTGTTCTTTTTTTTTGACCTTTTTTTTTTATTTATTTTTTCTTTGATAAATTTGGATTCCAAACAAAGTATCAAGGAATAATATACTACGTAATACTTCCATTTTTCAACAGAGTTACAAAATTAATGAAAGAATTTGTGATTTAAAACTCTTATAATTTGTCAAAATTATCTTAAGACATCCCTAATATTAATGAAGAAAGGTTTTAAACCTATGCATGTATTACGTTATTATTACCAACTTCAAAATTATAGGATTATAATACAACTCTTATAGTCTTCGTCTTAGTATGTACCTATATAAATATATATTTAAATGCGTACTTTTTTTTTGTCTTTCTTATTTATTGTACTATTTTAACTTACTTTTTTGTCTTTTGATTTCCCATAAAATTTAGAAGAATTCTGTAGTGCAAATTGCGTTATGCAATATAATTTATTGTGAGGGCATTGATATTCTTGTCACCCATTCCTACGTACGAGGTTCAACAAGGGGCTCATATCGCTGCAGTATCCGAGCAATCATATTCACTTGCTTTTCGTTAAGTGTGTTATTTATTGCTGGTACCCTCCTACTCTGAGGCAAAAACAATTTGAACCCAACATGTGCCTTAATTCAAAGATGAAAACATTGTTCGAAGAACAATATGATCTCTAATCAACTTTAAATTTGTCGATGTGAACAATTTCTATAAAGGATAATACATGTAGTTACCAGACCACATTATTCCACAAGAGGGTCAATTCTAGAATATATTTCAATTAAATTTAAATCGTCATGATCCATAATTATGTGGTGTGTGTTTTCGAATATACATATTAAATTACATTTTGATTGTGAAATTGGAGCATTTACATCAAGGTATGCAAGTAATAGCAGTTGTTTCTTTTCCGTACGTTATGCTCCAAAGAAATATTCTCCCGTCAGCCTGATGAACTCTTATGCACAAATAAAAAGGAAACTCAGAAACGGAGCACGATTGCTCTGTAATTGTATTGCAAAGAATAAAAAGTACAATTAACCAAATGAAACTAGAAGATATAATTTTTGGCACTTTTCTCTCTTCTCACCTTTTACTTATAACCTCTTTATACCCTTTTGGATTTAATTCTAACTTCCTAAATAGAATCACTTGACAGTCTTCCACTTCTGCCCATAGTAACTAATTTTGTACCAGTCAAGGTATCGTTTTTACTATTGGTACGGTATGTACTGATATCAATACAATATCAAATACTATGTTGGATTTATCGCTATAAATATTATATGCTATAAAAATATATATATTTAAAATGTCAAGAGTTTTAATATAATGCAAACGTGTCATCCAATCCAATATATATTTAAAAATAATTAAAAGACATATTATTATCTAGTATATGCCTAAAATAAATTTTAATTGACAATTATTATTAAAAGATAATAAAATTAAATTATTTTAAAATAAATTACACAAAATTGGTGCCATTCGGTATTCCCAATACCACCGGTATTAGCCAGTATCGCTGGTATTGTTTGATATTGACTGGTACCTTAGCTGGTACGGTATCACCCTTCATTTGTACCATATGAAGGCCTTACTGTACTGACCGATATTCTCAGTACCGGTACGAAATTAATTACTATGCTTCTAACTAACAAACAAATTCTTGGTTACAACTAATTTTGATAGTAGATGACTTTACTGCACTCCTCTTCCTATTTTATGTCCCTACTCTGCCCTTCATCATTCCATCCCAACTTAAAAGAGTGGCTTGACCTCAAGACTCAAAGTATGGGTACTTCGGTTTGAGTTGGTAATAATCCTCCCATGTGGCATCTTCCGGCAGAGCATTAGACCATTGGATTAACACTTGAGTTATAGCAGAGTTGCTCGTTCTGCCTTTTAACCCTTTTCCTATCCCACATGGCCAATGGTTGCACAACTAATTTTCCTTCAGACCCAATAGAGGGAAGGTCATGCTGGACTGGAACTTGGTTTCCAACCTTCTGTTTGAGTAATGACATATGAAAAACTAGGTGAATCTTCGAATTGGGAGGTAAGGCCAACTTGCAAGCCACTAAACCCACTTTCTGCAACACCTGGAAAGGCCCAAAGAATTTAGGTGCCAACTTAGCATGCTTCCTGAAAGCCACAGATGTTTATTTGAATGGTTGCGGCCTTAGGAATACCCAATCTCTCACTTCAAAATTTCTTTCCATCCTTTTATTGTCCACCCTATTTTATGATTGCTGAAGTTGTTTTCTTAAATTCCGAATCATCTGAGCTGTGTCCCTGAGAAGAGAATCTGTAGTAGCTATCTTGGAATCACCTAGTACATAATCCTATAATACTGGTGGAGGTTGTCCATACACTGACTCATAAGGAGTCTGACCAGTGGTCATATGGAAGGTAGTGTTGTACCACCATTTAGCTAAAGGCAACCATTTACCCAAATTTTGGGTTTTTCACCTGAAATAGACCTCCAGTATCCTCCTAAACACTTGTTAATGACTTTCGTTTGCCCATCTGATTGAGGATGGTAAGAAGAGTTCAAACAAAGCTCAGTGCCTTGAATTCTAAATAGCTCACTCCAAAAGAGACTAGTAAAAACAGGGTCTCGATCACTGACTATTGTGGCTGGTAACCCATGGAGTTTGAAGATTGTATCCATGAAGGCATGGGCAACTGTGGTTGCTCAATATGGATGAGATAGAGCTAAAAAATGTGCATAATTTGAAAGTCTATCCACCACTACTAGAATCACATTCTTACCACTAGCAGTAGGAAGTCCTATGAAATCCATAAAAATATCACTCCATATTCGAGCAGGCACAGGGAGGGTTTGTAACAACCTTGGATAATGGATATTCTCAGTTTTGTTTCTTTTGACAAGTATCACGTTCATCTACATGTTTTGAGACTCCTTTCTTCAGTCTTTTCTAATAAAATGACTGCCTTATTCTTTGTAAGTTGTTTCCTTCCCACAATGGCCTCCTGCAGGTGTATTATGGAACTCCTTGATAAGTTGCTTTTGAAACTGATTTGATGCTCTTACCACTAGCTTGCCTTTGTAGTAGACCAGCTACCCTTGCCAATGTACAGTGAGATTGAGGGTCTTGTTGTATATCTTGAATAATTTTCTGTAGATCAAGGTCTTCCTTCTAGCTCTCCTGTAATTTTTGTAACTAGTCACACTGTACTATAGAAATAGCTTGAACTATACCTCCCGTCTCCTCCTTTCTAGATAGGGCATCAGATTGTCTTCGCCCTTTTTATAGAGAATCTCACATCCATATCTCATAAGCTTGGCAAGCCATTCCTGTTGCAACAATGTTGTCACCCTTTGTTCCATTAAGTATTTAAGGCTAAAGTGACATGTCTTCACTTGAAAGCGTCTTCCCAATAAGTAGTGTGTCCATCTTCGCACCGCCTTTACTAAGGCCACTAATTCTTTTTCATAAGTGGATAGGCCCTTATTCTTAGCTGAAAGAGCTTAACTATAGAAAGTTATAGCCCTCCCTTCCTATATTATGACTGCCCCAGTACCACTGTCAGAGGCATCACATTCAGTAACAAAGATCTTTGAATACTTTGGTAAGGCCAATACTGGAGTAGAGACCATAGCTGTTTTCTTTTTTTTGGTTTGTCAGAAGGGATTACAAGGAGGGCCGAAGTCGGAAAGGGGATCTGTGGGGAGAGGGGTTCGAATTCCTGACCTCCTTAATGGAGGCCGGGAACTCTGGCCAACTAGGCTAGCCCCAGTTGGTTACCCATAGATGTTTTCAATTACTGAAAATCTTCATCTACAGTATTTCCCCACTGAAAGGAGTCCTTTCTCAGCATAAAGTCAATGGCTTAGATATTTAACCATACCTATGCACAAATCTCCTATAATAGCCAGTCAGTCCCAAGAAACCCCTCAAGGATCTAACAGAGTTAGGCCTAGGCCAATTGACCATACTCTTCACTTTGCTTGGGTCTACAAAGACACCCTGATCTGATATAACATGTCCCAAGTACTCCATTTTTTGCTGGCCAAAAGCACATTTACTCATCTTGAGAAATAAATGGTGCTTTCCTAGAGTGTCAAATGCCATTCTTAGTTGCTCAATATGCTGCAGAAAATTAGTGCTATAGACCAATATATCATCAAAAAAATACTAAGACAAACTTTCATAAGAAAGGCCTAAATACCTCATTCATTAAACTTTGAAATGTAACAGGAGTATTAGTTAACCCAAAAGGCATGACTAAAAATTCATAATGACCTTCATGGGTTCTAAAAGCTGATTTTTCCACATCTCCAAGTTGTAATCTGATCTGATGATACCCTGTTCTACAATCTAGCTTTGAGAATACCTTGGCCCTGTCCAATTCATCCAGTAGTTCATTAATTACCAGGATTGGGAACTCGTCTTTGATTGTGTTCTTATTCAATTCCCTATAATCAATGCACATCCTCCAAGAACTATCCTTCTTCCTTACCAACAGCACAGGTGAGGAGAAGAGGCTGACACTTGGTATTATGGTTCATAATTCCAGCAACTCTTTAACCATTTTCTCAATCTCAATTTTCTGAATGTAGGGGTACTTATAGGTCTGACATTTGTTGGGTTTGCACCCTCCTACAAAACTATCTCAATTTTCTGAATGTAGGGGTACTTATAGGTCTGACATTTGTTGGGTTTGCACCCTCCTACAAAACTATCCTGTGATCACGACTCCTTGTTAGGTGGGAGCCCTTTTGGCTCTTTAAAAATATCACTAAATTTCCCAATCAATTGCTGCAGCTCTGAGCTTAACTTTGTGATTTCTCCATGTCCTTGTCTGTGAAACAAGTGAGTCACAACCCCTTGGACCTCCTTATGAACTAATCTCTGCATTTGTTGCCCTGAGGTCACAGATAACTCAGAGTTAGTGTTGCCCCTTAAAACATGACTCTTCCTATCTAAATTCAATTCCGTTTTTAAATCTTTGAAGTCCCACATTACAGGGCCTAATGTTACCAACCATTGAATTCCAAAAACCATATCAGACCCTCCCAAAGGCAAGATCCTCATTTCAGTTTGGATCTCCACCCCTTGCATGGTCCATTTGAATTCTTTGCATAAAGCCTTGCTACTCAACCTAGTACTATCAGCCGCAATTACCCTCAATGGATGGGTAGATTCCAATTTGTACCCAGATCTCTTTGTTGTGCCAGGATCAAGGAAGTTGTGAGTGCTTCCTGAATCTATCAGAATTGTTGCCCATTGTTGTTTGATTTTGCCTCTGACCCTCATTGCTTTATAAGAAATCGATCCAGTGAGAGCATGAACAGAAATCTCCAGCTCTTCCCCAGTGTCTGGACCCTTGTCTTGATCACCATCATTCCCTGCCTCTAATTCTTCAACCTCATCATTAGCCTCTATGAGAAATAGTTGCCTCTTTCTACAAGTGTGACCCCTAGAGTACTTCTCATCACAACTATAGCATAATCCATTTGCCCTGATCATCCATCTCTTTTTGTGTTATCCTTTTCACAGCAGGTAATGCAGTATTTTCATTTTTGGGTTGAGGATTGTTAATGGAAAACATGTTAGTTTTTGGAAAATATCTGGTCTTCTTGGATATTGCATCAATGCTTTCTTCTTGTAATCTTGCCAATCCTATTGCCTGTGAGTTGTTCGAGGGTTGGAACATCTGGACTCCAGCCTTCAACTCATCTTTCAAAGCACTAATAAAACAGCTGATATAGAATTCTTGAGGTAGCCCCACAGTTCGGTTAGTTAATTCTTCAAACCACTCTTGGTAATCCTTCACAGAACCTATCTGTCTCAATTTAGTCAGTTCCCCAACAGCATCATCATAGGCTGTAGGACCAAATTTGATGATCGGGGCCCAAGAAAATTCTTTCCATGTCTGAGAATGGTGAGTCTTCTCAAACCATCTGAACCATTGCAAAGCTTTGTCTTCCTGATGAAGAGCTGCTAAACCCATTCTTTGTCCTTCCTCAATGAGACGAAACTTAAAGTAACTATTGCATTTATAAACCCAACCTGCTGGATCTTCACCTTGAAACTTTGGAAAATCAACCTTGGTGAATCGATGGTATCACTGATTCTGAACATTTGGCGACAACCCCATGTTCGATCTTTCTGCCACATCTGACGAATTAACATTCATTGCAGCATCTTGATCATACTTAATATTCATAGCGGAAACTAGGGTTTTGATCTCTTCTAAAACTCTACCTTGTTTATTCATTGTCTCGTTCAGATTTTGGTAATTTTGTTCTAATCTCTTCATGTCTTGTGACCTTGTTGCATCAACCATCTTGAGTGAGCTTCACAGGTGAGAATCGGTGCTTTTATACCAATTGACGAATTCTTAAGCAGAAGTAAAAAAAAAAAAGGAAACTCAGAAACATAGCATGATTGCTCTGTAATTGTATTGCATAGAATGAAAAGTACAATCAAATAAATGAAACTAGAAGATACAATTTTCCACACTTTTCTCACTTCTCTCTTTTTACTTACAACCTCTCTCTTCCCTCCAATTCTGGATTCAGTTCTAACTTCCTAAATAGAATCATATAACAGAGTTGTCCACTTCTAACTAACAAACTAATTCTTGGTTTACAACTAATTCTGATAATTAGATGACTTTACTGCCCTCCTCTTCCTACTTTATTTCCCTGGTTTGCCTTTCATCACAGCCATCCTACCATGGTATAAATAAACCCCCAATATTATCAAAAAATAAAATTTCGGTCCCCAATAATGTATAGTCAGTATTACGACTGCAACAGTACTAGAAGCTTAATTGCAGAAAAGATAATGAGAATAGTTCAACTACTCAAGTATTGGTATCACCACATTGTAACTATTGACATCACAACATATACAAAAAGTTTCTAGCACAAGCATCTCTATATTTTTGTATGAGAGGTCCTTATCCACTGATGAACATGCTTCCAAGTATTACAGAATCATTCAATGTGAAGCCCTTTATTAGGCCATTGAAATCTCTCACTCACACAAAGCTTTCGAAACCCCCTTCTCTTGCTTCAAGAATTACATGTATGGAAACCTTTTCAAGTATCCACATCAATTTGTGTGCTCCGAGTATCAAATAGCGAAAGCAATTCTAAACATGTAACAGTCTCTGAAGCATAAAGCATATAATCATTCCAGCAACAGTGCACATGAACTCTTGCATCCCAGCTTTTTCTTCGTTAAAGAGATCAATTTTGATGTTCATGCCGAAGATTCCAGCCACGATGACAAATGCGCTCACTACAAGGGTTGCCGTTGTCAGCATGACCCCCATCTGAAGGAGATGATTCTGTTTGTCATCCAGCATAATGCTTATGTCTAGGAAGCACGACACCTCTAAGGATGCGAACACGCGTTGTACACGTGTCTGATACGCCATCACACGTGTTCAATTTTTATTTAATTTTTTTTCTTCAAACACTCCGTGAACACAGTTTGAACACGCTTACCTCATTTTAGACATTTTATGGCCACTGCAGGGGCTCAACCACAAATTTTTAAAATAAAATATGGCTAATTGATTTTGGGTCTCTACCCATCTTATTATTTTTGAATTACTAAGAGTCTTTTAATAGCTACTTGCTTGGAAACATAAGGTATTTCTAGACTCTTTAATTGCACATGATTTTTTAATTAAGTTATGGAAGATATTTTTTTTAATTATAATTAGTGTTATCTTGTATTTTTTATTAGTTTTAAATAATATATTTATATATATATATATATATATGACATATAAAAAATATATAAAAAATATATTGATTAGAAATCGGTCGAATTTTATACGTACATTTTAGTTTTACCTTCGAAAACAAAAAGCAAAAAACAAAAAGTTTGCCAAGACCTCAGAACACAAAAGAGGTTATATATCAAGCATGGAAACTAGTTTAAAAACCCTTAAAACTAAACAGCAGCATAATTTCTGCTTCACCATGAAGCCCTTTGATGAGCTGTTAAGATAACTTAGGGACAAGAAGTCTGTGTATAACCCCAGTCACTGCCTTAAAGATCCTTACAACTAGACATGAGCATGATTTGTGCTTCAACAATTACATCATCGTTCACCATGAAGCCCTTTGATGCGTTATTGAGATCAATTAGGGACAAGAAGTCTCGATAACCAAAGCTCCTGCATGATGCAGAGGAGAACCAGTTTGCAACTACAAAAAGAGGAAGAAAAAAAATGTTGAAGAATGCTTTCGGTGAAACACAAATTTAAATGCAAGTATACCATTATGCATTCATGGCTTATATAGATAGATAAATAAAATTAAAAATAATAATAATAATAATGGATTTCACCTTTACTCTCGAAATGAAGACCATGTAACTGGTCTCTTATCCGCAGCTTATATTCAGCATACAATTGCCTCTCATTAGGAAGGGTGGTTCCGCAATCAGCTAAATGCAGAAAGAGTGACAGGCTTTTGCCTTCTGCATTTCCATTTCCTTTGGGATAAATTAATAACTTCCTGCATGCATCAAGGAACAAGACTTACATAATAGCTAGGTAGCTTGCTGGAATTCAAGTGAAATAAACAGAGCTGAACATTCAATACCACTTATGCTCTCCAACCGCAAACTCTTCAGAGAAAAGAAATATCTCATCTATTGCTGAAAATTTATTAATTTTCCAAGTGTAAGTGTTGTTTGCAAGATCCTTCATCATTGACAAACAATCGCCTTTGCCATTGTATTTTATAACAAAAACCTCTGCTCCAAATACACAGCAGTCATCAAGCAGATACCCATTCGAAGCATCATTGAAAGTATTTAGGGGAAGTAATTGGTCAAATCCCCATTCAGTCTTCAACCGGTGAAAGCGCCTAACCCCTTCCGCATCTACACAAACCAGTATATAGAAAATTACTAATGGAACAGCCATTTTTTTATTTTTTTCCTTTCTCTATCGTATTTTCATTGCTACTATACACAAAGGAGGTGGTAGGCACATTAGTAAATACATGTGTGTCCTATTTACTTGTATCTAATTATATGCAAACTAAGTAAGTGGTGTAGCAATTTTTGGAAGTTAATGACAAAAAAATTATGAATGATGCAACTTAACTCCAAAGATAGCTTACCTTGGATGGTTAAGTATTCATCTTGAATATGATTGAACACAAACAGTTTGAAGTTGACATTAACCTCCCAACCAAGAGGAAGGTTTTTGACGTCTGCTATAGCCAAGTAAAGAGAAATGTGACCATTCGCATTCCTTTTCTTATTTCCAATTGGGTAGAGAGATAACTTCCTGAAACAGAAAAGAGGAAGAGAATGCATGAGTAGTAGATTCTACAGGTGAGAAACAGAGAGCCATTGTTTTGGTGGGTGAGGTAGGGATGGCAACGGGAAAGGTTAACTTAAACCCTAGCCCGCCCCTAATGAAAAATCTTTACCCGTATCTCACACCAAATCCGTGACGGATTGAACATTTCCACTCCGCCTCAGTCCCACTTAAATTAATCGGTTTCAGGATAAACCCGCATAAAAACTCAAAATAAAAATAATTCTCCAAATTTAAAAACAATTCAAGTTATTGAAGTATAAACGCAGTACAAAATTGAGAAAAAGAAACTAAATCACAAAAAATAAAAAATAACATCACAAGAAGTTAACATTGATCTTCTGATATAAAATCAAAACAGGTTAACATTTTTTTGCCATTTTAATTTTAAAAGCATATACAGTTTAAGTATGGAATTAAAAGATTTACTATATTCATCTTAATCAACTTATGTCATTTTAATTTTTTCTATTTAAATGAATTATCATTTCGAGATAATGATTTGGCACATATACAAAATGTCTAAGATGGATGATAATTTTATACTACAAATTGAGCAAAGTTAATTAACTACATTAACTATGAGTATAATGGTAGCCTATTTTTAACCTTTTCTATGACCAAATAAACTTGATTTCCAAACTCATAACTAATATATTTTATGCAATCGACATAGATATATTAAAAATACAATTTATATTAGCTATTATATGCAAATTATTTTTACATATTTTTCTTTTAGGTTATTAGAACAAAGAAAATGTTTCAACATATTTAATTTTAGTACAATATTTTAAAGCCATGTGATCCTGTAAAAAAAAATTATCCAAGTATTTCAAAAAAATCGTCTTATGATTCTAAAAACGATACATCCGTGCTTTGGTTTACTACTAGTTTACTTATATAGACAAATGATATTTTGTATTATTATTATATAATAAAGATATTTTCTATATTTCACAAATAATCACGCGGGTTTGGAGAGGGTGAGCTAAACCCTAACAAGCCCCTTTGTTTATTTATACTCAAAACCCATACTATTAGGGGCGGGATGAAGCGGGTTTAGGGTTTTTTCCGGATCAAATTGTCATCCCTAAAGGAGAGAGAGAGAGTACTGGAACCCACCATTTATAGCCACCAGCTTCGAATACACCGGATTCATAATTTTCAATCTTAGTGTTGAGAAATAACGAGAAAGACTCTATTTTAAGGGTGTAGTGTGCTGGTGGGACATCTCTCAGGGATCTCAGAATTCCTGCATGATATTGCAAAAATTAAAACGCAACCCATACCTCCATTGTAATAAAATGACTTGAGAGAGAGGGGGGTGGGGGGGTGGGGGTGTACCAATGGCATGGTCGTTGTTAGCCATCGGAACTTCCCTGTCTTGCTTTCGTTTCTTGCCGTTCTTCGCGTCCATGCCCTGTTTTCTTTTCTTGGTGTTCTTTCCTTCCATGGCTTCAGATGCTGTATAAATACATGTATTTGCTGATTCTCAAAGTTTTTTAATGCTATTCCGCTTCTTTCATTGAACTTATCGTTACAAACACTGTATAATTATTAAAAATATACACAAATCTTAATCATATCTATCTATATATTATAGCAGAATGGTAAGCAATGCTTAAAGTTGAAAGATTCAATCTAATTTATTTAGTTTTTAAAATTTTTAAATAATTAATAAATCTTTACTTACACTTAAGTAATCTTATGTTATTTTAAAAAATTTTACCTATCTTTAGAACTGTTATTTTAAATTTCTTTAAATCTCTCTTTTCTATTTTTAGAAAGCTTCTCTTAAATTTAAAAATAGCATTATGATTATTATTTTGAATTTCCTTAAAATTTTCTATTATAATTTTGAAAAGTTTTTGCTTAGATTCAAAGCTTTAAAATTTTCTAAACAAATCTTTCTAATTTTTATTTTTAGAAAGACAAATACAAATAAATCTATAGTATATATTATTGCAATTAGTTATGAGACTATTGAAGTTGAAATATTTAACTCTATCTTTTAATTTTTAGTTTTATGTTCCTATTCCAAAATATCAAATCTTCTGGCTTCAATGATTAGTTAAAAAATCAATTAATAAATGAAATAAATAATCTCTAAATTTTCATTATGTAATCGCAATTTCTTAGAAATGTTATAACCATCAAACTATATTATATTATAATAATCGATTACAATGTTTTTAAAACTAAAAATCTTAATCTAACTTTTCAACTTATTAGTCTTACTTTATATATATATATATATATTTTTTTTACTGTTAATCAACATGGCAAGTTTATCAAACTTTTTATCAATCCAACTCTTTAATGAAAATAAAAAGTAATTTTAAATTTCTATTATAGGAAATACACATGTCACAAAATTATTAATCATGTATCATTTATTCTTTTGTTATTTATAGAAGTCTTTTATTATTGATAAATTTATCATTTCGTTGTAAATATTCATCAATCACATCTCTTTAAATATGCTTAAAAGTAATGACAAAAATAAATCAAATTTTTGGCAAGCTCCAATGAAACTTAATTTATTATATAAATTTTTTCTCAATGAAATATAATTTATATATGTTTAATTATTTAACAGTGATTGAGTTGATAACTTTAATAATCGAAATGAATCCATAGACAAATTTTTTAATTCTACCTAGGTTAATATGAAAGAACTTTTAATTTTTTCTTTTTTATATTTTTAATACCTTTAAAATATTTTATTTTAAAAAATATTTAATCAAAATAAAACAAAACTTTGGAAGTATGCTATAAATAATTACAAAACAACAAGTATTTAAAGTATTTTAATTGTGTTAGTTTAATGTAATTTGATATTTTTTTGTAAGCTTGCGATGAATGTTACAACTATTTTGAGAAGAATTTGTTATGATATAGATGCATAGATTTTGATAAATTTTTAGTTTTAAGTAATAATTATAATTTACTGTTTAGTAAAACTCATAGTGGTAGGATACAGTTTAAGAACATAATATAGATTCTTCATTTTTATTTAAAAAGTTTAAATTTATTCTCTACATTAAAATTTTTTTGAAATCTAAGAATTATCATTTTAAATTTCCTTAAATCCCTCTTTTATAATTTTAGAAAACTCCTCCTTAAATTTAAAAATAATGTTAGGATTATTATTTAAATTTTCTTAAATTCTTCTATTATAATTTTGGAAAGTTCTTGCTTAGGTTCAAAACTTTAGAATTTTCTATTCAAATTCTTTTAATTTTTATTTTTAGAAAAACAAACACAAATAAATCTATAGTATATATTATTGTGATTGGTTATGAGACCATTGAAGTTGAAATATTTTACTTTTGTTTAGTTTTTTAATTTTATGGTACTATTCCAAAATGTCCAATCTTGTGACTTCAATGATTAGTTAAAAAAATAATTTACAAATGAAATAAATAATCTCTGAAATTTAATTCTTCAATCTTAATTTCTTAAAAATGTTATAACCATCAATTTATATTATATATTATAACAATCGGTTATGACGTTTTTAAAGCTAAAATCTTGATTCAAGTTTCAACTTGTTGGCCTATTTCTTTTTGTTTTGACTCTTAATCAATATGACAAGTTTATCAAAATTCTTTAAAATATGCTTCTTTACAAAATTTTTGATGAAAATAAACAATAATTTTAAATTTCTATCTTAGGAAGTACACATGTCACAAAATTATTAATCATGAATCATTTATTCTTTTGTTATTTATAGAAATCTCTTCTTATTGATAAATTTGTCATTTGGTTGTAAGTACTCATAATTTTCTTAACTTTTTAAAATTTGAAATTACTAATATTAAATATGTTATAATAATATAGGCTTAACCATAAAATATAAAAACTTTTACTTTTTTATGATTAATAAAACTTTACCAAAATCTATTTTATTTTGAAAAGTTTTACATAAAATTCAAAACACTTATTTTTAAATTTTCTTAGGTTCTTCCATTATAATTTTAGAGAGTCCTTTGTTTAATTTAAAATTATAAAATTTTTTATTCAAATTCCTTTAATTTTCTTTAAAAGGACAAATCTATCAATACTATATATTATAGCAATTAGTTGTCGAGTGAACTTTTTAAAAATTTTAAATAATAATATTATATATCTCATAATAGTATTGATCTAACCATAAAATATAAAAATTTTAAGTTTTATTCATAATTCGTAAATATTTAATGAAATTGAACTAAAATAAGTAATCAAATCTCCCTACTTAAAATTTTAAATTATTTTTTTAGCTAAATAGTAGTTTTAAGTAGCTATATATGCATTATTAAATGTATTAATAAAATAAAATCTTTTAACATGCGTAATGTATACACTTGATCAATGCAGTCTCTTAACAAAATTTTAAGGCAAAAAAAAACCTTGGAACATTCACAATAAAACTTATTGCAAGTTAAGTGTTTTTATTGCAATCAACTTTTAATTTTTTATTTTAATACTATATTAATATTATAATTTAGTTTAACCATAATACTAGTGTATAAATTGATAATTTATTTTCATAAATTTTTTGTGTTGAATATATATTATTTTCACTCCGTTCATAGCAAAGGTTCACTACTAATTTTATTATATATGCAAATGTAGTTGAAGCTCTCACAAGCCTCCAAAAATCCAATCCTAATATTTCAAAAAACCTAAAATATTAGGAGGCCATGTGGCAAACCTTCTCCTTTCCTACTTCTACCAACTCCTCTCTCTCTCTCTCTTAAACAAACAAAAAAAAAGAGACATTTTAAAAAATAATTAATCATTGATTGGTTAGGTAATTAAGATTCCACCAAAATTACTCCCAAAATTCAAAGAAACATTATCTACCTTCTGAGAAATCAAAATCCCACCAAAATCTCTGCCCTAAAATCTCTCCCATTGTTTAAAAAAACTTCATATTCCGAAAATCTCTCTCTCACTGCTTCCTATCATTTTCTCTTTAAATTAACACTAACAAGTTCTCAAATCCTACAATTCTAGAAGCTTTGTTAAAAAAATTAACCATTGATTGGCACGGTCGCCATTTTTTTGGGGTAAGCTTTGTTTTTTTTTTTTTTTAATAACAATGTTACAGAAGTAGGGCTTTTGTGATTTGAGGTATTTCATATTTTTTTTTTTTCCATTTCATTCTTAATATTGTGGATTTGTGTTTTATATAATTATACTTATCTTTCTCTCACTGTTACTTTTCAGATTCAAAGAAAGGTGAGAATTTTTTTAGCTTTCCTAATTTTTGTTTTCTGACTCAAACATGACTGTTTTCTTATTTATAATTTTTTGTCTATTCTCTGTTACTTTTCATTCCTAATTTTGTTTTCTTATTTATAACAGAATCTTTGAATCACCATCAAAGAGTATAGATTGAATCATCGCCACTGCACTCCCTTATGATCATTGCCGCTGCGCATCTTCTTCCATCACTGTTGCACGAGATATCATCTTACTCCATCACCATCGTCATTGTATCACCTATTGTCGAAATAAAGCCTTAATGCTTCTTCATTGAAGTCGATATCCTATCATGACCAATCTAATATTGCATTGCACAAGACCCATCCGCAAAATCTATTGGTAGCCATAAGAACAGATCATGACAGACCTCCAAGGAGTAGAATACAAGGCTTTTGAGAGAAGAGTTATCATGTATTTTTGTATTGTGCAAGATACGATGACCAGCTTGAACCTGATCATATGTGCACATTTAAAATAATTTGCATTTAGATTGAAAAATTGAAAGAACTGAGATTTTATTCTCATCTTCCTATTATATTACACCTACCAGTTTTACTTATTTTTTAAATTTTAAAATTAATAAAAAGTCCTAAAAAATTCTCGATTAGCCCTAAATTACATTTCCATCAAATTCTACTCCTAAAATCTCTCTAATTCAAAATATCTCTTTCATCCTTCTAGCCTACGTTACTTTCCATCAAAAGCCAACTCCCAAAATTACTCTTAATACCTAAAATCTCTCTAATTCCAATTATCCCTTTTATCCTTTTTTTAAAAATTTTCACTTAATCTCATTATCCTGCCATTGATTGGTTATCCTAAAATATCTTTAATTAACTAAAAAACACCCACAAATTGGAGCGTAACATAAACTCTATTAATAGGATTGATGCCGTGAACAGGTTTGATGCTATGGTAGCTTTGGACAGGTCCAAAGATCAAACACTATGATATTAAATCATATAACTTATCAAGCAATCTGGATGATTGATGTTCAAAATTTTAACATATTTAAATTTGTCATTAAAAGTGGTACTTTTTGTGGTGTCATCTCCATTATGATTTTTACCGTCAAAGTAATCTTAAATATAAGTTGCAGTAATTGATATTTTACCTATCTATTGAATATTTGTTCATCTACGTGATAGATTGTGTACTTAATAAATAATCTAAATTTTTTTATAATTTCTAATTGCATTGTATCCTCTTAAACAATACAAAATTTTAAAATCTCTAACATGATAACTGTTTACTTAATTGATAATTCAAATTTTCAAAGATGTATAACCGAATAGATTATATCCTCTTAAACAATACAAAAATTTTGAACAACTTAAAAGGTTAAAAATGTAAAATTGAATATCAAATTCAATTAACATGACAGGTTTTACTTCTCAGAAAAAATGTGTGAAGGGAGGTATCCTAGTGGAAACAATAGAGTTAGTGGATGTAGGCGCATATGTGTGCCTCCACTTCTTATTATCCATAAAAATTCAGGAGTTCTTATCTTGGTCAAAATTTTAAAATCGAACAAACTATGTAATCACCTATATCAGTACCTCACATGTTGAACATTTAAACTTTTTTAAATCTGCTTTCATGCGAAATGAAATTTGTTTACAAAATAATATAAAATTTTATTTTTATTTAGTTTTATGCGTTCATGCATCGCACGAGTCAACGCTAGTATATATATATAAGTTGTATTTGTTCCTATATTTTGTCTATTTTTTACGTGATACTCTTTATGCTTTTATATCTTAAAAATACTATGTCACAGTACATGGTAACTAGGCTAAACACTGAAAACAATAGAAATTGGAATTTTAAAACTCAAAGTTGACATATGGTATATATATATTTTATGATCGGGTTTTTGGATCAGCTTGTGCACATCACAACTAATCTCAGGACCTGTGTAGTCCCTTCATCCCAAACAAATCGGGTAATTATTGGATCAAAGACTTTAAAGGTAGCATTAAAGAATTGAAAGTACCTAAGAGATTCGAATCCAAGACATTAAAAAGAGCAGATGTCTGACCCCAAGCCATGACCACCAGGCCAATCTTTTGAGGTTGACTAGGGATGAACATTGGTCAGACCGGGTCTATATTAAAATTTTTTTTCCATCAGGCCAAAAATTGTATCCAAGCCCACTCAAAATAAACATTACAATTTCTAAGCCTACCCATTTAACTTAAAAATATTTTTAATAAACATGATTTTTATGAAAATAATGTTAAATAATAAAATCTAAATACACAAATGTATTAAAATATAGAAATATATCATTATTTTTTTTGGGTCGACTCAGATTTCAAATATAATTTTTAAACCCACCTATCAAATTGATTGACTAAAAAAATTTCAAATCTTATAAATGATGAATAAACTTGGGCGGGCCATCTGCCCCTCACAATCCCAGGGTTCATATTGCCTATGGTTGCACTACACATAGCCTAGCCTAACCTTGTAGCCAATATATGTAGGGAACAAATTCTATATGAAAGCACACATATGTGATCATTTAATGGCAGCCAGTAGGAGAGATACATATGCAAGAGAGGACAATCTTTACTTGCACTTTTTAAGTATAGAGATCGAAGATAATATCCGGCATGGCGCTCCCTTCGTCAGGAAGCCTAGTCGTTGGAAAATAACTAGGAACTTTGAAGTTATTATTTTATGGCTAGTTCATGGATTAACATAGAAGTCTCAGAATTTTTTACTGCTTAACAACTAAGATTAAATATGATTTAGCCTTTGGGACTTTCTAACGTCTAAAGATATGATAATAATCTCGGCATTACGTAACACAATTGCTTAGTAACTAAGAGCGTGTTATGCGATGGGTAAGTTATAAAAGAATCTACAATAATTTTTGTAAGTTTTTATTATAATTATATGTCTAAATCTGCTTGCGCACGCCTCGATTGATCCCTGTGGATTATACACTCTCCCGACCCACACAAACCGAGACCCATAGTTAGTTATATAGGATCAGTTCCATAATTATAATTTTGATTATATTTAAGCCGGCTATGCTCCATAAACACGAGTATACATGTTAAATTAGATTATGATTGTAAAATATTATAACCACCAGTTGAGGCTGAAGCACTTCATGATGATAGAGATTCCGGGTAAAGATTTGAGTCGGCAACCTGGCCAGAGGGTCATCGTATTTGAGTGAGAGAGATTGCTCTGTAGTGTTAAATACAACTATACAAGTATCAACGGTGATGGCGGCACCACGTCAGGGCTGACCACAGAAGAGGCCGCAACAACTAGGAATGATAGTGGATCGAGGCGGGACGGACATTAGCACTTCTATCCCCGTATTCACTTAAAAAATTTACATCCATCTCCCCCTCTATATCCGTAAAAGAATTTTATTAGACGTCTATTTCCATTCCGTAAGTAAAAATCTCCGTCTACTCCCACCTCCACACCTACTCTCGCCAAGCTCAATAACACTAAAAAAAAAAGGTCCTAAAAATAAATAAAAGAGCAAAAAAATACGATTGGCAAAATTTAAATTTTATTATTTACAGATGAGCTCCCATTTTTTGTTTTAAAATTTATAGTTAAATTCTTTTTTTAGTCTTAATATTTATAATTGAACCCTAGGTAATTATTAATTACACTAATACCTAACAGATATGACAAGGCAGGGCGGGAGAGAACCTAAGTCCACCCCCACCTCCATACCCACACGAGTTTAGTTTAACACTTCCATTCTTACTTCCATCTCCGTTTTGAATCCTCCATGCTCTCTCTATACAAGATGAGTTTGATCCAATATCCATCTTTTTCTGATCCATTGCCATCCCTAACAATGACTGTGGATGGACCGTTTAAATGATGCCCAAATCAATATAATAATCAGTTGAACAAATCAATTCAATTTGATTTTTAAAACATTGATAAAAATAATAAAGAGTAATTACCCTTTACTCTTGTGGTTTGAATAAAAATCAGATAACCCACTTGTGGTTTAAAAATAAACACATGACCCTTTGTAATTTGAATTTATTTGCAAAATGCATAGAAACCATTAGATTTAACAATAATTTTGTCATAAAAGTATTTTCGTCATTTTATATTTGTAAATTGAAATATCAAAAAGACGGTTTAATAAAATAACAAAAACAAAAAAAAAAAACATCAAAAGACAATCCTTTATTTTGCTACAAAAAGGTCAAAACATCGTTTTAATGTTATAATTTGAAAAGATAAAATGACAAAAATAGTCATACGACAAAAGTTTCGTTAAATCTAACGGTTTTCATCTATTTTGCAAATAAGTCCAAAACACATAAAATGATAATCAACTTTAGCTTTAAGAAAAATAAAGAATGGTCAATTATTTCAAATGTAGGAATCCTTATTTGAAAACTTATTGAGTACATTTCTTCACGTGACTAGTACATTTGGAGAGATGATCTGTCTTCTGTCTTTGTAAAGTGAGCATGACTACTTACCATTTTTTCCATTCAAAATTTTCATATATGACTTAACAATCCACTACTTAAAGTGTGTTTTAGCTAAAATCATCAAATCATCAAATTTGATGGGCCGTTTGACTCACCAATAGAGGGAACTACAAAAATTTTTGTGAGATGAGATGTAAAGCCTTGTAATGCTTGGAGATTACTGAATAATCTTTCCTCAAGAATGCCATAATAACAAGAAGCTTAATTGCACAAAGATCATAAGTATTGGTATCACCACATTTTAACTAATTATATCTCAACATGTAAAAAAAAGTTTCTAGCATAAGCACCACCATATTTTCTATAAGAAAAACCTTATCCATTGATTAACATACTTCCAAGAATTACAGAATCATTCAATTTGAAGCCCTTTATTAGGCCATTGAAATCTCTAGCTGACAGGAAGTTTTCGAAACCCCTCCTCTTGCTTCAGGAATTATGTGGAAACTTTTCAAGTATTCAGTATTCACATCAATTTGTGTGCTCCCTCCCAGTATCAAATAGCAAAAAACAATTCTGAAGATGTAACAGGCTCCGAAGCACACCAGCATATAATCACTCCAGCAAGCGTTTATGCCTTTACCAGGCAATAGGGATTACCATAACTGCAAGATAGATTAATGCAAGAAGAAAGCGATGGCAATAGAGAATACATTTTTTCTCAATTGAAGTTTCTTGCAATTCATCGTCAAAGAACGCCGAAGGAGGCAAGAAAACTAAACATGCTACTGAAGAATTGCTTGAGCATATTGATCGAGGCTATCGAGCCACAGATTTGAGGAGTGAGTTCACAGACTTATCATCCTGTGATGAAGATGATTTTTGTGATTGTAAAGGTAGATGCCGATGTGGCAATTATGAGAGTCAAGTACCTGATGATGGTATTAACATTAAGGGGATATTTGAACGTAACTTATTTAGTAGCTTATGACTTATGCTTATTTTTTGAAATGTGTTTGCGTGAGTGTCTTATGGCTTATGCTAGGGGAGGTTCATCCGCTGAAAGATGCATCTGTTGGCCAAAATAGGTGGGTAAGGCCTTTCATAGGAGGTTTCGCTGGCTTCACTTCACAGAGGGTGAAGAAGAGGACTTGTCCATGGTTTCAGATGCTTCTTCTGGGCCTCCACTTCTTCATGAGGATGAATATTGTGGCAATGCCAATAATGGGTAGTTCTGTCATTCCTCCATTGATGCCGCATTGCCAAAGAACAGTGGCAAGGGGAAGAAAAACGGAGAAAATCGACATCAAAAGGTTGAAGAACACCCTTCTATCCTTGATGACACTTCTAGCTCTTCTATCTTCAACTTCTCTCAGGTAAATTCAATTGCTTTGTTGAATTTTAATACGGCCTCTTCATTTGAATTGACCTTATTGGGAGTAATACTAGTTGTTCTTGAATTTTGACAGAACAATTTCACACTCACCAACCATCAACCTCCAATGGAGAATTTCTTTTCACAAGGGAGCTCTGCAACCCATTTTGAGGTATTGGAATTTGGACCTAGTGCTTTAATTTGGGTGTCATCTATTTCTTTGATCCAACTATTGGACCATATATCTAGATGTTTAACAACAACGAATTCTTGCAGGGGAGACGGCATTCCATGAGCCTTTTGGTTTTCTTCCAGTCTTCTCTCTCTGGAAACCAACTTCAGAAAAACCAGCTAAAGTTCGTGTTTTTTCACTTCTTATGGTTACAATTATGCATCAGTATTTTTATAGCCAAAATGCTTTAGAAATCATCAGTATTTCATATGCATCTTCATGATAAAGTCCAGACTCCTAAGATCCTGCCTGAGATCTTCCTGACCCAATGCAACATGCCCAATTTAATTTAATATTGGCCTCTTTATCTCACTTGGAAGGATCTTATTATTCAAATAATTTAAGTAACCTTGTCTGCTTTGAAGCTGTCATTGGACTTTGATGTCATGCCTCAATTATGTGTTTGGCCCTTGATTTTCTTAGTCACTGACTATTCCCAGTCAATTCCACCTCTTGTGGAAAATTTGGTTTTCTATGAGTCAAATTGAAAAGAAAGCTAGAGATAATCATGTTCTAATCAATTTAGAATGTTTCAAAATTCTACGATCCACCCACCTGTTCTTTTCTCATTTCCAATTCACAGGTACAGCAATGGCAGTCTTCCATGCAGTCAAAAATTGTATAACAATGAAGGTTAAAACTTTGCCTAATTGCCTTCCATCATCTTGGATAAGGATCTAAAAGGAATGGGAAGAACAATTTTTTTTTTTTTTTGCCCTACCAACTAGCACCAAAACAGAACTCTCAATCCCTGCACCCAAGGCAATTTTCACCCAGAAAGTGTTCCCGTTTCTGATGACAATAGTCTCCTCCTACGGAAAGCTAATGTGGCTTTTAGTTCTTATCTCAGCTACATTTTCTGATCAGTGTATAACTCGAAACTTTGTCAAAGGCATGTGGTATGAATTAATCAGTGTGAAAACGCGCGCTGACACAATCTATTGAGATTTGGCCTTCGATCACACCAATGTGTGGTTCTACCTGGGACTGAATCTATTTTTCTTTGCAGGAGGAAGGGGCAATATTAACTATGTGAATATTATTAGTAGAATATTTACAGCCCAAAGTGAAAGAGCATGTAACTTGCTATCTTCATGCCTGTAGGCAATGGAAGAATTCCAAATCACTTATGGAAGATGAAAAAAAAAACCTCTGAAAAATTCCATGAAGCTTGTTGATTTGTTAACAAGCTGCATCACAACAGGTATGAACTTATATATAGCTTTTAAGGGTAAGCAGCAATGGTCCACAAGGTAGGCACCCTGAGAAGAAATACTGAAAATTTCCCAAGGGTACACAGCAATGGTCCACAAGGGTTGAAATAGTTCTGTGAAAACACAAAATGTACTTCAGAATAAGCTGAAACTCAGATCCCAAACTTGAATTCAAATCCAAACAAGAACAGTCGAAATCTTAGAACTTTCACACTTGGTCCCAAAGAGGAAATACATAAATAAAATTAAAAAAGAAGACAGATTATATCAACATTTCATCACATAACAATGCCAAATGAAGGCAGCAGCTCAAGGGAAAACACAAAGATGTACTTGATCAGATAATTGTGAATGCCATGAATTTGAAAAAAAGTTCATACAGAGAGTCAATTGCCCAATCAAATTTATAGTTTTTTTCAATGTGGATCCACAACTCCATTGACACAGCTGGCACCCATGACAAGAGTTCACTCAACGTAGCACCTTTTACGAGCAAAAGACATCCATAGGACCACTGGTTGGTCTGATTATCCAAATACAAGTAAAGGGGAGCGGAACCAGCTGATAGATGTTAACATTGTTGGGAATTTATACTAAAAGACATGCTTTGTGTAATGGCTTTAGTATTTATTAATAAATTAGTTATTCCATTTTAATGAGAATTTGTGTGAGAAATGTTTGCATTGCGTTATTTATTTAATGATTACGCATGTGTGTCTCTTATTCTATATAGTAGATGATTTGGTGTGTAGAGTACGACTTACACACGGAAGATCAGATCATCGGTTCTTATGGAATGTAAGTTAATCGTTCACAGTCTTAGATGGAAATGAACACACCATCGGTAGGACTGTAGTACAAGGTTTTAATAGGTCTGTCTTGACTATGGGGAATGACATAGTTCCAACTCCTTGCACTAGTATACTTTGTGTGTATTGAACAGGACCGTGTTGAGGTAATTGTTTTTATACTAACTATATAAAACAATTAATACCTCATGATTATTATGAGTGCTTATACTCTTAATCCTGACATAATAAATAGACACATGCATGTAGTATTTATTGTTTTGATTCACAGAAGAGTGAGATTCTTTGTAGGTCAATAAACTCAGTGAGTTGGACGATAACATTACGTGTATGGTGAATGTTTATTATTGATGGAATCCACGTCCCCGTATAGGGATTGATGATACCCCCTTGAGGAAGCTTATATGTCAAACCTTGCAGGTGGATTATGAATCTGACATATCAAATAAGTTAAGTGAAAGGTCTCAAGGAATTAAATAAGTCTATTAAATTTAATTGTCAGTAATTTAATTTAATAGACAGGTATCTGTAATCTTAACGTGGGGAGATAAATAAGCATTTAATAATATGAAGCTCGAAATATAATTTCTAGTATAATAGGGAGTGCAATTATAATTTGTTAGTGGTATAAATTATAATTTACGTAAATAAGATTTAATCCTGGTTGGATTAGGAGTCCTTATTTGCGTTGGAAGCCCTAGTTATACTAATCCTATGGTCCCTGTTGTAACCTTTATATTATATATACGCGCTCTAAGAGCTGCTAGGGTTACAGACTCTACACATAATTGAGAGATACACGATTTTGTGAGAAAGAGAAACCTTAACAGCGGCGAGCCCACTCTCTGTAGAGCAAGGCGTGTACGAAGAATACAGCAGAAGTCTGAAGATTGAGTTCGAGCAGTTGCTTCGTGCGTTGTGCTGATTCTTGTTGTTCGGGATTAAACCAGAGAGATCTCGAAGGTATGTTTCTAATCACGTAGATTAGGCTTTGCTAATCAGATAAGAATTTTGGTAGTATACGTACGCACTATCGCCAGATTATGGGAAATTCCGTAGTCCCTAACAAATATAAAGGGGGTGGACCAACAGAAAAGGCTCATAACGCATGGGCGGCCAGATAACTCCAAAATCCCACCATGAGGGAGTTGAAAAGAGCATTATATATAGATCAATTAACACAAGCCCAAGGACAGTTTTCCAGACACATCCTTCTATTAAATACAGTGATCATGTGATTATCACATGAAGAAAATTTTGGGATGTCATTGTCATTAAGATGGGATTTACTCTAGATACAGTAGTAGCTACAGTCACTACCTTCAAATTTCTGTCCGACAGAACCTAAAAGTAATGGCAAAGCTTCAATCATCTCTCATTAAGAATTATGTTTCTTTGCATATTATGTTACTTCTAGTTTCCTCTTTCTGTAAAGCTCCAATTATTAGATTAAGACAAATTTGAGGAGATTAGGAGGTTTGAAGATAACCTAATTTTATCATAGGAAGGATTACGTGATATAAAAACCTTGTAAGGTGCAGAAGATATATACAACATCGTGCATGGTGTCTACCCATTGAATTACCATGGCCCAAAGGGTTCTGGAGAGTAAGAAAAAGTACATAAATAATATAAAAACAACCAAAAAAATTAATAAATAGAGAAGTAGATAAACTAGAGAGGAGTGAGAATCTCGTTATTAGTGTATTAACACAATTCAAATGTCTGGTTAAGAATTCTCTATGAAAAAAATAGTATAATTGTAATATGGTGTCCGGGTTCATGTTTCTTTCTTTACTGTAAAATACCTTAGGCAAATGAGATTCCTATCACAACGCACGGAAGCAAGATTTATTCTCCCTGTAGTAGATATACCTAATTAGCAATTAGGAAAGCCGGAATCACATTCCATGTTTTGGACACACCTACACGACAAAACGAAGGAGATTTCGAACGAAAATATTTCTATTGCTTCTTTCATTCCTTCATCCAAACATAAGAAGATAAGAGCAACGCAAACAAACATGAAATATATATTACAACTGAGGCTGATCCACCATATATTATAACCTATTACTTGCAGTTTAATTCTGAATATGGATGGAAGACAGCCAGCTTTGGGATTTACTTTACTTGCAATATATTGATAAGAAGTTGAATTTAATAGCTAAATTTCATACTAAAGATGAAAACAATGACAAATGTTCAACTCTTTCTGTTTTGGTACCTGCTGATTGGGACCCAATACTTCAGAACACCATTGAATTGAGCATGATTTGTGCTTCAACAGTTACGACATCATTCACTATGAAGCCCTTTGATGGGTTATTGAGATCACTCAAGGACAAGAAGTCTACATAACCCCAGTTAATGTCTGCGGCACTGAACCAACGTTTGGCTGCCAAAAGAACCAAATATATATATATATATATAACAGTTGAAAAATTCAAATGCAAATATTCCATCAATCATGCATGGGTTTCACCTTCCTTCTCGAAATGGTTATCATGGAGCTGGTCCCTTATCCGCAGCTTATATTCAGCATACAGTTTTTGTTCAGAAGGAAGGGTTTTGCAATCGACTGACTCCAGAAAGAGTGACAAGCTTTTGCCTTTTCCATTTGCATGTCCTTCGGGATATAACAATAACTTCCTGCATATATGCATCAAGGAAAAAACTTCTGTAATAGCTTTACATAATCGTTCTAGTCAGTAGGGTAGTTATTAAAGCTAGACTAATGTATAATATATATAAGATCATATATATATATATATATCAAAACAAAATAACTATGTAAGGTGGCCATTTACAAATTTTAAGGAGACAATTTGGGACATATTTCTATCATTATAGATTTATACCTAAGAGCCGGAGTTTTCAAAAATTCAACTTACAAATTTCAGGAGGACAAATTGGGTAATATATCTAAAATTGTTGGTGAAAAATGAGTTTTTTTTTTTTTAATAGAATTTTTGAGGGGACAATTTATAAATTTCAGGAGGACAAATCAATAAATATTTTTGAAACTATAAGGCATAATGAAATTTTTGAAAATTTGAGGGGAGCTGCTGCTCCTAGACCTATGCTGGCTCCTCCACTGGTTTCTAGTTCTAATTTAACTGCAATGAACACATGATTGAACAGTCAATACCACTTGTACTCTCCGATGGCAAACTCTTCAGAATTATGAAGTTCCTTGTCTATTGCTGAAAATCTATTAATTTTCCACGTGTGAGTGTTCACAGGATCCTTCATCAGTGACATGCACTCGCCTTTGCCACTATATTTTATAACAAAAACCTCTACTCCAAATACACAGCAATCATCAAGCAAATACCCATTAGAAGCATCAATGAAAGCATCAAGGGCAAGTAATCTGTCAAAACCCCATTCAGTCTTCATCCGGTGAAAGCGCCGTTCAGCCTCTACATACATAAGCAAGTACTATACAAATTATAAGACTGAAATATTATGGATGATGATCGACCTTTAACTACAAAGGTAGCAAGCTACCTTGGATGCTTAAGTATTTATCTCGAATTTGATCGAACACAAACAATTTGAAGTTGACATTGACCTCCCAACCAAGAGGAAGGTTTTCTATATCTGCTATTGCCAAGTAAAGAGAAATGTGTCCGTTCACATTCCTTTTCTTATTTCCATTTGGGTAGAGAGATAATTTCCTGAAACAGAAAAGAGGAAGAGAGTGCATGAATAACAGAGTCTGAAGTAGAGAAAAAGCGGGCCATTGATTGGAAAATGAATAAGAGAGTATTTGAACCCACCATTTATAGCCACCAGCTTCGAATACACCGGATTCATAATTTTCAGTCTTATTGTCGAGAAATAAAGAGAAAGACTCTATTTTAAGGGTGTAGTGAGCTGGTGGGACGTCTCTTAATGTTCTCATCATTCCTGCATGATATTGCAAACATTACAAGGAAACCCACTGCTTCAATGGACATAATTTAACCACTTAAAGTAGGGGAGAGAAAGAGATAGAGCTTCTGATGATGATCATGCAAGAAGAAATATTTAAGAAAAGGAGCTCAAAATAGGGGGAGAGATCTTACCAATGGCATGGTCGTTGTTAGCAATCGGATGAAAGCACTTCTCTTCCATGTCTTGCTTTCGTTTCTTGCAATTATTTGCTTCCAAGCTTCAGATGCTAAAGCAACCCCAGGGTCTCCGGAAATGAAATATGCCTTGTCTTGGAGAAGGCTATTATGAAAGTAAACGCCAGACACCCAAAATTCAGCAACCATAACTTCCCAAAATAAATGGATAAAATCAAAATAAAAATGAACCACAATATTGAATAGACAAACCACTATAAAAATTCATTTAATTTAACCCATATTGAGTAACTGCTATTTAAGTTGATAATGTTCAAAATAACGAAAAAGGAAAAACGAAAAGTATAACCCAGCTACTGATCTACCAAAAACTACTACCCAGCAAAACGGCAAGGTAGATTTTCAGTACCCAACCCAGAATGAACAACTATCACAGATTATTTATAAAAAAAAAAAAAAAAAAACACCAAAATAATGAAAAATCGCATGTTAATGACACAAAAATCCAGAAACAGCAGCCAGAGATTGAACACAAAAATCAGACGGAGTATAGAAGCAAAACAGACGGAGAAGAGGAAAAATGAACACACAGGGAGTAATGGACTTACCTTGCCAACTATCAGTCTCAGTTGAGTCCACAGGAAGATGAAATAGAGAGAGAAGGGGGTTGAGAGAAGAAATAGACGAAGTCAGTGGGGGAAGATTGACGGAGAGAGGGGGGAAAAGGAGAAATTATTCAGTGCCCCTTCTCCACCTCTTCGCGTTCTGTGAACGACGCGAGCATTGAATAATTTTCCTAATTAATGGGTTGTGTAACTGTATAGAAAGTAGGAAGGAGGGTTCCGCGTGAATTAGGAAGAGATATTTATTATCTTATTTTTTAAGTGATAAAGATTTTTGATATTCGAATCTTTTTATTTCATCAATTAACAGATTAGATAAAATTTTATTAAATTTTTTATTAAAATTATGTTATTTTATATTAAAAAAATTTTCTTTATATATAATTATAAATTTATTTATTTTTAAATAAGTCTTAGATTAATTCATTTGAACCATTAATTTTTATTTTAATTGACATATCAACATTTTAATAAGTGAAATGGTGAGAACTCTAATGCAGAATTCTATAGTAATTTTTTAAACATTTTAAGATAATTTGAAAATATTAAATAGCATAAACTACAGTCCTAGTGTTTGTTTGTTTTATAATAATATAAATATATATTTGGCTGTATAATGTGTAAAACAAAAATACTCCAAAAACTAACAGGTGTAAACAGAAGAGAGGTTAATTTGCGCTGACATTAAAATTCAAAATGGCAGTTGAGTTTTAAGAATTTCAAAAAAGCTTCAATGAGTTTAAATAATCTAATTTAAATAATTTAAAAGTGAAAAGATAAAAGAGAAATTGATTTAAAAAAATTTCTTATTTTTTTCTTTTCTGTTTTTTTCTACTCTTTTAGATAAAATTAAAAAAAAATAACAAACAATAATTTTTCTTTCCCTACCTTTTTTTTTTCAAGTTTCAAACAGGCACTAAAGCACTTCAAGGTTATAGTGATTTCGTGTAAAGATTTGAGTCTGCAATCTACTCAAAGGGTTATCGTATTTAAGTGAGACAGGTTGCTCTGTGAGATTTTAATGTAATGACAGGACTGTTTATACAAGTGTCTACGGTGATGGCGGGGCCGCAACAAAGCCAACGACGGAAGAGACGACAACGAACATAGCTGGACTGTTTATAATGTGTATATTAAGAGAGAGAAAACCTGGATCACACTCGCAGTGAGAGCTCTAATGACTAGCCTGGAATTGGAATGGAAGTCGAAGGAGAGAGAAGAAAGGGGTTGATTCCTGATAAAACCCTGATTGATTTAAACCGACCGATTCTTCCTATTCAGCGTTTGGACCAGCGATTTTCACAATTCCTTGAAAATGACACTGGTTTAAGGGTTAGTCCGGACCGTTTTATGAATTGATTTCCTAGTTTAACCAATTGAATTGGTTGGTCCGATTTGATTTTTATAGCATTGTTGAAATAATAATCAGGCAAAATTTATTGGTACTTGCTTGATGAAAAATTGTCAAATAAAAAAAAATGAAGAATAGTCAACCGATTTGAACTTGCAGGTTCGGTGCAATTTTTAAAACATCGTTCAAAATAATATTCAGTCAAAATTAAATGGTATTTTTTCCTCAATAATCCTATAATAATAAGAAGCTTAATTGCACGAATAGAAAGTTCAAACATTGTAGCTATTGGCATCTCAACATATATACAAGAAGTTTCTGGCATAAGCCCCACTATATTTTGTAAAAGAAACAACATACTTCCAGGTATTAGAGGAACATTCAATCTGAAGCCCTCTATTAGGCCATTGAAATCTCTCACTAACACAAAGCTTTCGTAACCCCTGCTGTTGATTCAGGGAATTACATATATAGAATCTTTTTCAAGTATTGTGTGCTCCCAGTATCAAATAACAAAAAAAACAATTCCGAACAAGTAACAGGCTCTGAAGCACACCAGCAGCATATAATCACTCCAGCAAGCGTTTATGCCTGCACCAGGCAATAGCAATTACATACAAGAATAGGCTGCCAGTGGCGCTGCCACCAACAGTCCACATGAACTCTTGCATCCCAGCTTTTTCCTCGTTAAATAGATCAATTTTGATGTTCATGCCAAAGATTCCAGCCACAACAACAAATGCGCTCACTACAAGGGTTGCTGTTGTCAGCATGACTCCCATCTGAAGGAGATGATTCTGTTTGTCGTCAAGCATAATGTTAATGTAGTCCTCTGTGTCATCGACATACTCCCTCAGCTTCCAAAAACAACAATAATATCTCAGTTATGAGCAGAGTGTATATAGTAAGTTTCAGAAATCGAATAGGTCCTCCAAGCATGAGTCCTGAGTGTCAATCAAATATACTTGTGGGAGAATATTACTGACAACAATTCCGAGCTTACTATTTTAGATTTTTCTACAAAAAAATCAAAAACATTTTACAAGCAAGCAAATAAAAGAAAAAACTAAAAATAGGCCAAAAAAATATTTTCTTCAAAACTTTTTAGGTCAAAACAAACCTAGAATTCTTGTTAAAGGACCTGCATCAATCAAAACCCCTGTGATGCGAATTTAACAGCCTCTTTGAAACTTGGGGGAGGGAAGGGAAAGGAACTGAAAGAGAAAAGGAAAGAAAATTATTTTCCCTTCCCTGTTTGGTTTTGCAAAGAAAATAAAGAAAAAATAGAAGGAAAGAAAAGAGAGAAAGAGAGAGAGAGCATGTGTGTATTTTCTCCCCTCATTTTTCCTTCCCTTTCCCACCTTTTTCCTCCCCTTTCTCTCCTAGGTAGAATCAAACAAGGGGAGGGAAAATTTTTAAAATTTTCCGTCCGGTTCCCTTCCCTCCCCCAAGTTCCAACAGGCTGTAGAGTTTGAAGAACTTCACAGAATCATAGCACAAAATACAAGCACATAACCCCTTCATGAAAGTTATGAATCATGTGGACCATTGTCTTTCTCCTTTGTTTCAAAACCAAATGAACAGCACTTTTCTCATTTTCTCAGGAAATTCTGATGCTATTTAGGATTTGCTCTTTTGGGAAGAGATAGGTTAACTCAAGATAACTTCTACCAAGCGAAAATAAGTAATTCTTCACAAGAAGAACATGTAGTTGAGTTGATAGAAAAAAGTGTGAAGGAACATTAGTGCTAGGTTGAGTTGCATACCGTCGATAGTTTGTTCAATGTACCATCAATCTGAATGAAGTATGCTTCCAAGAGCATTTCAAGCTCCTCCACGTCAAGGTGCTTGCTTATGGCACTATGGGTAGTACTAGTGTGGGTTCCATGGCTGTCTCTGCTAATTACATTAGACACGCCATACAACTGTTCTTGGGGGTTATCAATATTTTGAAGATCACCTTCATAAATGGCAGAACCCCCATTACATTCCAATGAAATTTCAGCGGGAATCCTGGTGTATTATGAGAAAATATGTCATGCACATGTAATAACACCTGGGGGGAGGGGGCCAGGGGAATAGAGCAATAGGCAGGGATATTACATGCCTGTCATCCATGTCTGATCGAAGGACATCATCATCCATGCCATCTTGCTCATTCATGGAAGACTGAGAAGAATTTTCAAGGTGCTGTTGCACCATTTTTTCAGTCAGATACATCTCAGCCATATCTTCATCATCATCCAATAGTTGTTCTAATTCATCCCTTACCTGAGATAGAAATGCATGCATCAACAGGAAGAAAAATTAGGAAGGAACATATACAATAAGAAAAATAGGAAATAGAGTTGACACCACAAATCAATAGGCTGAAGCTCTGAGCTATAAAATAGCAACCATAAGATCATGGAATAATCCCACTTTACGGTATGATAAGTTCAGGCTCGGAAAGAATATTGCAAATGGAATGATGACAAACTCTAAGAAGAACCAAACGTACATAAAAAAAACCCTAAAAAGCACTCCCCTCATCTGCACTCTTCCCAACCCAACCACTTCTACTCAATAAAGCTTCTCCACCCTTCCAAAGAAATTATTTCATTTGCAAAAGGGAGAAAGCAATGTAGTCCAATTTGGGAACCAATAAGAACAATTCTCTGAAACAGCAACTTGCTTCATTGGGACCACATCTTGTATTTTCATTGCTTGAGTTCATCTAGTCGGGTTTATTCACCTAGATGAATTACATAAAACACATGAAAACAACTGATGAAATATAGACAGCACTCTTGTACTTCTATTCTTTGAGTTCATCATCTAGTCCAATTTATTCACCACAAATGAATAATGTAAAACAGATCCTGCGCAAAAGGATATTTATTGAGTTTCAGTGATACCTAAAGAGCAATTAATTTCCTGTATTTCTGCTCATTTGTAAAGCATACACTACAAAAATAAACACAGTTTTGGGTGCTAAGTGAGATGTAAAAAGGCACAGCCTCATCCTTCATTAAGTCAACATCTTATTATTGTCAATGTCCCTCATTGTTTCATAACAGCTTCAAAATTCATATTGAGAAGAAAAATAGTTGTTTCAATATCTCAAAATAAGCAGCTATCATAATAAAATTAAGAGACACCATATCCAGTTGCATGATTAGAAAAGAAAAACAAGACAGGGTACAGAAAGAGAAATGGGAAAAGTGAACTGGAGATCAAAACATCCGAATACATACAGCAATATAAGTTATACGAGTGCAAAACAAATCTCACTCTTTAAACACTGAACTCAACCTAGTTAATTCACCCCATTCCACTCAACAAGCTTTGTCCTAATCAATGGAGGTCGGCTATGTTCATAACATGTGTCTATAAGTTTTACTTTGGCTGTCAAACCTAAAACCACCCTCCTCTTTTTCCAGACTTGGGATGGAGTATGCAAAACATGAGATGCTAAGCACGACCTAGGCAGAGTGAAAAAGCCATTGTGCAACACTGCTCCCCAAAATCTAGAGTCTTGAGAGGGGTAAACATGCACAAGGTGCCTGTTCTCACACTTGAACAAATTTTCTCATACTTAACAAATTGAGCTTTTATATCTTTTACCAAGCAAAGGTGAACTCCAGAGTTGGGGTAATGAAAAATGACTGTTGTCTTCTCATTTACCCCATCAAATGAAGTAGGATGAATAGAGTGCAGCTAAAGAGGGAGTCTCAAAGTTCAAAACAATATTCCTCAAAGACCTATGCTTTCCAATGTCTAATCAGGGTCCCTAGATAACCCAAATGAAAACATATGCCCAATTATAAGATCTTTTGAATGCTAAAGTAAATCAAATGGTGCAAAATAGAAGTAGAAGCTAAACCACATACCTTTTGAACACGCCCAGTTATAGCAACCAAACGGCTTTTAATCTGACGCACACGCTCCAAATTAAGAGTACTAATTTTTGAAGTCAGCTTATCTAAGGCTGGATGCGCTTCTTGTTCCAACGTCCTTGCCTGGTTTAGAAGTACAAGCAAATTACTATAACGAAACAAAAAAAGTTGAAATCAACAATATAAAAGCAAACAATAATTGTGATGTTGATAATAATAACTATAATAATGGTTATGAGTTAATTAATTAATAAACAAAGTTCTTACTTCATTGTCCAAGCAACTGCAAGCAGCCTCAAGGCAAGCCTCTAAAGCAATAAACTCAAATGGAAGGACTTTCAATCCATCTTGGTTCTCAAGAGCTTGTTTCCCATCCTCCTTACCTTCCTCATCTTTTCCTGGGAAGCCTCCAGAAAACTTCTGAGGGCTATTTGACCTTGATTGTGGTCGTTCCAGACTATACAAATTCGTCCAATCCTCATCTGCATTGACCCCGGCCTCCTTTCCAACCAGTACCAGAGCACACAAAACAATAAGCCAAACAATGTTTAAAATTAAGGACATAGAAATAAAATGAATTCTGAAAATTAAAGCACATAACTTGACAACCATAACCACATCAAAATCGGAAGTCAATCCAACGTGCAAAATCAGGTAAGTTGAAGTTTTAGCCGTTAGATTAACATTGTCTACTTTGGCCACTTAATTGTAAAAGTCAAATATGCCAAGTTGTAGGAGTTGAAATGATCTCATATAATTAGATCACCAACGACTAAATCGGCCTATTTATTTAAAGTATGATACAACTTAGAATAATCACGTCACTATAACACTGTTTTTCAACCGGAGGTACCACCCTCCACAACCTTCTCCAACACACAATTGCTTGATTCTGCTGCAGCCAGTTGCAATTTTGTAATTACTGAAAAATTTGATGGCAATTAAGCGGGGAAATCGGAGGAGAAAATATTAAAAACGTCACTCGATACAGAAATAGTAACATAATCCTTTGACCATTGACGTAATGTCTTCAAATTAAATTGCCAATGTCTGTCCAAAATTACATAGATCGCACAATTAAAAATTTCTCATTCATCTATACAAACATAAACATATATATATATATACACACACACACAAAATATGAAATGGTTGATAGAGAAGAAGCAAGAGAGCTTGATAGCATGTTTGGATCTTGGGAAAGAAAGGGAAAAAGAAAGGGAAAAAAAATGAAGGAGAAGCTAAATGTTTTGCTTTTGTTTGGTTAAACTATAAGAAAATGGGAAGAAAATGAACAGGTATTTAAAGATTCATAGTTTGTTTGGTTACCCACAAAAAATGAACAAGCACAAATAAATCCGTTTCTTTTCAAAATTATCCCTCAATCCAAACACAGCATTACTTTATCTCCAAGAACGAAGAGAGAGAGAGAGAGAGAGGTTGAGTGGGGTAGAGAGAGAAACCTCGGATTTGGTGGCGTGATGGTGGCGCAAGATACGTCTTTGAAGCTCCTCAACGAAGGGGGTCACAGATGGATCCCTAGAATTGAGCAACAGAACCTCCTGGGCTGTGATGATGGCTTTGATGTGCTCCAGATTTATCACGATGGCCCGTTCTCGGCCCAGCACGGTGGACGGGTACGACAGAAGTGGGTCCAGGATCCGGAGATCCCGGGCCGGGAGGCCTGTGCGGCGCATGATGGAGTGCTTGCCGGCCTCCACGACCTGGGCCTGGCCGGTGGCATCCAGGAGGAGCCACGGCCTCACTCCCGTCGCCTTCTTCCGGAGCCCACCGCCGACGCCCGTTCTGACAGCTTCGCCGTCGTCTTCCGGCGGAAGGAAGCCGGACTTCAGTGGCGGTGGATAAGGCCCCCTCATGGTTTGTTGTCTGTCGCCCCCTTCGCCGCTGTCTTTAGTAAAGTGATTACGGTGTCCGAGTTGCTGGATTCTAAATCCGCAATTTTCGGACGAATATGTCTAAATTCACGTAAATGTTACGTTACAGTCCTTGGATATTTTTCTAATTACAAATAACCCCCCGTATTTCTAAAATTATAGTAGCTTCCCCTGCAGTTTGATCAGATTATAAAAACCTCCGTCCTGCCATTTTCTTATACTTTTTTTGAAATACCAAAAGGTCAAAAATCGGAAAGGAGAAGAACGAAAGAAGGGTGAATTTAACTCATAACCACAATCATAAATGATGCGCCACTACTGATGGACTAGCTTATGTAGACATTACGAATTATATATGTTATGTGAGAAGTGGTAAAAATTATAGATTTCCTTTTAAGTTCTTGTCACATGAGAATTTTATTGAATAAGATTGATATTAAATGTAGTGAGTGACTGTGTATCCCAATTATATCCCAATTGTGCTCCATAGCATTGTTTTGAAATTCAGATTGGACCAGCTGGTTGAATCTAAAAAATTGAGAACTGGGTCAAACAACGGTTCGATCAGCTCTCTAAATTTTTTTTTGTCAAAACCCGATCAAATTTAGTAAAACCCATAGTTGAACCGCGACCAAGTCATCAAAATCGTTATTTGAACCATCCAGTTTAACTTTTAAGGTAAAATTTTAGGTTTTAATTTTAAAATTTTAAATTTTAAGTATTAAAACTAGTATAAAAAAATAAAATACATTTTATTACTATTAATAAATAAATTATTGACATAATTATGACATTATGAATTAATAACGGTTGAATTAGTGATCCATAACCCGACCTTTTTTTCAATTCGCTTAACGATTCGATTTTCAAAACATTGCTCCATAAGAGGTTGAGTTAATTGTAGTTTCACGTCATAAAAAGAAAAAATTGTCTTCACATGTAGAGTGGGAAAGTGAAGCATTAAAAATGGTAATTTTTGCTTGAAAGCATTTTGTTTCTTATATTCAGATCTGAGTAAGTAATGATTTTATATATACATCTAATAGAAAATTACGTAGTACATACATATTTTAAAAAAATTTTAACATATCATGGATTTTCTGTGTCCACGTTAATCTGGTGATTACTTTTTCTTTCTGTGTCCTTTATTTTTTATAATATATAGGAAGGCCAAAGTCTTAGAAGAGAAAAAAGTTAAATTGAATTCATGACCTCATGGTATTTTTTTTTTTTTTTTGCTCTTTCTTTTCTGATTTGAGGGTAAGGGGTCCTTTGTTGTGGAGAGATTAATAACTTTTATGGAACCCGTGGAATATGAGAGAAAAATGATAGGAAAAGTAATTTCTTTTCTTATTTGATTTTATCCAAAAATATAAAAAGGAAGTTGAAAGTAAATACTTCTCCGCTAGGCCCATCTTTTTAAATTTTACTCTACTTTCCTTTCCTTTTATTTTTTTTTCCCCTTTTAAATAGAATCAAATGAGGAAACAAAAAAAATTATTATTTTTCTTTCATTTTTTACTTTCTTTCCCCCTCAAGTACCAAACATGCTGTAAGTTATTGATGCCTGCTGGATTTTCTGCTCTCCGTGGTAGAGCGAGCACCGATGGGCCATCAATATTCAGAAATGCATTCTTGCCTTGAATTCATTCACTATCAGTCACACCAAAAAAACAGGGCTATCATTCATTCATTAATGGAACTCCATTGTTGATTTACAACTGAGAATAAGAGAACCACCTGTCAACCATGGCAAAACATTCCTTTGTGTCACGGGTTGCCACTCGTGGCACGTTTGGGGCCGCGAGAGACCTTGGCGTGAGGCATGTCTGAGCATGATTGGCCGGTGGCATGACAATCTCGTAATTTGTATTTTCCATATTTATTAAATTTATGGATTATGACTCCTCGAGAGGGTAGGATGTTTCTTCCTATCAGTTTGGAGATGGCTCAGAATGCTATTATAAGAGGGGGCATGATGTTGACTCTACCACCCCCTAGTGCTACCGAAAGGAACAACATTCAAGTGAGTCCCCCAAAGGAGTGGGCGAGACTTGGGGGCCAGCTGTGGCACGTGGCAAGTGGCTACAGTCCTCATGCTAGTCAAGGGGCTACATGGGCGGCATTGTGCCCGGTGGGGCAAATGTTGGGCATTAGTGTCGAGGATGGGGTTGTGGCATTCGCACCCGTTACGCCATAATTATAAAGTGGTGGGGCTTATGTCCATGACGGATTGGACCTCGGTGTGCACACTTGCATGCCGTGTGTCTCGTGTGCACTTGCGCATTAGGTTCACGCTTGTGCACACGGCCGCTTGGTTTGACTAGTATTGGTGTCGTGGGGCACAATGTTGTGGGCTTATCGGTTGCTATTCGGTGGTGCCTTTCCTTGCGGGCAACCTTGACGCGGGGCGCTAAGAGCTTCAAGGGTGGAGGCGTCGTGCCTAATAGGTAATGCTTGGCTGACGCGCGCATGTCTAGTTGCACATGGCCATCTGGCTTGTGTTTCGAGAGGGACTGGCGCTAAGCACATTACTTGCCGTGTGTGCGCGCATTTGAGTATGGCGTTGCTATCGCCTATAGCTTGGGTTGCCTTATGGCTTGAGCATCAGAGGTCCGAGCTTAAAGAGTTATGCGGGGCATTACGGATGGATCCTGAACAAGCGCATAATCTTATGCCTTGGTGTTTGAGTTTGGCGGGACTATTGCTTAGTGCATAGTCGCCTCACGGGTGTATTCCGCTGCATATAATCATGACAGGTCGCATTACTGTCACCGTGTGATGCCCAGCCTGCCAGCCCGTGACGCTTTGGCTTGTGCTCTGGAGCTGTGTGACCTCCTCCCTACACAAAGCAAAAAACAATATATATATATATATATATATATATAAATTTCAATTGCTGATCAGCTTTATGCTTCTTTAAATCATTGACTAAGTAAAAGAGTTTGCTTGCCTTTACTGTTGCAAAGGTCAGACAGAATACATTCTCCTTATAGTGCTTCTCTGTAAATCTACACAAAATAAGTTGTACAATAATTGTAAGATGTAGTTTTTTTTGGGTTAAAAAAAACATTAAAAATCTAAGAAGAGATTGGGCTTAAAAATCTACAGATTTTGGAACCAACCCTGCAACTTGACCACCGACAAACCACGGTCTCCAGTAATCTTCAGTAGTCAAATTGAGGCAATGTATCCAAGCTATTGTGGCCATGTATGGAATGACCATGTCATGATCACCACTGCAAGGAAATTTATGGGACTAGTTGATAACCATGCATGAACTCAATATACGAAATCCCAAATTCTTGAAGAGAACTGAGCCTAGAATAATAGAATGCAGAACTGGATATTGGAGCTGATTATTCATGATTTATTAGAAATTACAAGAGAACAAGAGCCACAAGAAAATGATAAGTCCACCTGTAGATCAAGGCCCTGAGTCCTTTCTTACTAAGAATTTGATGATACTCAATAGCACTTGGTACATTGTAATCATAAGACAAGCTTTTATTGCACCTCTTCCAACATGTTATTGTTCCCTGATTGTCATAATAAGAATCATAGTCAAATATGGAGAGGTTCATAGCCTAGAAAAGTTATTTTGGATTAAAATACGTACCCTATAAAATATTTTGAATCTAGAGACCATAACTCAGGGATTAACATACATTTCTAACACAAAGAGCTTCTTGGACGCTTGGTTCATTTGCCCAGGCGTAAGAGAGCACGTAATTATAACTCTGCAAGAGTAAACCAGGCAATAGTTCAGTTCCATGGAAATATACACAATTACACTAACAGAAAGATAGGTAGGTTACCCGGCACCAGAGTTTGTCTTGCTTAGATGGTAGGTGAATGTTTATTGAAATGTCTTCAGAAAGCCACCATTTTGATTCATCTGGTTTTGGTGCATCCAAATTGCACCTGGGCTCCAAAATATGTGCATCATTCACTTTCCTAGTGCACTACAAGTTTAGACAGTGGCACATTCTTATTCCAATCCTGTGAAGATTATAAGTTCTCTTCTAAATCAATTCTCTTCTTCTTACATACCTCTTTGATAAGTCGAAGATACACAGTGCACAATGCGTTGTTTGGATCAGGACTGACATATTCGCCATGACAGTACCTTGTGGCTGACTGAAATACCGTAAAACATCCAAAATTGTGAGGCATACATAAAACAAGAAACAAAAAATTGAACTTGTAATGAAAAAATTGTGTGATTTTAATGAGGTAAAAATTATCATCATGCCTTGATCCTAGCAGCCACGGTAATCTCCTGGTTATGGGGACAAAACCACTTGAGCAATATGGAAATACAATGATATTGAGAAAATTTTAGGTCCTATATTCTTCTTACACTTGCTACCAATTTTTGAACCAGTTAACTAGGAACAAATTCTTCTCCTAAAGCTGAAGTGTACGGCTCTATTAATGCATATCGGGCATTCAACTTAATAATTTTAGAGAAATTTACAGAATTATCAATGTAAGGTATTGAAAAGAGTAATGACCGTACTTTAACTTGCTAGCTTAAAAACCAATCATTTTACTCATAAAATACATGCAAATACTTTCTTCTATGCATGCTCAGGAACTATGAAGGCTAGTTCTTGCCTTCAAATGTGACCAAAGTAAACAAGATTGATCCAATCACCTTATAGTATGCATCTGATATAAGTGCCATTCAGTGTGCGTATGGGATCCTGGCATTTTCATCCTTGTGTAAATCTGCTACTGGGTTGCCAAGCATGAATCCCTGATTTAAAACCAATAAAAGTTATATTCAACCATTTTATTTTACGATACTCACAAGCATAAATATCAATAAATTGGAATATTGAAACTATGTTATTGAAGTGTTGCAAACTAACAATTAGTTTATGTACCTGGAGAGACGTGCGTGGCAATTTTCCAGCTTCATTACCTGTGACACCATCAGAAGCCAGAAGCCTAAGCTTATTGAAATAAGTTGAGAAAATTCTCTTGATCATAAGTTACCGTTTGATACTGCTAAAACAACCATTGGAACCAATTTTCCTGAATAGGAGTCACCAGCAATGTAGAGTGGATTATCGATAAATCGGGGGTGATTCGCCAACCACTGAGTGGTTTAATACATTAACGTAATGGTTTTAATATTACTGACAAATATTATTAATCACAATTTGGCCAGTAAATTTTAATGTTGTCACTGACCTTTCTTAGAAAATTATAGGTATCGTTCACTGATTTTGTGTCTGAGGTATAGTAACCTTCTGAGGATGTTGAATAGGAGAATCCAGTGCCAACCGGTGCATCTAGAAAAATAATGTTGGCAATCTGGAAAATAGGAACTTATATTAAGATGTTAAACTTACTAGCAAATATTGAAACAACCAATTTCTTAAAAAAAACAATAATTAGATTTTCTACCTTCATCCACGAGAATGGGTTCAGCATGAGTGATGGTAAGGTTCCATTGAAAGCAGAAACATTAAAAGTTAATGGACCTAGACAAAAACTTAGAACATATTAACAATGGAATTGAAGGAAAATTAATCTGACCCTTGTGAAATTAAATTCTAGGTTCTTGGTAATGAGATTAATGTTAACATCAAGCAAAACAGGAAAAATTAATGAGAAAATTTGAGCTTAGATTAGATCCCACTACTGTACTAAAGATGAATTTATTTTGTTCAAACCAGCCCCTGATGAAGATATTCTGTAAATGGAATGGCTGTATTTCATTTATTTTGTTAGTTCATATATATAATATGTAATCATTTGAAGCTAACCATTGAGGCATGTATAAACTGAATACAAAAACATACCGATTTCATAAACAAGACCAGAGAAACCAGAACAACTAGGGCCTCCAGTGAGCCAAAGCACAAGAGGGTCCTTCACAGGATTCCTTTCTGACCCAATGACATAATAGAATAGCTGAATATCCTCTGTTTCACGCACGCTTACATATCTGCATAGAAAACCCACTATGAGTCGTCTATGACTTTCTTCACCTTTCTCTTAATTTCATTAAAAGGTTAGAAGTAAAGAAATCCCAAAGACCGAAAAAAAATTAAAAAAAAATTTCTCCATGAAAGAATAGAACAGTAAAGTAACTCACCCAATTTCAAGTTTGAAAGGTAGGGTACCAGAAAAGCCCGGTAATGTCTCGATGACTGATTGAGATGCAGCAACATCGAAGAGAACCAGCATAAGAAGTGCATGCAGCCATTTCCAACTAATGAAATTCCCCCAAATACAATTTACTTGTTGCCAACCAGATTTTGTGCTGGCGGTGCCATAGATACCTTATTTGAAAACTGCAAATACAAATATTGTACATTATTTCTGGGTAAAACTTTGGGAGCGATAATGGCAGATTGCTACTAAAAAAATTTATCAATACCTTCAATTCACAAGGTTTTCTCACCTTTGTTTTCTCTCTCCCTCTCTCTCTCTCTCTCTCTCAACCAAGTGCACAATGTGGCAGAGTTCAGTCTCCCCTAGGTGCCTCTAGCTCCTGCTGGTTGGTTCGCAGTTCTTCCATTTCTTCCAAGTTCACTCAGAAAGATTGTTGCTCACTGCCGAGTAATTGACTTGAGAAAACTCCAAGCCATGACACATGGGCGGCAATACCGGCCTGTGACAATGTGCCCAGGCTGGCATGTGACATTTGTAAACTGGAGTAGGAAATTGTTGGGTAATGGAGGTTCTAAGTTTTCCAGTAGTAAGGTTGAGGTTGGATCTGGCTTTGGGCTAGGGGTGACGGCCCAACAGGCCCACTGATTCTAGCCCCTTTTTATTTGGTTTCTAGGAAGGTTTTTAGGCCCAAGGGTTGGGCTGAGCTAAGGCCTGTTAACTTAGCAGGCCAGGCTTGAAAAGAGTATGAGGTCTGGCTTGCTTGGCCCGATGCATGTGCAAGATTTATTAAAATTTATTTTTTACTTAAAAAATAAAAATATTTATTGGATCTAAGACGCCACGGCCAAGAAATTTGGTTTGTGTAAATTTTTCTTTATCAAAAAATATTTGGACTCTAGAAATGCTAAGGCCTCATTTGGCAACGTTTCTGTTTTTAGTTTTTGTTTTTTTTTTTTCTCCCAAAAACCTTGTTTGTTTCTTGTTTCAGTGTTCATTCCATGAGGAACCAGAAAACAAAAACTTGATTACTCCCTAAAAGGGTGATACTTAACCGCAAGTGCACGGCCGCGATGTAGTAATAATTTCTCGTAAGTATGAGATTGATCCTACAGGGAAGATGGTTTATGCAAATATGAAAACTTACCATGGATCAAAAATCTTAGAAAAAACACTTCAATAAACAAAAATCTGATTTTAGGTTAAGAAAAAATTGGTTATCTAATTTAAACTAAGAAATAAAGAAAAAGTCCTAGGATCAATCGATCCAACCAATTGCGTATCTTGAAATTCCGAAGGAAATAATTTAATAACTCAAATCCTTCGACTACGTCGCGAGTCTCGGATTCGGAAGATTATCGATAAATCCAAGAGTTCTTCGAAATTTCAACTTTTAGAATAAATTGAGTTGTTAAAATCGAGGACATGCATTATCGGTTCGTGCAGTGTATATACTGAACCTAACTCACGCATAAACGTTACAAGATAGTGTATATATTGAGTGTATTATTCATGCATAAGCATTACCGAATATAATAGGACGTCTAGGTTTTTTAAAGTTTTTAAACGAAGAAGAAGAAGAAAGAAAACCAAAAAATTTAACTTTAAAACTAAGAACATACCTCATTTGTTCATCCAAGATCTTCAATTAATTTTCACAATTGATCCTGAGATGAAATCTAGCTATTCATCATAATCATAGCTACGCAAAGTTGTATTGAAAATATATTGAAAGATTGAGTAATCTGATTACAGGAATTGAAAATTGAATGAAGATTACTTCTAAAACTCTAGAAAAACGTTAATCTTAGCAATCTCATAATAACAACAATCCCAGCGTATATAGGCAGCAGAAATAATAATAAACCCAGCCGCACAGTTTGAATAGCCTGGCCCACCATTCGAACGCCTAATTAACCGTTCCAACGCTCTTCGAACGGATTTTATACTCTCTGAATTTATCGAACAGTCTTCAAACCTGAATTTAGCGTGACACTGTTTGACGTACAGTTCGAACGCAACTATACACCGTTCGAACGCCACTTCAAATTTAGCGCGAAATTCTCCTTTTTAAGTCAAGATTCCTAAAAAAAAAACATAGAACCAAGTTAGTAATAAGTTAGGACTAAAATAACATAATTAAACCTATTCTAAGGCTAACAAATAACTAATTAAAGCATGTATATGGTATTTTTAGAGTATAATCACGGGCCGGCTAGGCCCAATAGAGGCAGAATGACCAAAATGTTCTTGTGGCATGGCTCGGTCCAATTTCAATGGGCACGTCTTCTTAGAGACAGTAAGTTCCCGTTTTATTCTCAAATTCAACTTCAAGTCCAATTCCAATTCCAATCAAACCCGGCACGCCTTTCGAGAAAGTTTATCTCTTAGGCAATAAGATCATCCAGTTTGACACATTTTTCGAGAAAACTTTTCGAAACGGTAAGTCCCTTCAAACCCGTCAATCGGGATGAGACCCCAAGTTCCCAAGATGGTAGAACAGTCCACCTTTAGCGCCTGCTAGCCCGCCAATGAAGAAATGTTCGTTATTTGGCACGCCTTTCGAAAAAGTTAATTCCTCAGACGATAAATCCACCTAGCAGCTTCCCGAGATCAGGCAATCTCTGGAATGAACACGAATTGTCAGAGTGGTGGAAACACTCGTAAACATCGCAACCGTCAGAGTGGCGAAAACACTCATAAACAAGTCAACATTGGGAATTGCCAACAAACCCCTTATGTCACGAGACTGAATTCGCCTCTTGACTGTGACACGTTTACCAAAGGACAAGATACCTTTGCAAACTAACTCATCATAGACCATCAGAGTGACGAAAGCACTCAAAACCCCGGTCAGCACCAGTGCTTGCTAGCCCACTCTAGTGAAAAATGACCAAACTGCCCTTTGGGCCATTTTCGACATGCTTATTGAGAAAGTACCTAAGTCCTCAAAACGATAAGTCTACCCTTCCAAGATCGTCCCAAAGACGATCCGGCATGTTCAAGTGCCTTCCATTCGGTTTTAGACCAATTTCGAGACCATTCAGTCAAAATGATCATTTTGCCCCTGGGCATCCAAGTGCTTCCGGGAATCACACCGACTCTGGGTATCAAACCGGTATCCTCTCAAGAATGCTTCTTATAGTATTCTCAACCTTCCATTATCTTTCCAGATCATTCCGAGTCAATTCTGGCAAACGCGGTGCAAAAATAACCGTTTTGCCCTTAGTGGGCCGATCGCCATTTCCAATCACTCCGGCTCTAGGTATCAAACCGACACTCCCTTGGAGCACTCTGAATAGTATTTCTAACCTTCAAGTCTGCTCGTGGATTATTTCGAGTCCATTTCAGTGGTTTTTTAGTCTAGTTGACTGTTTTGCCCCTAATAGCCCGGTCGACAATTTCGACCTTGTTTTTCAAGTCCGTTACCTTTGGGACACTATTTCAAGGATTTCTACCCATTTTTGGCCTTTTGGACCATTCCCGGCCTCCTGGAACATTCTTGGATCTTCTGGAGTCACTGCTAGTGGAATCAGGCTAAAAAATGCATGATAGTCACTAGGACAGGCACCCAAATCTTCTACTTTGCGTACCAAGGGTCGAAGATACATTTCTTGCCGCCCTAAAATATTTTCTAAGTGGCTGGTGCTACTAGTAGTGGCGACAATAAGAAATGTTTCCTGGCGCCACTATAACAAGCGTCAAGTCAATTTTTTGTATATAAATACAGAGCCTCTTCCCTACGTGAAAAGGGTCGGCAATCCAGTTCTAGAAACTCTCTCTCTCGATGTACAGCCCTCAAACCCTCTTTAAACCCTAGCTTCCTTAGGCTTCCTCAAACTCTAGCCCCTTTACACTCTAACCCTAGCTTATATACACTCCCCACACACATACACAAGCCTTGAAACATCCATTGAAGACTGAAGTGCTGCAAGTTCGAAACTTTCAAAGTCCAAGAAAAGCAGAGCAAGTAAAGCAAGCAAACTGAAGAAGACACAAGGTTGATTTTCTATTTACGTTATGTGATTCCCCCCTTCTCTCTAATCTCTCCTAACTCACTTGGGTTTTCTTCTATTTTAATCCCCTATCTTCTTCCCCCCCCTTTCTTACATGTTTGAAATAAGGGAATTTTCGATTCTTGTGTAGGAAGGATGGTTGAAAGTCACTGTGTTGGGGGCTTTCCTCTAATCCAACTTTAGACCATATGGATTCGGCCCCCTTGATTATATGGTGAAGCCTAAATCTTGTATGTTCATGACCCTACTTGCAATGTGCATCTCATACTCATACATCTTTTTAAAATCGTTTTCTAAACTTGTTTTCAAAAATTTGCATCAAAATCTCTTTTAAAACTTGCGTTAAAATCTTCTTCTTCCAAATATGTTTTCAAAAACTACAATTTTAAGATGATTCTAACTACTTTATGATTAGGGTTATTTTAGGAAAGTGTTACATGAGTTTTTGGTGTAAACCCTAAATTGTTTTTGTCAAAATCACAATCTTAAGGTGATTCTAGCCATTCCACAGTTAGGGTTGCTTTAGGAAAGTGTTATATTTAATGAAACCAATATGGTCCATATTTTATCATCCTTGTTGTTTTCAAAATTACGATCCTAAAATAGTTCTAATCTTCTTATGGTTAGAATCGTTTTAGGAAAGTAAGATATTTTTAGAAGCTTGCAAAAGTCCACATTCAAACCCCTTTCCAAATTGCTTTTTAAACCTACTTTCCAAAACCTCTTTTTAAATTCTCTCCAAAATCTGTTTTCAAATCCACTCTCTAAAACCTCTTTTCTAATATGTTTTCTAAAAACTTCCTCCAATCTCTTTTACGAAATTGCTTTCTAAAAATTCCCTTCAAATCTCCCTCCTAAAAATCCTCTTTTTCAAAAGTCCTACTTTTCAAAATCTCTTTTTCTTGGAATCTAAGTCAAGTCTTAGAATCCATGATTAGGAAACCCTATTCTTGACTTCCTATTTTTGTCCTAAAATCTAGGTTTCCAAAACCTCCTCTTTACATCCAAATCATAGATTTCTAAAATTCTAGTTTCTACATCAAACTCCTAGGTTTCCTAAACCTTTTTTTCATGTCAAATCATATTTTCTAAATCCAAGTTTTTCAAATCTCATCCTTTCCAATTCCATGTTAAATTTAGTTCTCCAACTTAGGAAACCAAATCAAATCCTCCGTTTTTTAAAGCAAAATCAAGTGATCTCTTTTTGGAAATAGAAATCAAATCTTTCTTAATTCAATCATTTTCTAATTCTAAGCTTTCCTAATGTTAAACTTTTCCAAATTTCAACTTTCTAAGTCTTAATTTTTCAAAACTTTTCTTAAATTCAAAACTTTCCAATTCCAAGTCTTTTCAAAATTCTAAGACTTTTTAAATTTCAAATATTTCTTAATTCAAAACTTTTCTAAGTTAAAGTTTTCTAAATTCAAAACTTTCTTAAGTTGAAACTTTCTAAATTCAAAACTTTCCTAAAATGAAACTTTCCTAATTTAGCACGTTCCTAAAATGAAACTTTCCTAAGTTCGAACCTTCCAAATTCTAAAGCTTTCCAAAGTCTAATCTTCCCTAAACAATAACTTTTCTAAATCTATTCCAAGTCAAAATTTTCAAATCAAATCAAATTTCTTTTCAAAATCTTCTTCAAAATCCAACTTTCCTTAAATCGAACATTTCGTAATTCAAATCTTTCTTAATTCAAACATTTCCTAAATCCAACTTTCTAAAATTAAACTTTTCAAATCAAAATCAAATCTTTTTCTAATTCAACTACATGTTTCAATCTTAGGTTACTTAAATCCTAGGAGACCTAAACCCTAGTCGAACCCTAACCTTTAGAGTTAGGAAGCTTCAACCGTTTTCTAAAAATCTTTTCTAAACCAAGATGGTTTTCTAAATTTAAACTTCAAAATGTTTTCAAAACTCACCCCTATCTTTCCAAATCTAGTTTAGGTTATCTTTCAAGGGTCAAATCCTCTTTCAAGTTCAATTCTAGTTCTAAGTTCAATCTTGATTTCAAATCTTCTATTCTTTTCAAATCAAATCTCTTTTCCAAATCAAACTCTTTTTCTAATCAAATATTTTCGAATCAAATTATTCAAAAACATAAAAATGTTTATTTTCAATCGGACTCTTGTTCGAACTATGATTGACGTGATTCTCAAAAAGTGATATGTAGGCAACCTTCATGGGTGCGGTCATAACCTTTTTTAAACTTTCAATTTCATAACTCTTCTTAAGTTTCTAATTCCATAACTATTTTCAAGTTTCCAATTCTATGACCTATTTCAAGTTTCTGAATCTAAAATCTATCTTTAAATCTTCAATTTCAATTGTTAAAACTTTTCTTTCCCATTTCAAATCAAGTCTTTCTTTCAAATCTATTTTCAAAATCGAATTCTTTTCTTTTCTTGCATATGATGCATCATGTAGTTTTCTCTAAAATGAATAGTTCTGGACATTTATTTAATCAAAGACTTTGAATGAGTGAATTTAGGGTGAATAGACATGTAGGTACCACAAGGGCGGGGTAGGGTGATGGTTTAGTACATCTTCTCTACACGTAACTAATCTCCAAACCTAGATCACTGTTTTCAAAGACAAAAAACAAAGTCATTTTTCAAAAAGGGCTTAAATATTCCAAAGGTTGCCAAACAACCTATTTTTTAAAAAACCCTCTCTCTCGAGGAATTTCAAAATCTTTTCAAAAACTCTAAGTGTAATCTTCAGATTATATTTAGTTTTAAGTGACCTAACTCACCTTAATCAAGTAAGGTGGCGATTCCAAACTTTTTCCAAAAGCCCTTAATCAAATCAATTTTTATTCAAACCTAGTCGTAGTCGTCCTTCTAGGAGGATGAGTTCTAACGAGAGAGTACTGTATTTTTTTCTTTTTCGGGGGTGAAAAATCAGGGCGCGACAAAGCTACCGCCCCATCATTCCAAAGCCCTTTGTGGGTCACACCAACTTCAAAATCTCTCATGGTGTATTTTAAAACGATTGAGGTCAACAAGATCTTTGCCATGTTCTCGACCTTATGTTCAAATTGACGAATTTTCAAATTTATTTTCAGTTACATTATTGTAGCTAAGCCCAACAGTTGTGCTTTCCATGTCTTCATGTTGTTTCTGATGTCCATTACCAAATGACTTGTCATTTTTTTTTCGGTAAATATTTTTGAAAATATGCTATAGGTAGTGGTGACTTTGGTTGTATTTCTTCATTTCAGTTTTGAATCAATGAAATTTCCTCTTCGAGGTTATAGCTTTGCATATTTTTCTCATCTACGCTACTTACAATTTTTGCACAATATACTGCTTGCCTATTTTTCCCCCCCACTCTATGTCCTTACAGAACTTCACATATTATGGGTAGTACATTGACAGATTTACCTTGCTTTTCCATTGTTTCACAAGCTTACCTTGCTTTTATCAAGTTATCAATTCTTGCAGTTCCCACGTAGGTAATTTTTTCCTTTTGTTTTCTGGTCAGCTGCACACAATCTGAAGGCCTTATTTTATATCTGTTTGTTTACCTTTCAAAGGAAGTTTCTGTAAGTGGGTTCATTATCCTATTATGTACTAAAGTTCTGCACTCATATAGGTTGCTCGCCCTTCTTTTTGGTGAACTCTATGTTAATTTATTGAATACCATGATTTATCCATGTAATGTACTAATCTGAAGTGAATTGTGAATGATATAATAGTAAATTTTATCTGCCTAAACAATTGTTGTCAATGTGATGTTCCATTGCCACATTTTTTTTAGATTGTATTTTGTTCATTATAGCCAGAAGGAAATTCTCAAGTCCATGAGATTGATTGAAATTTTTTTTGTCTTTCTAGAATCTACACATATTGTATTGAAGAACAAAAGACAAGACCCTGGGAGGCATATCATTTTCAATTTTTTTATTGTATAATAAGTTCTTTGTTTTCATTTCTGTAGTACGTTATATCAATACAATTGCTTTTCATGATGTTAGGCAATGGCTAGTCCCAATGAGAGTGGTGTACAACCCATGGTCAATGCTGACCTGGTTGAGGTTGACAATGACCCCCAAGGTCCATGGACTGCTAAGGCAGAGGCCATGTTTGTTGAACTCATGGAAGATGAGGTCAAGAGAAGTAGCAAGGAAATTGGAATATTCACAAAACCAGTGTGGAATCGAATTAAAAAAATTTGTCAAAAGGCATGAAATATGAGCACACTCATGGTTAGTTGTGTAACGAGTACAATGGGTTCAAAATTCTTTACACTGCCTTTAAAAAGTTGTTGGAGAAAATTGGCATTGCATATGATCCTAGGACCAACATGCTTGCTGCAGATGATGAATGGTGGGAGAGGGATGCATCCTTAGGTGCAAATGTCCTTGTAGGTTAGTAGATATGCGAGTGGATTCAAAAAGAAGGGATTCATCCACTACGATGCACTATGTCACATCTTTAGCACCACACACGCATACGAGAAGAAAGCTCGCCCTTCCACCCAACCACATTCTAGGACTGACGGTAGTGATGACCCTGCACATTACTTGGAGAAGGATGACAGTGATGACCATATCAACCCAACTCCCAGTGCTAAGAGTAAGGCGTCAATCTCAAGCAATAAAAGGCATGGGAAAAAGGATACATTTTCTACCCAACTTGGGGATGCAATTAGATCTTTTACTGATAGCCAAAGGAGGAAGTATGAGTATATGGATTTTAGTAGGTCAACCTCATCCTCAGGTGGAGGTTTAGGTGCAGATTACATGTCTACTGGTGTAGGTGCAACTTCTGCAGGGGCTACCTCTACAGCTCCACAGTTTTCCAGTCCTCTGAAGTCCGTCATGAAAGATTGTGTCAATGCATTGACAGCACTTGAGGATATTGACGGACTTCAATTCACCAAGGCATTGAACAAGCTCCGTGAAGATGAGTTGATAAGGGAAATTTTTGTAGAACTGACTGAAAGTAGGAAGAGGGATTGGGTTCTTGACTCAGCCTCCAAATGTATACTCGAGATAACCCAAGTGTAGGACGGTAGAGTAGTATAACTCGTAAGTACTAGGTCAATCCACAGGGAGCAAATTACATAAAACCATAAGCACTAAAACACTACTCTCAGTTGCTCACAAAAACCTTACGACTTGCTTCTAAAAGGGAAAGAAAAATTTGATTATTTTGAGATGGTATAATTGTCTAAACTAATTCAAACTCAAGAGTAATTAATTGAAATCAATGTAGGTTTTAACTATTAATAAAAAGGTCTCGGGATCATCCACTCCAATCAATTGCATCTTTTGGAATTCCAAAGGAGATATTTCGATAACTCAAACCCTTCGACTACGTCGCGAATCTCGGGTTTGGAATATTTAGCGGTAAAAACAAATATCCTTCAAAACTTCAACTCCTAGAATGATTCAGGTTGTTTTAATCAAGAACGAGTACCATCGATTTATGCAGCGCATATACTGAATATAAATTCATGCATAAACGTTACCGAACATAATCAAACGTCTAGGTTTTCGAAAGTTCTAGAGCGAAGAAGATGAAGAGAGAAAAACTAGAAGATTTAACTTTAAAGCCAAAACATACCTCCTTCATTCATCCAAAACATTCAATTGATCTTCGCTTTTGATCCCGAGATTAAGAAGTTTAGTTATTCATATTCATAATGTAAAAACCAAGTTGCATAAACATAAATTGAATATAATGATTGCAAACCTAAGAATCTGATTACAGGAATTGTGAACAACTGTGAAAAACCTTAAAATAAACTAGAAGAATTTATGTATCTACAGCTGCTGCTACCTAAAACACTGTTAAAAATCGCAAACCCTAACATACATAACAATCCTAGCTTATACAACCTTCCAAGTTTTTGTAGAATCGTGCAACCGTTCGAATGCTTGGGTCACCATTTGAATGTCACGGAAGACCATTCAAACACTGCGTCGAATGCACTTCGAACGGGAAAACCTGCACTCTGACTCTATCGAAGGCACTTCGAACCTAAACTTGATGTGAGACCGTTTGACGTATCGTTCGAATGCTCTTGTATACCGTTCGAATACATTTCTATACCGTTCGAACGCCCTTCGAACGGTATAGAAATGTATTATAAACAAATTATCCCTTCTAATTTATAAACGAATTAGGATTAAAAATAACACAATTAAACATATTATAAACTAACAGTTAGCTAATTAAGACATGTGGATTGCACTTTTAGAGTACAATCATACCCCTCAACTAAGCTTTTGCTAGTCCCTAGTAAAATATTAAAACCAAAAATATATCTCTACTTTCGTGGAAGTCACGAGTGCATTTAGCATATGCACCAAGCCCTTATACCCTTAGGTTACCCTTAGTGGACGAGTGGTGTCTCGTGAGGGCTTACAGTGATGAACACCCACAAGCATCTATTCATGCAATGCGGATATGATAGTACAAACATATGAAGCCTATATTAACCTCCTTCAAGTCACTCTCAATCCACCTAAACCATAATCCAATGCAAGGTAAAGGAATAAAAGCATTAAAGAAAGGAAATTACATTAAAATGTACTACCCATAGTATGTAACTTTAATGTCTCAAACTCACACATTTATATCCTTTACGCTTCGATCCAAATCTCACTAGGCATACCCTCAATTATGAACATGAACACTCAGGGTCCCTCAATGGAAAGTTCATTATAAGAGTAAATGTACTAGATATGCAAGTAGAATAATCCCAATCAACAAAGACCAATAAGCTATAGGTGTATCAACTTGGCATAGCTTCATGAAAGAATATTTACTTTTTAGCACCATTAGAGAATTGACATTGATAACTTATACACAATTGAATTAAAGATTCATGTAATTTCGGATATTGCAGCCATATAGATGATGAGTGAAAGAAGAGCCATGTAAAAAGATAGAAAGCGGTAATAGATTTCAGCATATGTATGCGCACTACACATGATGATCAATGAATATACACCCTCCACTTCTAACTTTTGAATAACTTTCAAACTCTTTTTTTTTTTTTTTCATCTTCCTTCACTTCTTTTTCCCATTTGGAATTTTTTTCTTCTTCTTTTTTTTTTTCTCTTCTGTTCTTTTCTTTGCTTTTCTTTTCAACTCCATACACTTTCAACTTTACAAAAATATAAGCAATGCACCAATTCTGGAATTTAGCATTGACACCCTTTTAAGTTCATGTGTATACAAATATTAAGAAAGAAATATAGACATGAATAGCTCAATGGAATGAAATGGCCTTTACTTTTATAATCCGAAAACCACATCAAATCAAAACTTCAAGAGTGTATAAGATGTCAATAATTCCAATTAATATTCAACATGTAAACCAAAATCAAGCATAATGAAACTATTCAATGAATAGAGATTAATAAAATAACCTAGAGTAAATGCATATCACTTTCAAAAGGCGATAAATAAGCTCTAATACTCACAAGGTATAAAATTTTTTCCTTATAAGGACATGAATGCACAAGAAAGAAACATAAAAATATCATACAACTGATTGTGCATAACAGTGTAAACTCTCTTTTATAACAAGTTTATGCCAAAAACTTGTATTGTATCACAGATATAAAGGTGAATCGATTATAACTCAAATTTAGTCTAATGCACGACTCAAATATCCTTAACATTATAATCACATTAGCATGAATATAACTATGGTCTCCACTAGAAATCCTCTCTAACACATCCATCATAAATAAGAACTCATCAATGTAAATACTGATAAATGTGCTAAAGATACAAACTATGATAGCCCAACCCTAAGATACTCAAACCTATACCGAAGAACTCAAGTGTCTGAAAAGTAATCAACATATTGCTACACCTGAGACTAATCCATAAAACATGACAAGGTTTGAAGTATAATAAACAAGGATAACAAAATATCAGAACATGAACCAAAATAACACAAAACATGTATCCATTAATGTGCAAAAATGAGTTTTAGATACAAAAGATAATATGAACATGAACAATCATAATATCTAAACTCTACCCCTCGTCATTCTCGTCATCCCCAACTGGCGGTGGATGCAACCGATGATCCAAATGCCGAACTAACACCATCGTCTGATCAAGGGTGGTTTGTTGGGCACGGATCCGACCCTCTAACATCATAACATGATCAATATGCTGCGCTTGCATAACTATTCTCTTGACCAAGGCAGCCTCAACCCGCTCAAGCACAAGTCCCTGCTGTACAAGGGTTTGACTCTGCTACTTTAAAATAACCCCATGGGTTGCCAGAGTCTGAGACTGCTGCTCAAGTCTCTCCAACAAAAGTTGCATACTCGGTACCTGACCCTACTGCTCCTTTGGCTGCTATGCAGGCTTAGCTCCTTTTGCCTGCTGCTTTGGTGGCTGCTCTGGTGGAGGAGGTAAATGTCCCTTCGAACGTCTAACGCTCGACGCATCAATAGCCGACAACTGCTGCACCCGAAGTAATCCTGGGATAATACTGACCCCAGCCTCCTCTATCACAAAAGTGGGCAGACAACCAAAAAGAATGACCCCCTGCGCTCTAGGAAATGCATACTCAGTGTATAATGCCATAAACATGAATCTTGGCAGATCGATCGACCACTGAATACTTATGGCCTAAAGAAGAGCTGCTCTCGCCCGACTTACCTCAGTGTGATGCGTAATCGGAAAAAGCGAGTGGGATGAGAACAAAACTAATGGTCGGTAACGTGGTGTAAGCACTCTCACAGGCAACTATCGTTTACCCACCCAATGTGTCCCCTCAATGCATCCCTCATCGGATATAACATCAAAATCTGGTGCCCCCTCAGCTGGGTAACTAAATCGCGCCTCAACAACTCTAGGTAGCTGATATACCTAGGTGAACGTGTTCGGAGTAATCCTAACCTGATGCCTTCTCACCCACGACTCAATCACCTTCTACATCGGAGTGGTAATAGCCCTACGGATGTTCGCTATGAACTCGGCGATCAGCATGAACACACACGACCCCTGGAAGCGAGCCAATGGAGCCCACTGTCTCCTAACAAACTCCTCCTCCTAAAGTATGGAGAACGAACTCTCGCTCTCTAAGGAACCCTCTCACGCTCCAAGTCTTAGTAAAAGTATATGAGGCGGCCTCACTAATGAATCTCTCAACATCATATGCTAGGGGAGGCGATAGTGCCGCTCCTCGGCCTCTACCACTACCAGCTCTACCACCCTGGCCAGCTTGACCAACCATGACTATGCAGGTAGCTAAAATGCAAAACTACTTTAAGAATATAAAATAGTACACGAGAAAGGCTCAAGAGTAGTACCTAAGGCAAGAATAGATGATGGAGCGCGAATGCAGACTCGTGCTCGAGCTTTGGCAGGGCCTTGCTAACTCAGCAACTCCGAAAACACTTAATTTCTCACTAATTTGATGTCTGAAATGGGTTTGAACTCAACTTCGAATGCCCCTATTTATAAAAACTGGGAACCCATTCGATGGTCGTTCGAATGCTTATTAAAACACCATCGTTCAAACGACTTTTCAACGGTCCCGTTCGAACGCACTCACCACCGTTCGAACGATCAGCCTGGAATTCAACTCAACAGAACACAAAACAAAACAAAAACTAACAAAAATCACACAAAACAAAACAAAAAAAAACACCTTAACATTAACACAGAGCAAAAACACAGAGCTCTCCCCCCCCCAACTAAAGCTAGGCCAAGTCCTCGAGGCCTTAGAACATAAGTAAACAGAGGGAAAAACAAACTCATGATCCATAATAATATTATCCATGTAAAGTATTAAGATCAAAGGTTATACACATCCACAATATGATAGAAAATAAAACAAAAGACAACTACTAAAGACAACTAAACCAATTCCCTACACATTAGAAAGCTCAAGAAAAACCATAGAGTCAAAACTAAATAGTATCACGAGACTTAAGCGCCTTAATCTCCGCCTTTAACTCCTAAATCTAAGAGTGCAAATCCTCAAGAGAATGAGATGACTCGTTAGCTGTTGGTGGTCGGTCAAAGGAAATGTCTACCCCAAAAATTGGAGAGCCAGAGTACTGAATAGTATCGACAGACAAAATAGAAACTCGGGCAGCTCTTAGGAACTCGTCGATCAAAAGACCAAAAGACATAGGATTATAGGATAAACAAGACTCCGCAATGGCCTTCAAGATAAGATTCGGAAGGTCAATAGCATACCCCTTACCAATAATCTACAACCACACACAACGGGAGCAGTGTACAGTCGTGACAGAGCGCTTTTTAGGAATAATATTGATGGCAACTATTAAGTTTAGGATCCGGTATTTACGCTTCAAAGATGCCACTGGAATGGTAGACTCCTGTCACGGAACAGAGGTAAACTGGAGTTCCAAGAGCAGTTCCTCACTAGTAGGCGGAAAAGAAGGGAATGGTAGATAATCTGGATGACAAGTGGATGGTCTGCGTAGAAGACGACAAACATCCTCTTTGGCAATAGTGATGTCTAGTCCCTCACAGTAGAGGTCAAGATAAGCTCAGGCTTTGAGGAATGAGACAAATAAGCATAAAACTCCTAAACCATATCAACATGAACAACCCCTTCTCTGACAAGCATATGGAGCCATCCCCTATGAATGAAATTAACACGCAAAAGATCATCCGCAAACTCTGACAAATGAACACGACGGTCGATAAGGACCTCACGACCATGGAAATTGGCCATGAACATGTCTCTCTCCCATGAATTAGCAAATCGCTCAACTTCCATCCGACTTCGTTTATGACCTCTTTTTGGATAACTTGGTTCCAAGAGATGCCATTATACGTGCTTAAGGAATGATAAGGAAACTGGTCAAGAAAAACCTAAAACAAAACAAAACAACCCAAAACAAAGAAACACAAGACTCAATAAAAAGAAAAGAAAATTAAAATAAAATAGAGCAAACTAAAATAAAACAACCGAAAGACTCTAAAAAGATGAAAACAAAATAGTAGAATTAGTGATAATAGTCTACAGAAAAATATAAAATTTACAAATCATTGACTGGAAGGCGACTAAAAATTAAGAGGGGGTGGATCATCGAGATCCACATATTCGACCTTACCCACGAAATTCTTAATGTAGGGCTTCAAACGATGCCCATTAACTTTAAAAGCATTTCCATTTGTAGGGTTCTTAATTTCAATTGCACCATAAGATGTGACACTGCGCACCACAAATGGTCCTGACCAACGACTCTGAAACTTTCTCGGAAACAAATGTAGCCAAGAACTATATAACAGGACTCTTTGACCTACTTTAAAAGATCTGCGTAGAATGTGTTAGTCGTGTACTGACTTCATCTTCGCTTTAGAGATCTTAGAGTTCTCATAGGCATCATTTCTAATCTCCTTTAGTTCATTGAGTTGTAATTGTTATAAAGGACTCGCCTAATCTAGACTCATGTTAAATTGGTGGATTGCCCAATACGTCTTATATTCTATTTCAATTGGAAGGTGGCACGCCTTCCCGTACACAAGTCCATACGGAGATAAACTTAGAATGGTCTTATATGTAGTCCTATATTCCCATAATGCATTCACTAATCTCAAGGACCAATCCTTTCGATTAGGGTTGACGATTTTCTTGAGGACTTGTGTAATCTTCCTATTCACTAACTCAACTTGGCCTTGTGTTTGGAGGTGATAAGGTGTACCAACCTTATGAATCACCTTATACTTTCTCATTAAAAGACCTACGGGTCGGTTACAGAAGTGGGAGCTACCATCACTGATGATAGCTCGAGCATACCAAATCTAAAGAAAATGTACTCTTTTAGAAACTTGACCACAATAACATGGTTGTTGGTACGCGACGAGTGTAAGCACCCCATTTTTTATCGCTCGGCAGTCTACACTCCGTCCATACTTGTTTTCAAGTCATTGTGGGCATATTTCAATCAAAACCAATTCTTTAGGTCCAAATTTCGTCTTTCCATCGCTTCGCGGGCCTGTCAGGCCCAAATAGAGGCAAAATGACCAAAATGCCCTTAGGGGCATTGTCCTTTCCTTTCCGTTTCCAATCCCTCTCTCGAGACAGTTTATTCCTCGAGACGGTTCCAATCTAGGCACGTCTCCTCGGAGACGGTAAGACCCCTTTCCAATCCCACTCTCGAGACAGTTTATTCCTCGAGATGGTCCCAATCCAGGCACGTCTCTTTGAAGACGGTAAGACCCCTTTCCAATCCCACTCTCGAGACAGTTTATTCCTCGAGACGGTTCCACTCCAGGCACGTCTCTTCGGAGACGGTAAGACCCCTTTCCAATCCCACTCTCGAGACAGTTTATTCCTCGAGACGGTTCCAATCCAGGCACGTCCCTTCGGAGACGGTAAGTCCCCTTTTCAATCCCTCTCTCGAGACAGTTTATTCCTCGAGACGGTCCGAGTAGCGAAACTACTCAAAAAACCGTTAGAGTAGCGGAAATACTCACAAATAGGTCGATATAGGGAATTGACAACAAACCCCTGTGTCACGACGACCACCGTTAAAGTGGCAGAAACACTCAGAACCCAGGTCAACACCAGTGTTTGTTAACTCACTTTGGTGAAAAATGACCAAACTGTCCTTTGGATCTTTTCTGAGACTTTTCGGTCAAGATGACCATTTTGCCCCTAGGCATCTGAATGCCCCGGGAACCACACCGGCTCTGGGTATCAAACCGGTAATGTCCTGAGAATACTTTTTATAGTATTCTCAACCTTCCTTTACCTTTTCGGATCATTCCGAGTCAGTTCCGGTCAACCTGATACAAAATGACCGTTTTGCCCTTAGTGGGTCGGTTTCCTTCTTTGACGACACCGACTCTGGGTATCAAACCGGTAACCTCCTGAGACTACTTTTTATAGTGTTCTCAACCTTTCTTTACCTTTCCGGGTCATTCCGAGTCAGTTCCGGCAAACCCGGCACAAAATGACCGTTTTGCCCCTGGTGGGCCGGTCTCCTTTTCCGACCACGCCGGCTCTGGGAATCAAACCGAAAATCTCTGGGAACATTCTAAATAATGTTTCCAGATCCCAAGTCTTCTTCCAGGACAGTCCGAGTCTGTCCCGGTAGTTTCCTGGTCCGATTGACCGTTTTGCCCCTAAGGGCCCGGTCAACCTTTCCGACCCATTTTGTCCTCACTTTTCAAGTCAAATACCTCCAGGACACTATTTTAAGTGTTCCTGCTCCTTTCCGGCCTTCCGGGTAATTCCCGACTCCTCCAAATCATTCCCAGACTTTCCGGAGTCACTCCTAGTGAAGCTAGGCTAAAAATTGCATGGTAGTCACTAGTACAGGCGCCCAAATCTAGTCAAAGATACGTTGCTTGCCGACCTTAATAGTTTCCTAATTGGCTGGCGCCACTCTTAGTGGCGCCAGAAGGAATTTTGGCTTGGCGCCACTGCAACAGGCGCCAGTGTATTCCTCCCTCTACAAATACAGAGCCTCATTCAACGTGAAGGGGGTCTGCAAACTTAACCTAAAAATCATATATTTTGATATACAGAGCTCAAGCATCTCCAAAACCCTAGTTTCCTTAGGTTCTCCAAACCCTAGCCACCCTACACAAACCCTAGCCTCCTATACACTTATACACTAGCCTTCAACCATCCTTTGAAGACTTGAAGAGCTGCAATCCAAAGCTTGAAGACAACTCTTGAAGACTGAAGGTGAAGATCAAGACAAAGATCGAAGACCGAAGATTGAAGACAAGCAAGGCGCACAAAATAAAGAGGACATACGGTAGGCTTTCTATTTAAATTTTTGCACTTTTCCCCTCTCTCCTCTCTCTCCTAACCCACTTGGGTTTTCTCTATTTTAATCCCCCATCTCTTTCCCCCCCTTTCTTTGCATGCTTGAAACAAGGGGATTCCCGGTCCATGTGTAGGATTGGGCTATTGGAGGGTTACCGTGTCGGGGGCTTTCTTCTAGTCTAACCAAAGACCACGTGGGTCCGGCCCCCTTGATTATGTGGTGAAGCTTTAGCCTTGTATGTTCACGACCCCAAATTGCATTGTGCATATCATAATCTTGCATCTTCCAATATCCGTTTTCAAAGTTGTTTTCAAAATCTTTTTCAAACTTGTTTTCAACATTGCATCAAAATTTCTTTTTTAAAAATTTGTTTTCAAAACCACAATTCTAGGGTGATTCTAGCCTTTCCATGGCTAGGGTTGCTTTTGGAAAGTGTTACATTAAAAGTGACATTTTTGGTCTATATTTTCAAATCTTATTGTTTTCGAAAACCACTTTCTTAAAGTGGTTCTAGCCCTCTTATGGTTAGAATCGCTTTAGGAAAGTGAGACGTTTTCATACTTTCCAAAACTCTCTCTCTTCAAAAATCTCTTCCTAAAAATCTCTTTTCAACATATTTTCCTAAAACTCTCCTCTTCAAAATTGTTTTTAAAAACTCCCTTCCAAAATCTATTTTTCAAAACTCTCTTTTTCAACTCCTCTCCAAAATCTTTTCCTCAAAATTCACTTTCTAAAAACACTCCCTAGATTCACCTTCCTAAAAACTCTCTCCAAAAACCTTTCTAAAAAACTTTCTTTCCAAAATCTTCCTTCTAGAAATTTCCTCTGTAGGATTTTCCTTCTAAAATTTACGTTTCTCAAAACACACTTTCCAAAACTCTTTCTCTTTAAAATCTTTTTCCAAAAACTCCCTCTTCAAATTCATTTTTCAAAACTTCCTCCCTAGGATTCCCTTCTAGAAAAACCTTCGTTTCCCAAAAATGCACTTTCTAAAAACTCTTTCCTTAGAGCCCAAGTCAAGCCCTAGAACCCGTAATTAGGAAACCCTAATTTTCTTCCAAAAAATATGGTTTTCAAACTTTGCCCCAAACCTAGGTTTCTAAAACCTCTTGTTTTCACATCCAAACTATACATGTTTCCAAAACCTATTTTCTACGTCAAAACTATAATTTTTCAAAACTAGGGTTTCTAGAATCTCCTTTTCTAAATCCTTGCCAAATCCTACCTTCCCTTTAGGAAACCGAATCAAATCTCCCCGTTTAAGAAACTAGATCCCATCCTCCGTTTTTGGAAACAAAATCAAATCTTTTCTTTTAAAGACCAAATCTAATCCCTTCCAAATCCAAATCTTTCCTAATTCAAATCCTTCCTAAACTTCCACTTTCCTAAATCTTAAGTTTCCAAAAACTTGAACATAAAAATCTTTCCTAATTCAACCATTTCCTAATTCTACCTTCTTTTCAAATCTTAACTTTTCAAACCTAAGTTTTCAAACTTTTCCTAAACTCAAACCTTTCCTAATTTCAAGACTTTCTAAAATTCAAACTCTAAAACTTTCTAAATCCTAAACTTTCTAAATTTCAAATCTTTCTAAAATCAAAACTTTCTAAATTTGAAACTTTCTCAAGTTAAATCTTTCTAACCCTAAATCTTTTCAAATTCTAAACTTTCCAAAACTTCAACATCTTTCCAAGTCTAAGACTTTTCTAAACTCAAAACTTTCTTAATTTAAACATTTCCTAAATTGAAAACTTTCCTTTTTCAAACTTTTCCCAAAACGAAACTTTTTTATTTTCAAAACTTCCTTTGTTTTCAAAACTTTCCAAATTCAAAACTTCCCTTTTTCAAACATTCCAAAATTCAAAACTTTCCTAATTTGAAACTTTCCAAATTCTAAGCCTTTCTTAAACTAGACTTTTCCTAATTTAAAACATTTTTAGATTCAAAACTTTCCGATTTTCAAAACTTTCCTAATTTGGGAACTTTCTTAATCTTAAAACCTTTCCTTTTTCGAAAACTTTCTAAACTCGAAACTTTTCCAATTTTCAAAACTTCCTTATTTCAAAAAATTTCCTAATTTGAAAACTTTCTTAAACCTAAAACTTTCTTAATTCAAAACTTTCCTAAAATTGAAACATTCCAAATTCAAAGCTTTCCTAAGTTGAAACTTTCCTAATTCTAAAACCTTCCTAAATCGAACCTTTCCTAATTCAAACATTTCCCTAAATCCAACCTTCCCTAATTTCCTAAACCTTCCAAGTCAAGTCAAATATTTTCTAAGTCTCTTCTCTTTCCTAAGTCTAGGTTTCCTAAAACCAAGTCTTTCCAAAATCAATCTTTCCAAAGCAAGTCCAATCTTTGCAATTTCAATTTCCGATCTCCTCTTTTAATCTCAAATCAAATCCAATTTTCAATTCAATCTCTTTCTTCAAATCAACTCTTCTATTTTCAATCGGACTCCGGTCCGAACTACGGCTGATCTGATTCCTCCAAAGGGATACGTAGGCAACCTTCATAGGTGCGGTCACAATACTTTTCAAACTTTCAATTCCACCCTCATGGGTGCGGTTTTCAAAATCTTTTCAAATCTCAAATTCCCATCTACTTTCAAACTTCCAATTTCAAATTTCTATTTCCAAATGTTCAACTTTCCAATTTCAATTCTATCTTTTCAAATCTATTTTCAAATCATATTCTTTTCAAATTTATTTCCAAATTTATTTTTCAATTCTCCTAACTTGCACTTGCATACCATGCATCATGTTAGTTTTCAAGCATTGTTTTTCAAAGTGGATAGGATTGGACATGGGTTAATTAAAGACTCTCATAGGTGAATCTAGGGTAGATTGACATGTAGGTACCGAAAGGGCGGGGTAGGGTGATAGCTTAGTGCGTCTTCCCTACACGTAACCAACCTCTGAACCTAAAATCACTGTTTTCAAAGACCAAAAGGAGTTATTTTTCAAAAGGGCTAAACGTTTTCCAAAGGTTGCCAAACAACCCGTTTTCCTAAAAAAACCCTCTCTTGAGGAGATATTTTCAAAATCGTTTTTCAAAAACCCTAAGTGTAGCCTTCGGATTATGCTTAGTTTTTAGGTGACCTAACTCACCTTAATCAAGTTAGGTGGCGACTCTGAATCTTTTTCAAAAGCCCTTTATTCAAACCTATTTTTCTATTCAAACCTAGTCGCACTCATTCTTCTAGGAGGGTGAGTTCTAACGAGACAGTACAGTGTTTTTCCCACTTGTGTGTGTATTCCTCGAGTGCGAAAAATCTGGGCGCGACAACGAGTTGGCTTCTACCCATTTGGATACGTAGTCTACGGCCATTAAAACGTAAAGATAGCCATACGAATTAGGAAACGGACCCATAAAATCAATACCCCAGCAATCAAAGACTTCTAGAATAATAATAGGGGTAAAAGGCATCATGTGCCTCCGAGATAGACTTCTTAACCGTTGACATCTATTGCAAGATGTGCAAAAAGTATGGACATCTTAGAACAAGGTGGGCCAATAGAAACCGCTTTGCAAAATCTTTGCAGCAGTTTTACATGATGAAAAATGCCCACCACATGCCTGTGAATGACAAAACTCTATTATGATTTTTACCTTAGTGTCGGGAACACATCGACGAACAATTTGATCGGGGCAGTATTTGAACAAGTAGGGATCTTCCCAAGAGAAATACCTTACATTCCTAAAGAACTTCTTCTTATCGATACTAGACCAATGTGATGGTATTCTACTAGTGACTAAGAAATTTGCAATGTCAACATACCACGAGGTCATTGTGCTTGTATGTGCAGTGATTTGAAATAGCTGCTCATCCGAAAATGTTCGTTAATTGGAAGGGGGTCTAAGGTTTCCCCATCAGTAGGGAGCCACGATAAATGATCAGCTACTATGTTTTCAACCCCTTTCTTATCCTTAATCTCAATATGGAACTCTTGTAACAGGAAAATCCACCGGATGAGTCGGGGTTTCGCATCGGATTTACTTAGGAGGTACTTAAGTGCAGAGCGATCAGTGTAGATGATAACAAATGATCCAACTAAGTACGACCTAAACTTATCCAATGCAAAAACCACGTCAATGAGCTCTTTTTCTGTGGTGGTGTAGTTTAATTGGGCCTCATTAAGGGTTTTGCTTGCATAATATATCACGTAAGGTTTCTTATCGACCCTTTACCTTAACATTGCCCCCACCGTATAGTCACTTGCATTGCACATTAGCTCGAAAGGTAAAGACCAATCGGGCACCCTAATAATCGGTGCAGTGGTGAGAAGCCCTTTTAGTTTATCAAAGGCTTTTTGGCATTGAGATGTCCACTCAAATGACATATCTTGTGAAAGAAGGTGGCATAAAGGTCTCGAAATCGCACTAAACCCTTCAATAAAGCGCTGCTAAAATCCGGCGTGCCCAAGGAAAGACCTAATATCTTTGACATTCGTAGGATTAGGAAGACGTTGGATTAACTCTACTTTGGCTTAGTCTACCTCTATCCCCTTGTTAGACACTATGTGTCCAAGAACTATGCCTTGTATCACCATAAAGTGACACTTCTCCTAGTTAAGCATTAAGTTGCTCTTTTCACATCTTTTTAAAACTCTTTCTAGGTGTCCTAGACAAGCCTCAAAAGTGTCCCCATAAACTAAGAAGTCATCCATGAACACCTTAAGGATCTTCTTCACCATGTCGCTGAAAATAGACATCATACACCTTTAAAAAGTGGCCGGTACATTGCATAGGCCAAAGGGCATTCTTTTATATGCATAAGTGCCAAAAGGGCACGTGAAAGTAGTCTTATCCTGGTCCTTTAGTGCGACCTCTATTTGGTTATAGCAGGAATAACCATCTAGGAAACGGTAAAATGCTCGGCCTGCTACCCGTTCTAGGACTTGGTCCAAGAACGAAAGTGGGAAGTGGCCTTTCCTAGTGGCTGCATTGAGTTTACGGTAGTCTATGCACATTCTTCAACCTGTTTGAATCCTAGTAGGAACTAGTTCATTCAGCTCATTCTTCATTACTGTAACTCCCAACTTTTTAGGGACAACTTGGGTTAGGCTAACCCATTTAGATTAAAAAATGGGGGTATATGATACTCGCATCGAGAAGCTTCAGTACTTCTCCCCCAACTACCTCTTTCATATTCGAGTTCAAACGTCTTTGTAATTGACGCACTAGCTTAGCTTTCTCCTCCAAATATATACGATGGGTACGCATGAAGGGGCTAATTCCGTGAAGATCCGCTATAGTCCAACCTAAAGCCTTTTTATGACGTTTAAACACTCTTAACAATAATTTTTCTTGGCCTTCAGACAGGCTAGAGGATACAACAACTGGATAGGATTTACCCTCACCTAAGAATGCATATTTTAAAGTAGATGATAAGGGTTTCATCTCTGGAATGGGTGGATTCTGTTCAGATGGAGTTGGCTTTATGGCACTCGGGGTAAGGGGTTTAACACTAGGGTCTAATGACCCACTTGCTTGCAAGGTTCACTCTCTTCCCCTACCCTATGTTGGTTCCTAAAACTCATACACTTGGACTCCAGTTGGTCATTAGGCTCATCCTAAGTTAGAGCCCTTTCAATTGGGTCCTCTATAAACTCCCGATCTACATGCTTTTAGATGATAGACTCGATGAAGTCTACCTCTGCAACTTGGTCTACTTCCTGTGATTGCTTACCTACTGTAAAAATATTGGTCTCTAAGGTTATATTCCCGAATAAAAGCTTGAGCAACCCATGCCTACAATGGATAATGGCATTGGCAGTTGCTAGGAAAGGTCGTCCTAAAATAACTGGAATATGACGCTTAGACGACTCGGCCTCTACGGGTTGGGTATCTAAAACGATAAAATCCACCGGATAATAGACTGTATCAACTTGTATAAGCACATCCTCAATAATACCTCTAGGGACTTTAACAGACCAATCAGCTAACTCGAATGTAGCTCGTGTTGGCTTGAGCTCTCTTAGACCTAGTTTTTTATACACGGAATATGGAAGAAGGTTCACACTAGAACCTAGGTTAAGAAGTGCGCGATCAATCCTAGAACCCCCTATTATGCATGAAATCGCAAGACAACCGGGGTCCTTATATTTCGGTACCGACTTACATTGGAGAATTGCACTCTGACTTTCATTCATTATTATCATTTCTTTAACATGCAATTTCCTTTTGACAATGCACAAGTCCTTCAAGAACTTGGCATAGGACGGTATTTGCTTAATGGCATCTAACATAGGGATATTAATTCGAACTTGTTTGAAGACATCATAAATTTCAACATTCAAGTTCGCTTTATTTGCTTTGGTCAACCTATGTGGGAATGAAGCATGTTTTAAGTCTTCTATGCTCACATCCTTAGACATTTGGGGAGACGGCTCAAAATGACTCCCATTTTCTTTCAATTCACTCATGTTCTTTTCATTCTCACTCTCCTTTCTCTTTTTTTCATGCCTTAACCTAATAGACGCATCCTTCTTCCCTTGATCATTGTTGTTAGGAGTGTTGGTTTGGTCTAATTGCTTTCCGCTCCTAAGGGTGATGGCCTGAACCTGTTCATGTGTTGTGTCAACGTAGTTTGCAGGTTTCGGGTTTGGTTGAGGTTAGGCTAGAAATCGCCCTTGCGTTTATTGAGTCATCAACATCTTGTGGATGTCTTTGACTATCGTATTGGTCTCCCCTTGCGATTGTTCCAGATTCGTAATCCTGTTTACGAGTGCTTGAAGATCATTGGTTACTTGCTTGTCTTCATTATTCCTCCATTGGGGGGGGGGGGGGGGGGATGATATTGTGCTAGTTGAGGTGCATATTGCTGTGGTATCGGTGGTGTGGGATATGTGACTGTTTGACTTTAAAACGGTTGCGGTGGTGTTTGGAATGGTGGCCGAGGTTGTTGGAAAGGTTGAGGGTTTGAAGGACCCTCTTCTTTCCACCCAAAGTTAGGGTGATTCCTCCACTCGGGGTTATACGTGTTGGAGTAGGGATTATTCCCGTTCCTTTGATTTTGGTATCCCCCTTGAAATTGGCCAACCATGTTTACTTGGCCATGTAGTGCTTCCCGTACCCCCAGTATTACTAGACATGATGTAGTATCATGGTCATGTGTATCATAAACTAAACACGATGAAGGTGTTTCAACCGGTACGGCCATGGTGGCCTTAGAAGTTTCCAAAACCTCGAATTTACGAGTGAGTGCCATGACCCTAGCTTGTAGATCTTTTACCTCCCCCAATTGGTGTTTACCTCCGACATGTGGCGTGGTGGTGGGCTTATGTGTGAGATTTTGTGCTCCAGTGTTAGACCAATCTTTAGCCATGTTAGCATTAGTCTTATCCCTAGTTAAGTTGACCAAATAGTCGAAGTAATTATAAGCTTCTGTGGGGTTTTTGTCTGGATATGTTCTCGCGCACATAGATTCAATGAACATCTTCAATTGAGGAGTCAATGAAGAGTAAAATGTGTTTATGATGTGCCATTAAGGAAAACCATGATGTGGGCATGCGAAAAGTAGGTCCTTGAACCTATCCCAACATTGGAAGAACGTCTCATCACTATTCGGTTCAAATTGAGAGATGGCACAGCTTAGTGCCTGTCACACCCCCAATCCAATTAGACATTAATTATGTCACATTAGGCGAGGCGTGATCGCACAGGTCACCGTACCTACGAACGACACCTTAAGCCACACCCAACAAATAAAATGCAACGGAAAAAAAACATAATTACTTTATGAAATCATAAACCAACCATATATATAAACCATCCCATAACTTTACACACATCATGTCAAGTATAGGTATATGACAAAATCCCAAAGCAAAATACAAATACTCAAATCCCAAATACAAGTATACTAAAGACAAGGGTAAAACGACAAGAGCTTTCCCAAGCCTTGAGACACAACATCCAGACACCGACATGCATGCCATCACGACAAGGACCAACACTGTAGTGAACCAAACCGTCTTCTCCAGGTTACCTGTTAAAATAGTATGTGTGGATGTGAGCTAATTGTCAACGTGCTCACGATAGATAATCAAACTCATAAAGAATGATAATAAGCACCCAAATGCACACATGTAGAACTGATTAATATATCTATATCATGGATGTCTCAATGCAATGCATGTATCACCCACATGTGCGCGCAATTTTAGATAACCTTAGCCTAATATATCGATGACGCGTTATCAAGGAATGCCTACCGTGGCACCCCTAGGCTAATCTACCGTGACTAAGCCTTGGTTAACCCACCGTGGTTAACTCTCTCCAGTGCAATGCAAGGCATACAATATGAATGGTATGCAATGCCACCATATATATAAAATCATCAATTTCTCCACAGAACTTCTCATATAATAACAATTTCACCTCATATATAAACACGTTCAACACCTTATATGCATTCACCACCATTATACATATAGAAAATACATAATGCATTTAACATGAATAAAATTATCTTAAAATCCCACAATTCCACAATTAACACCAATATAGATAATAACACAAGTAATATATATTCACTTCTATATGAATAAGATTATCCTATGATTCCACTTGTCACCGCACACACACTATGCCAAAGATCATTTCTTGATTGACGTTGAAGGATCTTGCTCTCCGTTAGCTCCTATCACCACAACCGTATTAGTTTAGAAAACTCAATATATACTCCAATAATTATAAATATAATGTATATACTCCAAACAAGTTATAACACTGAAATTATGCATTAGAAATACCATATGAAAATCTCAATTAAACTCCCAATATAAAGCTAGAGCTGAAAAATACCAAAATACACAAAATTCTCTAATCTGTCAAACCTGGCACAGGTTTCATAATCTGGACATAATTTCGTGAGCTTATATCTAAAAATTCTAAAACTTTAGAAATACAAAATAAGTGTATCAAAGAGCATCCATACCAAATTTTACATTTTTTGAACATGCCTAAGTATTTATTTGGTATTTTTTAAAACAGGGCAGTGCTGCAGAAACTCGAATTCAGCAGCAGATGGTTTGGTAAATGAAATCTAAATGATCTGAAATTTAGTACAGATTATCATCACCCTTGCTCCTAGATACAGTAAAAATTTCATAATTTTTGGGCTATTCTAACTTGGTCGAATGCTCTATCAAACCAGAGGTTACAGATCTGGGCAGATCTGGGCATCAGACTTCTACAGTGGCAACTTAACTTTGCAAAATCACTATAATTCAAATATGAAACATTTTTAGCTGAAACCAAAGCCCAAATTTCCCTAAGATCTCAAATTTGAAGTGTGCAAAACTTTAGCTGCAAATCAAATTGTTAACGAGGTCAAACAGCTTCCGAAAGTGGCTATTTCTGCAGATTTTCGCAGCAGAAATCTTTCAACTTTGGACAGAAGTTTCTTTCTCAATTCTTAACCAAATCAGATGAATATTGTGTCTAAATCGAGTAATTTTTCAAGATCTTTTTACCTATAGCCTTATCTATAGCAAGGGAAGATTTTTATTTTTTATTTTTTATCTAAAATAGCCTATTCTTGGGCTGCAGCAGCTCCTGCTACTCTCTCTCTATGTCTCTGCAACTCTCTCTCTATATCTCTCTCCTTCTCTCTCTATCTTTCTCTCTTTCTTTCTATCACTTTCATTTTCTTTTTTTTTTTTTTTTTTGTTAACTATATCTTTCAATTAGTTAGGTAAACTAGTTAGGTAAAAGCCTTAAATATCACCCATTTCTTTCCCCCATCAATTCTCATTCACTAAGTGACTTACACTTAGGTGCCAACTCCTATTGGTAAGGTAATTTATGTCAACTAATTACTTAAGGTCATTAATGTTTTTACATAAATGCTACTTTACATACCTCTTAACCATGCAATATATGTAAGGTACGTAATTAAGGGTTTCATAGTGCCTCAGTGCGATTTTCAGGGAAGAACTTTTTCAAGAACTCCCCTTGCAGTGTGTAACACGTATGTATGAACATAGGCCTCAATGAATTAAACCATATTTTGGCCTTGTCCTTTAGAGTGAAAGGGAAAAGTTTCAATAATAAAACTTCCCTAGGACATAAATTATCCTAAAAAAGTGAGCATGCATCTTCGAAATCTTTAATATGTGTGTATGGTTATTCCGAATCATAACCATAAAATTGAGGTAAGGCAGGTAGCATTCCTGGTTTAATATTTAGCGTGGTCTGGTGTGCAAGAAGTACTATGGCGGAAGTGGGTGTTTGCTTTTGGGGATTCATATAATCCCTCATGGTACGGTTCTAGGAGGCATCGTCTCCTTGGTTGCTTCCTGTTTCGAGGTTATCATTGTTGCCGTCATTAAGGTTTGCTATTGGAATGGGCCCTAGGTCAACAATCAAGAAAAAACTGGGAAGGTCTACCGGACTACGACGAATGGGTGATGGAGTCAAGTAACCTGATGGAAGATTACGCAACGGATCGACTCAATCTAGACGACGTGTGTGATCTCTAAAATATGAGGACATACATATGCAATGCACACAAAAAGCACAAACAGTCCAACTGATCCTCCAATCTCCTCAGATATATTAACTCCGTTGCCCACAAAACAAGTAATTTATTCCAGCCAAACCTCCAATTTCCGCATGCAAAACAATACCACCAATAAGTAATTAGCACAGAGCCTAACCGCCTTTAAATCTGCTTCCTATCTAAATGAATGCCTAGACCCCTAAAAAGAAAAGAAAAACAAATAAATCCTAAAACTAACACGAAAAGGTGGAATAAGGTTACCGATATGGCCTTAGTCGTCGCTTTCCTTGCTGTGATAGATGGATGGCGAAGCAGTCCGTTGGATTTCGCGTGGACTGAGGTTCGTGTTCTAGCATGCCTTTTGCGGTCCCCTGTGCGAAAATATGCTCCTCAGCAATGGCGCCAAAAACTTGACTCAGCCTCCAAATGTATGCTTGAGAAAACCCAAGTATAGGACGGCAGAGTAGTATAACTCGTAAGTACAAGGTCGATCCACAGAGAGCAAATTACATAAAATCACAAGCACTAAAACACCACTCTCAGTTGCTCATAAAAACCTTATGATTTGCTTCTAAAAGGGAAAGAAAAATCTGATTGTTTTGAGATGATATAATTGTCTAAACTAATTCAAACTCAAGAGTAATTAATTGAAATCAATGTAGGTTTTAACTATTAATAAAAAGGTCCCGGGATCATCCGCTCCAATCAATTGCATCTTTTGGAATTCCAAAGGAGATATTTCGATAACTCAAACCCTTCGACTACGTCGCAAGCCTCGAGTTTGGAATATTTAGCGGTAAAAAAAAATATCCTTCAAAACTTCAACTTCTAGAATAATTCATGTTGTTTTAATCTAGGATGAGGACCATCGATTCGTGCAGCACGTATACTGAATATGAATTCACGCATAACCGTTACTGAACATAATCAAACATCCAGGTTTTCGAAAGTTCTAGAACGAAGAAGATGAAGAGAGAAAAACTAGAAGATTTAACTTCAAAACCAAAACATACCTCCTTCATTCATCCAAAACATTCAATTGGTCTTCGCTTTTGATCGTGAGATTAAGAAGTTTAGCTATTCATGTTCATAATGTAAAAACCAAGTTGCATAAACATAAATTGAATATATTGATTGCAAACCTGAGAATCTAATTACAGAAATTGTGAACAACTATGAAAAACCTTGAAATAAACTAGAAGAATTTCTGTATCTACAGTTGCTGCTACCTAAAACACTGTTAAAAATCGCGAACCCTAACATATACAACAATCCTGGCTTATATAGGCTTCCAAGTCTTTGCAGAATTGGGCAACTGTTCGAATGCCTGGGCCACCATTCGAACGCTATGGAAGACCGCTTGAAAGCTGCGTCGAATGCACTTCGAACCGGAAAACCTGCTCTCTGAATCTATCGAAGACACTTCGAACCTGAACTTGACGTGAGACCGTTCGACATACCGTTCGAACGCTCCTGTATACCGTTCGAATGCCTTTCTGTTTCAACGCCAATTTATCCCTTTTAAGTTAGGACTCTTGAAAATTAATACAAAACTAAGTTAGTAACGAATTAGGATTAAAAATAACACAATTAAACATATTATAAACTAACAGTTAGCTAATTAACACATGCAGATTGCACTTTTAGAGTACAATCAGTTCTCCACCTTTAAAGTTGTTACCCTGAAGAAAGAAGTCATGAACCTGATGTCCAATTTCTTTAGTACTTCTGTTTATAGTTGTAAAACTTTTACTTCAGTTGTGGATCTATTTGTGGTCCTCCATTTAGTTATGTACCTAGTTGTGTTCCTAACTTCAACCGCACTTTAGTTGAGGTTTTGTTTGTGGCCCTCTACAACACTTTATTTGTCTGCGTGTTTTATGTGTGGATGAGTAATTAGGTTCATCATACGTGATGCCTTCTATATATGTTTGGAGTAACTTGTCTGCAATCTTATTCATTGCTGCATACTTCTAGTACTATTACATTACTGCATGGCTACATTGTCGTCTTGACATAAGAACAATGTTGCTAAATTGATACGATCCTTTCAGGTTGGGAGTGTCAAAACAGGTCCGATAATGAATCTTCCACCTTGCAACACTTATTATTCATTTGTTGAGATGGGCTTCGAAGAAGATGAGGAGGACTTTTTGACGTTATTAGTTTTAATTACATTAGAGGAGTTGCATAAAATTTATTTTAGTAAAAACAACCATATAGGACTTCGACAGGACACGGGTGCACTTGTTTTGATAGTTTTGGATCTGGTTGATTAGTTTTATAAATTTTCTGGCTGCTTAACAGTGCTGTTATATCACATAGGGTTGCGATGTTATCTTTGGACTTCGTGGAATTTTGAAAAATCAGAGTTTTTTTTTTTTTAACAAGGAATTTAGATTTTGTAGAACTATAAAGAATCAAACTTTTTTTTTACTTTATTAAGAGTGTGCGGGAGGGGAGAGAGAGAATGGAGAGAACATGAAAGAGAGATACAGAGAAAATAGGGATATAGATAACGAGAGAGAAAGAGAGAGGCAGAGAGAGCATTGTCAAAAATGGCTAGAAACTGGAATGGCCTGACTAATTTTAGAACCAAATTTTGTTTCCAAAGCAAAACTAACGTCTTTACAAGAAAGGCCAATTTTAACATGCTAGTACAGATAGAAACAAGGGACTAAAGGATACATATCAGCTCCATTCTCCATTTTCAGCACAAAACTCACTCCAAAATACACCTCCAGCGCAGGAGAGAGAGAGAGAGAGAGAGAGAGAGAGAGGGAGGGAGGGAAGGGGGTGTTGGATAACCTCAATTTGTATAAATATTGTAATATATGCAATATTTGAGTTACCAAACATGTTTTTTGTATTTGTTTTTTTTACAAATTCAAAAATAAAAACACATGACAAAAACACTCAACAAAAAATAAAAAATGATAGCGTTATCAAACGAGCCTCCATTCAGTTTATGATATATTGGGGGAATTATGTCCAAACTAAACATGCATTTGTTGGCTTGTAGATTGGGTTTAAGCTTTCAAGAAGAATTCGTACACTCAGTCTCCAGCAGGATTCAAGACTGGATCCGCTACTAGAATACCCAAATGCATTGGGTTCTTTCTGGGTTTTTGTCGCCCCTTATTAAGAAGCTCAACCAGCAGAGTTAATAATATTACTAACCTGATTTTAGATTATTACCTGCATTGTTTATGACTTTCTCTTCTTCATCCTTATTTTTTTTCATGCATCATTTACTTAATCCACTGAAGTTTGAAAGTTTGTTGCTCCACATACAAGCCATTTTTATATTTTGGCCTTTGGAACTTAGGTTTAACGTCAAATCATTACGTTTACTATTTCATTATCAATCAAAGGGGGTTTAAATAATTCAATAAAAGTTCCTCTAGAGCAGTGACAAAAGGTATGTTTATTTTATTTTGAGTAGGTAAAATTTAATAAGTGGCAAAAAAAAATGATATACAAGATGCAGCGTGTGGCTAAGAAACCATAACAAACCAAAAAAAACATATGAGAAATTAATCAGGAACCGTTCCACCACGCTGTTATACTATGTGTTTTGATGTTTCAATTAACTGGAGATCTTTTTTCTCATGAAGAAAATTTTAAATTTTAAAAGTTTCTCATTTAGCTATAATAATGTTTACAATTTTTCGTATAGTACTATTGCTTTCTAAAAAAAAGAGTAATACTAGAGTCATCGGTTTTTTTTACTAGATTATTATTACGAATAGACACAAGGTAATGGGGTCCATATTATTCAATAAATATGAGATTCACTCACTTATATTTATCCGTAATAATAATCTGGTAAACAAAACCGATGTACTGTAGCAGCTTTTAAAAAACAAAAATAGCTACATGACATCACATGGATGCGTAGTGTTGAGATAACCCTGGATAATTTCTCCAAATACACCCCTTACAAATTCCAACCCATGGTATTATTACTGCCAAGCAAGCAGTCCACATCATAACATTTTTGGTAATAATACTGATTACTACATATATATAACTAACGATCTAGAAAATATAAAGTTTATTTCAGTACGTACTAGTGGGTGCATGATAAAGTCACGCTACCCTTCATTACTCGAGGAAAAACATGCACCCAAGGATTTAACCGGAGCCAATCGATTTGAATTAGCTGGGAGTGTTAATCAGAGAGCATAATAAGCAAGCCACCTTTGAAGCATGGCAAGACATTCTTCAGGCTTATACTCTGGAGCTGTGTGACCTGCTCCCTATAAATCCAAAAAAAAAAAAACATAGTTTAGTTCACTCATTTTTTTTTTCTTGAGGAGATCGAAATTAGGAAGCAGTAGGTGTTTGGTTTAGTTAGGTTTTGTTCTTGCCTTCACAGTTGCAAATGTCAGATGGTATCCTTTCTCTACATACTTCATTGTGTACCTACGAAAAAAAGGAGTATTTAGTATAGCAGCCATTATAAAATATATGATCACAAAAACTTAGTAAATCTAAGAACCAAGTACCCTGCAACTTGACCATCAACAAACCATGGTCTCCAATCGTCATCAACCGGTAAGCTGAGAGACTCTATCCATCTGTGTGTACCCACATATGGAACGACCATGTCATGATCGCCGCTGTGAGAAGAAAAAAAAAACACGGTAAGTATATATACAAAATTATTTATGGTATTTCCTTCTAGTTGAGACATACTTAATTTGTCAACTACAGAAAGTAAGAAAGAGAGAGATATGACCTGTAAATCAGAGCTCGGAGATCTGTATGACTGAGATTTCGGTGATATTCAATGCTTGTTAAGAGATCCTCCGAGTAGGACAAGGTCTTATTACATCTCACCCATTTCTCTATTGATCCCTGTTTGCCATAATAAAAAAAATACGATGCAAAATCAATTTTCATACTAATACTACAGGCCTCGAAATCAACAGTACCTTTCGGATGTGAAGAGCCTTTTGGACGCTTTCATCATTTGCCCAAATGTCAGAGAGAACATAATTATAATCCTAGACAGACGTAAACCAGTTAATTAGCCAAGATACATACTGTGTATGTATTTGTTTAGAGAGAGAGAGAGAGAGAGAGAGAGAGAGAGAGAGAGAGATGTACTCGGCACCAAAGTTTACGAAGTTGAGGTGGTGGAAGGAGGAACTGTGTTGTATTCTCTTCGAGCAATCTTCTATCCCAGTTTAGTTTAGTTGAATTCGGGGAAGATCTTGCAGCACAACTAGGTTCTAGAATTTGTGCGAGGTCTATATTGCCAAGGCACTATATATTCAAAGGTGCACTGATATTCATTACTAACGACTCAAAACTCAAACGTTTCGTATAATCTCATGTAAAACCAAACTGGTCTGTCACACTCACCTCTGTGACAATTTCAAGATCCTTTATACACGCTGCATTGTTCGGATCTACGTCTACATACTCACCATGGCAGTTTCTTTTAGTTGACTGGAGAACTCACAAAGCAATACAAATTTTAGTATATCATATAGTGACTAAAATGAAGAAGATGAACTTGTGTCTGAAATATTCATGATATATATTTTCAAGTAATAAAGCTTGAGTGGAATGGAGAGGGGTGGGCAAGGAGAATCACCTCATAGAGTCCATCTGATAAAAGTGCCACTCGGTGAGCAAATTCAACTCTTGAATTTGGATCATCGTGTTCATGTGTTAATGGGTTGCCAAGTATGTATCCCTGAGTCGATTTGAGAAACAAAGAAAAAAAATTGAACTATAAATTATGAATTCATAAAGCATTCACGATTAGAATAAACTAAAACAATTTGATCATCTACTTGGAGCTTAATAAGCTGCTGAACTCCAACTTCATAATTGCCTGCAACCAGGAAAGAAAATGATCAGATAGGGAAATTATATTTAACAAGCTAAAGTTCAAATTCTGCTGGAAAATGCTTAGTGCTTCATTAGAATGGAATTTCAAGTACCAAACTTCCGGTATTGGAACTGTTGTTGCATGAGAACTTCGTTTGTTTTATCTGTTATTTCTGGAATGAAATGGAATATGACGTATCATTGACTAGTAGCTGTGATTTGTAAATTTACCTTTATATATTTTCTGGACAATGATTGGAACGAGTAGGCCAGAATAGGAATCACCAGCAACGTAGAGGTCATTTGATAAGAATTTTGTGTGATCCATTAGCCACTGCAATTTATTTAAAAGCCAACTGCTCAATTTGTACTTAATCATGGGGCTCCAGAGGTTCTCAAACCCCAAAAACCAAATTCCATTTTCTTGTACGAATTTCCACTGACCTTCCTCAAGAAGTTGTATGTCTCTGTTGCTGATATTTGGTCATCAAGGACGTAACTTTCCCAATTATTTGCATAGGAAAATCCGGTGCCAACAGGCCTATCTACAAATATTATGCTGGCAGCCTGAAAACAGCCTGAAAGCAGATTAGAATAATGGCTGTTCTTATACTATCAATATGAACACATAAGCAGCAAAGTTGAATCAGTTCGAAGAGATGTTTTTGCACCTTTGTCCATGAATATGGATTCAGTGTAAAATTTGGGAAGTTTCCATCAAAATGTTGTGTGTCGAAATTTAAGGGACCTACACAAGCAGTTTGTAGATAACAAGTCCGATAATAATAAGGCCAATAAATCCTCCACACCCCAAAACGAAAGAAAAGAAAAACTCTGGAAAAATTTCTCATATTTGCGGCATTAATATTGTAGGCTTGCAAGCTTTAAAACATGAGTTGAGATCCTCTAAACCAAAATTGTACAGTAAGTTGTAAACTTGTGATTGGGCCACCTCACAAAAGATAGTTGTTTTATAGACTTATAGAGAAAACACCAGTACTTATCCATAGGAATAAGTAAATGCTTTAACCAGTAAAGGAAAATATCTGTTCAAATTTAATTTGTTGTCTTCCTTGCCTAAATGGGCTGCAAGTAGTCTCCTGTTCCCCATATTCCATAACTCTTAAAACCGTAGTTTCCTCTTGCTGATTGCACTTGTGAAACAGATGGTGAATTACAAAAAGGAAAAAGCCAAATCATAGTTGAATATCAGACAAAAAGAAAAAAGAACCAAAGAAGAAGGGGAGAAACTAATAATGAGACTTTTCCCATCTTCGTGATCCTAACAGGACAGTTAGAAGGAGAGAGAATCACTAGGGAGAAGAAAAAAAAAATAGCGTAAATATAAGTGCAGCCACACTTATTATATGTGTATCAATTTATAAACATATATACATAGATACATGCACACACACAAACACACACACATATCTATATATCTGCCTATTTATTTTAGTATATGTTGTATAGATATAACTTTGACATAAAATAAGGAAAGATAGGATAACGAATTAATTTAAGATAGATTAATAAAACAATAATAATAGTATTACTACTGTGCGCGAATTGATTCCAATACATAAATCAACTAATGAAAAGGATAGAAAAAACTTTTAGAGGACTTAAAAATACTATTGTCACATCATTCTAATGGATTTTTCTATATAAAAATTCTGTAAGAATTAGAATTTTTCTAAAATTATATCCCTTCAAAGTTTAAACCCAAAATTTGTAATTTTCTTGAGAATTTTTCGAAATTTTTGCATGGAAATCCATGGGGAAGTCATTTGCAACATGATCTCTTGTTGACAAAAAAAAAAAAAAAAAAGTTTCACGTTCCCAGGTCATCATATATGTATATATGTGTGTGTATATATATGTATACATATGTTATTTTCCCAGTATAATGGAAAGTACAAGCAAATTACCTATTTCGTAGACAAGTCCAGAAAAGGCAGAACAACCAGGTCCTCCAGTAAGCCAAAGCACGAGAGGGTCCTCCCTTGGATTGCCCTCAGACTCGATGAAGTAGTAAAATAGGTGCACATCGTCCGACTCGCCCACACTCACATAACTAAAAAATCAGTACATTCCATCATCTGAGTCACCTTTGCTCTAAAAATTTACCATATAATGCTGATCTTAATTTACAAAAAATGCAAAGCGAAGTTAAAAACTCACCCAGTTTCAAGTTTGAAGGGAAGATCACCAGCGTAGCCTGGTAGAGTCTTGACGATGGACTGTGACAAGGCTGCACTGCAAAGAACCAATATTACAAGTATGCCTAGCGGTGCTGAATTGATGTTACTGTGGGCGTGAAACAAATTCTTCACCCAGTTTTGGCCATGATTTGCTTGTGTTGCTGATGCCATAGGCTTTCCTCTAGTAGGTTAATGAAGCTTAAACTATTAGAGGGAATGATGAACACAGTTTGGTATGGGTCCGATATTATATAATGCCACGACTTAGGTTTCCCTACAGTTGTGATATTCGCCTGACCATACATATACTTATTTTATGTTACTGTGCAAGTGTATTTATTTATTTTTGTGCAGCAAAAGAAACCTCTTTTTTCATTTTTTGAAGGAAAATATTATTCTTATAAAAACTTCATATAAAATTTGCAAATAAAATGATGTGGCAGTGACAGTTTTATAATTAAAAGTCATTATGGTGGGTGGCGACATTTTTGATATCGAATTTTGTCTTTTTTTTTAGTCATTCTCCATCTACCAATCTTTTTCTTCGAAGGATTATTTATTAATTTATCGGGGTGTTAGTTCAATTTCATTTGTAAATTAAAGCCACATAAAAATAAACTAATTTGACCTTATACATATAATAACTCTATTCTTCTAAATTTAATTCATAATTCTTTTCTGAAAACAATATATCATTTGTACCAAAAGTAAAATAAAAATAGAAAAAACTGCAACCCCAGTGATCCAATGATTTAAAGCAAAGTGCTCAATGATGAAGAAGAAAGGAACTTTTCTTGTACGTTGAAAGTAGGAATGGTAGTTGGACAAATTAAAACGATAAGCCTCTTTAGATGATAAATCCACGTTGGTTTCTGTCCTGACTTGTTTAGCACTTCTCTCTTCATCTCCTTTTTCGGCGCTTGTACTCAAAATATTTTGGCCCCAAAAACAAATAATGATTCATAAATACTTGACCAAGAACAGAAGAAACATCTTGTCGAGGGTACAACTACTGAAACTATATCACATGTTTTCACAAAAGTTCAATGAAATTAATAAGATTGCAGCTAACCTTCCAAAAAGCCGACTGACCGGAGAGTTTTTGGAAGTTGATTGTTATGAAAGTTAGATGTCCATGTAGACATTCTATGTTACTATGTATAACACGTTGTCCACAAATTTAAATGGGCTAATAGATAATGCAAGGAACATTTGAGGTTTGTAGATGTGCAGAATTTTTTTTTATTTTTTATTTTTATATTTGTTAGTTCTTTTTTCTTAGGGCTGTAATTGGAGACCCCATAGACTACCAATTAATTATAAAGGAACTTTGCTAGTTTTTTTTGTGGGTATTTTCAGGCAAAGAAAAGACACAGCAAAGCAATCAAAAAAGCCTACCGATGATATTATTACCAAGCAAGCTGTTCACAGTATAACATTTTGCTAATAATACTGTATAACGACTAAAAATTTATTAAATTTATTTCACTGAGATCATGATCAGTTCTCGTTACCCTTAAGTACCCGAGGAAAAGTGTCTGAAGATTTAACCACAGCCAGGTGGCATAAATAAGACGGACACCATGGAATTGCTGAAATTGATTCGAAGCTGAGAGTGTTTAATCCTAGAGCATAATAAGCAAACCACCTTGCAACCATGGCAAGACATTCCTTGGGCTAATACTCTGGAGCTGTTTTTGACCTGCTCCCTATAAAACCAAACAAAGACCATAGCTTATTTCATTGTAGGTTTTTCTTTGGGGAGGAATTAAGTAAGAAGCAGTGGGTATTTAGTTAGTGGCCGAGCTAACCATGGCACCCCACCTTTTGTGCAATACCCCTGTATAAAGTATTGTGTTTTAACAAAATTCTAATATATTAACATTTCGATTTTTGTATTGACACCCCTCAATTTTTGTATAATATTTCTTTATGTAATATGTATATATAATTTCAAAAAAGAATTTATTGGACCGGAATTTTCATAGTTTAAAACTACAACCCTAACCTAATATAATATTAAAATTTTTGTATAGTAGATTATGAGACTTATTCATTTTTTTCTTCGTACGTCTAAATTCTTAACCCATTAAATTCAAAAGATTGTGGGTTTCTAATGAGCACCATTTAAAACTTTAAAAAATCAATAGTTTGTGGGTTTTCAATGTGCACCCATCAGGCTTACCGCTCAAATATACAAAACAAAAAACCAAAACAACAAAATAGAGCCAATTTTTCAGCAAAACTCGGTTTTATTTTTGATGTAAAAATTTTTCTACTACTTCAATTTAGAAATATGTGCAAAAAATATTTAAAATATAATTATTATATGACATGAAGTTTACATGGTTCGTATGAGTTCTGCATGTGCTTGGAGAAGTAGTCGACTAAGATTTGAACAACTTGTAGTAAAAAAAATTTTTTTAGCACCCCTAAAACAAATTTCTGGCCCTTCCATTTAGTTGATTTTTTTTTTTCTTGCCTTCACAGTTGCAAATGTCAGATGGTATCCTTTCTTCACATACTTCATTGTGTATCTACAGAAAGGAAAAGAAAAAGAGTATTAGTGTGGCTATAAGGTAAGAGTTATCTAACCACTACAAACATGTGCTTAGAAAATCTTATTAAATCTAAAGAACCAACCCTGCAACTTGACCATCAACATACCATGGTCTCCAGTCGTCGTCAACAGGTAACACTAGAGACTCTATCCATTTGTGAGTAGCCACGTATGAAACGGCCATGTCATGATCGCCGCTACGAGAAGACCAAAACACTGTTAATACAAAAACCCAATTACCAAATTAATGTAACTCATAAAAAATTGAGCAACTTTCGTATTGGAAAATACAATACATATCAATAGTATTTCATACTAGTTAATACATCCTTTTTCAAACGAGAGAGAGAGAGAGAGAGAGAGAGAGAGAGAGAGAGAGAGAGAGAGAGAGAGAGAGAGAGAGAGAGAGAGAGAGTCGACACCATAGTTTACGAAGTTGAGGTGGTAGGAGGAAATGTGTTGGATTCTCTTCAAGCAATCTTCTATCCCACTTTAGTTTAGTTAATTTGGGGGAGATACCAAAGCACAATTTGGTTCCAGAATTTGTGCCATGTTTATATTGGAAAGGCACTATAATCAAAAGTGCATGATTCGTTACTTTTTAACTAAAAAAACTCAAATTATGTATCATCTCATGCATGTAAAACCAAAGTGGTTGTCACTCTCACCTCTGTCACAATTTCAAGGTCCTTCATATATACTGCATTGTTCCATGTTTCGGATCTACATCCAAACACTCACCATGGCAGTTACTTTTTGTTGACTGGAAAAATCACAAAGCAATACACATTTTACTAAATCATATATTGATTATAGTGCAGAAGGTAAAGTGTGTGAGATCATGACATTAATGCAAAGAAGTTCATAAGAGAATGAGGCCAGCATAAATACCTAAATTGCCAACAACCTTAAACACATCAAAAATTCTTACCCCAGGTAGCATGGAAGGTGCTAGTGTAATTTTTCCCAAACAAACAAAAATTCAAAACACTCTCACATTTGGGACAAAAAGGGCTTGGTCTTTTACAGAGACAACCTATGAATTATTAGAAGATCATTATCCCATTTAGTTGCCAACCCCTAGATCAAAAATGGATCTTTAAGTGAACCATGAGGGTATCAAACTTATCATATTGGATTGCATGATTACAGAACTTTGTTTATTTTATCTGCAATTTCTCGAGTAAATTGAAATGAAATATATCATTGACTAGTTGTTGTAACCTTACCTTCATATATTTTCTGAACAATGATTGGAACAACAATGCCAGAGTAGGAATCGCCAGCATCGTAGAGGTCATTTGACAAAAATGGTGGGTGATCCATTAGCCACTGCATTACAACTGAATTTCCACTGACCTTCCTCAAGAATTGTACGTCTCTGTTGCTGATAATTGGTCATCAAGTACGTGACTTTCCCAGTTATTTGCATAGGAGAATCCAGAGCCAATAGCTGCATCTATAAATATTATGCTGGCAACTAGGGATGGCAATTTGCCCCACCCCTAATGGGACGGGTTTGGGGAGAATTAATCGCAGTATGAGTGAGTTATAAAGGTAAGAAGGTAACCGGACTCGGGTTCGGGACGGGGGTGAGTTTAGACTACCAATACTTCGAACCTGCCCCAATTACCCCGAAAAAAAAAAATTTCAAAAAAAATATTATATATATACTAAGTATGTAGGTAGTGGGATTTTAATTATAAAATTTTGGATGGATGTAGAATGTATACTTATGTATATGCCTAATTAATGTATGGTATAGTGGTTAGTGGGGTTTAAATTTTTTTTTTTTTTTTAGCTATATAGTTTTTAAACGAGGCAGGGTGGGGTTTTTCTCAATAGGGCGATGGTGGAATTTTGAGTCCCAACCCGTCACGGGTTTAAGACAGGAATGGGAGAAGGTTTTTTTAAATGGGGCAGGATAAGGTTGGGTTAAACCCATCCCGTTGCTATCTTTACTGGCAACCTGAAAGGAACAATGCTTAAGTACGAAGGAGTGCTCTTAATTACCGTCAATTAAGCACATAATTAACTAGCAAAGTCCAACCAGCAGGAATAGATAGTTCTGCACCTTGGTCCATGAATATGGATTCAGTGTAAAATTTGGGAAGTTTCCATCAAAATGTTGTGTGTCGAAATTTAAGGGACCTACACAATAAGTACATAGATAACAATTCCGACATTAATGAGTCCAAGCATTCTCCCCAAACAAAAGAAAAGGAAAAGAAAACTTTTATGTTGTTTCTGGAACCCGAATTCATTGAGAGGAAAGTTAAAAAAAAAAATATTTTTAATCTAAACACAGCATTAATGTTTCATTTATTGATGAATATTTTGCGGGTTAAATACACTTAATAGCCTTGCACTTTTACAAAAATATCATTTTAGTCCCTTTTGTTTCAATTGCATCAGTCAACCATACTTTCCGTCAAGCAAGAATGTGATCCCTTAGTTAACGTTTGCTAGGTTGACGGAAAATATTCATGTGATGTTCACATGGGTTGTCTCTAAGTGTAATGAGCATTTTATCCTCGAATCACTTCCACATAAAAAAAATACTTAGAAAGATAATTTAAAATGAATTAATCATTAATTAAGAAAAGGACCTTTCAAATTAAAATCATTAATTCATGAGTAAATAATTTTATTTAAATAAAAGACAGGTTAGGAATATTAATTCATATTCATAAAAAAAAGACCATATAAACTACAAGAATTCAGGAGTAAAAATCCAGCAAATTTTTTTGATAGAAAAAACCCAATAATTGAAGTAACAAAAAATCCAAAAAAAAAAAAACAAAGAAATCAATTTATGGAAAACAACACACCATTAAGAACAAATTTTTGCCAGGGCTTTAGATGTCGGAGGCGGTGGAAAAGGTTGTGGGCTAGGATGAAGGTCGGCGGGTGGTGTGGCAGAGAAGACCAGTGGGAGTGGGGGTGGTTGTTGCTGTAGCGACGATGATGGTGAGTGAGGGTTTGGGTGGTGCATCGATGACGGTTGTGCTAGCCGGTGGGGTGGAGTGGGGTGTCGAGGGCTCGGCTGTGCAGTGAGGGTTTGGGTGGCGATGGAAGGTTGTGGTGCGGCCCTGACACTAGATGCTATATTACAGAGGGATAGAGAGAGAAAGAGAAAGAGGGAGTTGCAAAGTAATAAAATAAGCAAAATGTAGTTGCAGCGAGAGATTTGCAGAGAGGGAGAGGAAAAGAGAAAAGAACAGGGCAGGGGGCTACAGAAAAATAATCCCATGTGGCCTTGTGGCTTTCATTTGCCACATGGCAATAAGTGATTCGGTGATGATAATTCTAACTTCTATTAATTATCTATTCTTTTTGTGTGGTAAAAATTGAAGCAAAATTCCTATTATGCCCTTAAAGAAAGTGCACGTTATGGGCTCATGCCTAATTTCCGTCTGCTTAAGAAACAGCATGTGAATGATCGGTGACATTTGCTAATTAATTAAAGTATAAGAGATGAATTGTTACAATTAAAATTAAAAAAATTAAAGTTGAATATCTATAAAAGTGGAAGGATACTAAGTATATTTAACTCATATTTTGACGGAATACTCGAGAGAAAAATTTATCATCTTTGCATGCGCAGCATTACTATAGATTTAAAAATTGTAAATCTTTCAAACAAAAGAAATCGACTCATGGAAACAACATCAACATGCATGGGGAAGTCATTTGCAACGTGATCTCTTTTTGACTGAAAACAGAAAAGAAAAAGTTTCATGTTCCCAATTCATATTATATACATACATATTATTTTCTCATTATGATGGAAATTACAAGGAAGTTACCTATTTCATAGACAAGTCCAGAAAAGGCAGAACAACCAGGTCCCCCAGTAAGCCAAAGCATGAGAGGGTCCTCCAGTAAGCCAAAGCATGAGAGGGTCCTCCCTTGGATTGCTCTCTGACTCAATGAAGTTGTAAAATAGGTGCACATCGTCCAACTCCCCCACACTCACATATCGTAAAAACACAAACGCAGCACGATCAGAGTCAACCTTGCAATAGGATTGTGTGTATATGTATATATATAGCAAAAAAAAGCTGCATAATAATAATTTACAAAAGATGCCAAGTAAAGTTAAAAACTCACCCAGTCTCAAGTTTGAAGGGAAGATCACCAGGGTAGCCTGGTAGAGTCTTGATGATGGACTATGACAAGGCAGCAGCACTGCAAATAACCAATATTACTAGTATGCATAACGGTGCTGAATTGATGTAATTACCATGGGGGTAGTGAAACAAATGCTTGAGGCAATGTTGGCCATGGTTTGCTTGTGTTGCTGACGCCATGTTTTGGTTTCCTCTAGTAGAATGCAGCTTAAACAATTAGAGGGAATGATGAACATGAACTGGTTTTCCTCTAATGCGTGCAGTTTGATATTTTATGTCATTTTGTTGGTGCAACCAGAAGAAACCCCTAGTTTTCATGCTTTGAACCTTCAACTACCCCTTGCCATTCACTCAAGTGATTGGTTGTCTCGACTTCAGAGTTCAAATGTTGATTGGTGGTGGGATGAAGTGTTATGGTAGGGGCAATAAATACCCTGTCGGGTATTACTTACAACGCAGTTGCAACTTTTCTTGTCACTCAATAATAGCAATGATAAAACAACTCAACATCTCGGATTCGGTCCCCGGCCTGTTTCACTTTTATGGGAACGGATATAGGATGAATCACCCTCAACCCACCCTCTAGATGAGCTGATTTGGATTGATCACTGCTTACCCACGACTCATTTAACCCATTTGCCACTCCTAGGGGTAATACTAATTGGAATAGGGTTGGGTTTGGGAATAGGTGCAATAACACACCTAGTTGCAGGAAGGGGTCACCATGCCCAAACGCTCCGTTACCATTCCTATTCATAGCTTCATTCATCCCAAGGTGTCACTCGCCAATTTTACACCTAATAGTACTAATCATATTTAGGGTTTCTATACATATTCAAAATAGTTGCGGACTATTCTCGATCAAAGATACCTCAACGATATTATATGAAGATAATGCAGCATGTATTGCACAAATTAAGAGAGGTTACATCACAGGTGACAGAACTAAATATATATTGCCAAAGTTCTTTCATACACATGAACTCTAGAAAAACGGTGATATTGATGTCCATCAGATACGTTCAAGTGACAACTTGGCAGACTTATTTACTAAAGTACTCCCAACTGCAGCATTTGAGAAATTGGTACATAACATTGGCATGCGTCGTCTTAAAACTCTGAAAAATTGAAGGTATCAACTTCAACTTCATACCAGATGTATGAATGAGGGGGAGTCACAGACTGTACTCTTTTTTCTTTGCCAACAGTTTTTTTATCCATATGGTTTTTCTTGACAAGGTTTTAACGAGGCAGTTTTTAGCGCACCCATTTTTCTTTTGCTACGATTTTTATGAGATTTCTTGTGGCGGTCATCCAAAGGGGAGTGTTATGAAAGAGTTGAATGGTGGATGACCTTCGAACATGTGATTTGCAACCTACCACCATTGGTTGCCTATATAAACGGAAGAGGAAAGAGAGAAAGGAGAGTAGAGAAAATAGAGAAAAAGAGAGAGAGAGAGAGAGAAAAAAAAAAAAAAACAAAGAGTGTAGGTAAACTATTTAAATTTCTTTTATCTTTATATTTTGTCTTATAAAAGAAATACATTTTTGGGTGATCAAGAAGATCTATCCCCATAGTTCTAGAAGAACTATATAATGATTATTTGATAGTTTCAGAAGAATTAGTTTTATTATATACTGTGTTTGATTATTTTGTGTGCTTAGTATTCCTTTAGTTTTATAACAATATTCACATGACCATACATAAACTTATTTTATGTTACTCTGCATATGTATTTATTTATTTTCGAGCAACAAAAGAAACCCTCTTTTTTTATTTTTTGAAAAAAATATTATTCTTACAAAAATTTCATACAAAATTTACATATAAAATGATGTGACAGTTGTAATTTTGTAATTAAAAGTCATTATGATGAGTGGCGACATCTTCTCTCTCTTTTTTTTTTTTTGGCCTCTTCCATCTACCAATCTTTTTCTTCGTAGGATTATTTATTAATTTATCGGGGTGCTAGTTCAATTTCATTTGTAAATTAAAGCCACATAAAATAAACTAATTTGACCTTATACATATAACAACTCTATTCTTCTAAATTTAATTCATAATTCTTTTCTGAAAACAATATATCATTTGTACCAAAAATAAAATAAAAATAGAAAAAACTACAACCCCAGTGATCCAATGATTTAAAACAAAGTGCTCAATGATGAAAAAGAAAGGAGCTTTTCTTGTACGTTGAAAGTAGGAATGGTAGCTGGACAAATTAAAACGATAAGCCTCTTTAGATGATAAATCCACGTTAGTTTCTGTCCTGACTTGTTTAGCACTTCTCTCTTCATCTCCTCTTTCGGCGCTCGTACTCAAAATATTTATGTTTTGGTCCCAAAAACAAATGATGATTCATAAATACTTACCAAGAACAGAAGAAACATCTTGTCGAGGGTACAACCACTCAAACTATATCACATGTTTTCACAAAAATTCAATGAAATTAATAAGGTTGCAGCTAACCTTCCAAAAAGCCGACTGACCGGAGAGTTTTTGGAAGTTGATTGTCAAGAAAGTTAGATGTCAATGTAAACATTCTCTGTTCCTATGCAGAACACGTTGTCCACAAATTTAAATGGGCTAATAGATAATGAAAGGAACATTTGAGGTTTGTAGATGTGCAGAATTTTTTATTATTTTTTATATTTGTTAGTTCTTTTTTCTTAGGGCTGTAATTGGAGGCCCCTTATACTATCAATTAATTGTAAAGGAGCTTTGCTAGCACAAAAAAGCAGGATTTTGCGGGTTTAATTTCACCTCATGAGTAGTAATATTCAGTTTTCTTCCCGTGGATAATTAGGTTGGTAAATTTAATGTACTCATCTTCTGGTCTAGATGTTGGAGCAAAGATGGGAGATCGTTACCCTAAAAAATATCGATACCTTGAATTCAAGTTTTCTTTTTTTTTTTTGTGGGAATTTTCAGGCAAAGAAAAAACACAGCAAACCAAGCAAAAAAGCCTACCGATGATATTATTACCAAGCAAGCTGTTCACGCTACTCCTATTTACCTAAGGAAAAGTATCTTTTTTTTTTTTTGGGACAAGAGAAAAAAGATTTATTAATAGAAAAAACCTTACAGAAACAAGAGGGGGCTCTCCAAGTCTTAGAGGCTTGGCAGACATCCCAACCTTAAAGCAAAAAGAGTTGAAAAGTATTTAATTGCACTACAAAAGGAGAATATTACAACCTAACAGCAGAGAGTTTCAAGAACTTGACTCTCTCAATACTGTAAAAAAAATTACCTAAACTTATAATTTCAGGCCTTAGCTTAGCTTGAATCTAAGAAATCACCTACAGTTTTATAGATTCAACAATCTCCTTCCAGCAAGGATGTTTATGATTGAACACAACATTATTTCTAGCCAGGCATATATCCTAAGGAAAAGTATCTGAGGATTTAACCACAGCCAGGTGGCATAAATAAGACGGACACCATGGAATTGCTGAAATTGATCATTCGAAGTTGAGTGTTTAAACCACCTTTCAACCATGGCAAGACATTCTTTGGGCTTATACTCTGGAGCTGTTTTTGACCTGCTCCCTATAAAACCAAACAAAGACCATAGCTTATTTCATTGTAGGTTTTCCTTTGGAGAGGAATTAAGTAGGAAGCAGTGGGTATTTAGTTCGTGGCAGAGCTAACCATGGCACCTCCACCTTTTGTGTAATACCCTATATATATAGTATTGTGTCTTAACAAAATTCTAATATATTTACATTCCGATTTTTGTATTAGCACCCCTCAATTTTTGTATAATTTCCTTTATTTAGTATGTATATATAATTTCAAAAAAAATCTATTGGACCGGAATCTCCATAGTTTAAAATTACAACCCTAAACTAACATAATATTAAACTTTTTGTATAATGGACTATGAGACTAATTCATTTTTTTCAGTGTACATCTAAATTCTTAACCCATTAAATTTAAAAGATTGTGGGTTTCTAATGAGTACCATCTAAAATTTTAAAAAATCAAATAGTTTGTGGGCTTTCAATGTACACCCATCAGACTTACTTCTCAAATACACAAAACAAAAACTTAAAACAATAAATAGAACCAATTTTTCAGCAAAACTTCGTTTTATTTTTGATGTAAAAATTTGTCTACTACTTCAATTTAGAAATATGTGCACAAAATATTTAAAATATAATTATTATCTGACATGAAGTTTACATAAAAATGTGTGCAAAAAATATTTAAAATATAATTATTGTATGACATGAAGTTTACATGGTTCATATGGGCGTTGCATGTGCTTGGGAAAGTAGTCGACTAAATCCTATACACCTTATAGTAAAAAAAACATTTTGGCACCAGCAAAACAAAATCTTGACTCTAGTTGGATTTTTTTTTCCTTGCCTTCACAGTTGCAAATGTCAGATGGTATCCTTTCTTTATATACCTCATTGTGTATTTACAAAAAAGAAAAGGAAAAAGACAGAGTATTAGTGTGGCTATAAGGTAAGAGTTATCTAATCACTACAAATATGTGCTTAGAAAATCTTATTAAATCTAAAAAACCAACCCTGCAACTTGACCATCAACATACCGTGGTCTCCAATCGTCGTCAACAGGTAAAACTAGAGACTCTATCCATTTGTGAGTAGCCACGTATAGAACGGCCATGTCATGATCGCCGCTGCGCGAAGACAAAAACACTGTTAATACAAAAAGTCAGTTAACAAATTAATCTAACTCATAAAAAATTGAGCAACTTTCGTATTGGAAAATACAATACCTATCAATAGTATTTCATACTAGTTAATACATCCTTTGTCGAGAGAGAGAGAGAGAGAGAGAGAGAGAGAGAGAGAGAGAGAGAGAGAGATACTCGACACCATAGTTTACGAAGTTGAGGTGGTAGAAGGAGGAAATGTGTTGGATTCTCTTCAAGCAATCTTCTATCCCACTTTAGTTTAGTTGAATTTGGGAGAGATACCAAAGCACAATTTGGTTCCAGAATTTCTGCGATATCTATACTGGAAAGGCACTATAAATTCAAAGGTGCATGATTCGTTACTTTTTAACTAAAAAAACTCAAATTATGTATCATCTCATCCATGTAAAACCAAAGTGGTAGTCACTCACCTCTGTCACAATTGCAAGGTCCTTTATACATGCTGCATTGTTCGGATCTACATCCAAATACTCACCATGGCAGTTGCTTTTTGTTGACTGGAAAAATCACAAAGCAATACACATTTTACTAAATCATATATTGATTATAGTGAAGAAGGTAGAGTGTGTGAGATCACATTATTAATGCAAATAAGTTCACAAGAGAATGAACCAAGCATAAATACCTAAAGTGCCAACAACCTTAAACACATCAAAAATTCTTACCCCAGATAGCATGGAAGGTGCTAGTGTAATTTTTCCCAAACAAACAAAAATTCAAAACACTCTCACATTTGGGACAAAAAGGGCTTGGTCTTTTACAGAGACAGCCTATGAATTATTAGAAGATCATTATCCCATTAGGGGAAATTATATTTGACAAGCTACGTTCAAATTCTGCTCGAAAATGCTCAGTGCTTCATTAGGGTATCAAACTTATCATATTAGATTACATGATTACAGAACTTTGTTTATTTTATCTGCAATTTCTCGAGTAAATTGAAATGAAATATATCATTGACTAGTTGTTGTAACCTTACCTTCATATATTTTCTGAACAATGATTGGAACAACAATGCCAGAGTAGGAATCGACAGCATTGTAGAGGTCATTTGACAAAAATGGTGGGTGATCCATTAGCCACTGCATTACAACTGAATTTCCACTGACCTTCCTCAAGAATTGTACGTCTCTGTTGCTGATAATTGGTCATCAAGGACGTAACTTTCCCAGTTATTTGCATAGGAGAATCTAGAGCCAACAGGTGCATCTATAAATATTATGCTGGCAACCTAAAAGGAACAATGCTTAGGTACGAAGGAGTGCTCTTAATTATCGTCAATTAAGCACATAATTAACTAGCAAAGTCCCACCAGCAGGAATAGATAGTTCTGCACCTTTGTTCATGAATATGGATTCAGTGTAAAATTTGGGAAGTTTCCATCAAAATGTTGTGTGTCGAAATTTAAGGGACCCACACAAGAAGTCCATAGGTAACAATTCCGACATTAATGAGACCAAGAATTCTCCCCAAACAAAAGAAGAAAAAAAAAGAAAAACTGTTTTTAGAACCCGAATTCATTAAGAAAAAAGTAAAGAAAAAAAAATTATTGATCCAAACACAACATTAGTGTTCCATTTATTGATGAATATTTTGAGGGTTGAATACATTTAGTATCCTTACACTTTTACAGGAATGTCACTTTAGTCCCTTTAATTTTAATTGTATCAGTCAACCATACTTTTCCGTCAAGCAAGAATGTCATACCTCAGTTAGTTAACCGTTTGTTAGGTTGACGGAAAATATTCATGTGATGCTCCCATGGGTTGTCTCTAAGTGTAATGACCATTTTATTCTCGAATCACTTCCACATAAAAAAATACTTAGAAAGACAATTTAAAATGAATTAATCATTGATTAAGAAAAGGACCTTTCAAATTAAAATCATTAATTCATGAGTAAATAATTTTATTTAAATAAAAGACAGGTTAGGAATATTAATTCATGTTCATAAAAAAAAAGAAAGACCATATAAACTACAAGAATTCAGGAGTAAAAATCCAGCAAATTTTTTTGATAGAAAAAACCCAACAATTGAAGTTACAAAAAATCCAAAAAAAAAAAACAAAGAAATCAATTTATGGAAAACAACACACCATTAAGAACAAAATTTTGCCAGGGCTTTCGATGTCGGAGGCGGTGGAAAAGGTTATGGGCTAGGATGAAGGTCGGCGGGTGGTGTGGCAGAGAAGACCAGTGGGAGTGGGGGTGGGTGTTGCTGTAGTGACGATGATGGTGAGTGAGGGTTTGGGTGGTGCATCGATGACGGTTGTGCCAGCCGGTGGGTTGGAGTGGGGTGTCGAGGGCTCGGCTGTGCAGTGAGGGTTTAGGTGGCGGATGGAGGGCTGTGGTGCGGCCCTGACACTAGATGCTATATTACAGAGAAAGGAAAGAGAAAGGGAGAGAGAAAAAGGGAGTTGCAAAGTAATAAAATAAGCAAAATGTAGTTGCAGCGAGAGATTTGCAGAGAGGGAGAGGAAAAGAGAAGAGAACTGGGCAGTGGGCTACAGAAAAGTAATTCCATTTTGCCTTGTGGCTTTCATATGCCACATGGCAATAAGGGATTGGTTCATGATAATTCTAACTTCTATTAATTATCTATTCTTTTTGTGTGGTAAAAATTGAAACAAAATTCCTATTATGCCCTTAAAGAAAGGGCACGTGATGGACTCCTGCCTAATTTTCGTCCGCATAAGAAACCACAGGTTAAGAAGGGATGACATTGTTAGTTAACCCAAAACACAAGAGATTATCTGTTACAATTAAAATTAAAGAAATTAAAGTGAGATTTCTATAAAAGTGGAAGGGTGTTAAGTATATTTGACCAATATTTTGACGGAATACTCAACGAAAAAATTTATCATCTTTGCATGCGCAGCATTACTATAGATTTAAAAATTTTATATCCTTCAAACAAAAGAAATCGACTCATGGAAACTACATCAACATGAATAGGGAAGTCATTTGCAACGTAATCTCTTTTTGATGCAGCGGTTGTTAAAGATCAAGATAATACACTCGAATCTGTTGATTCACCACGAATACCGGATTCAGAGTCGTCCTGCAACCTATCGATTCACCACGAACGCTAGGTTCTAGGGCATCAAACACTCGTTGATTTTCGTAGAAAATACCGAATGATTGGAAAGTGCAAAACGCACACAAATTTTATTAAACGTCAAAAACTGCTGAAAAAGAGTCGTAACGCGACTATAAATATGCGACACGAAACCCTAGGCCCGGGACAAACCGAATTAATTAAAAAAAAAACAAAGGCCCAAAGCAAAAAAAGCCCAAAGAAAACAAAATAGGCCAAAACGACACTTAGAAGCATTTTTTCGCAATTTCCTAGGCCGGAAAATCATTTCATATTTTCCCCTTTCTCTGGCTCGGCAATACCTTTTCAACGACATATTATAATGGCGAAACGGAGTTACGAGTCAAAAGTTTCGGTCAATTGAAGTTTGCCGATCCCCGATTCGGATATATCGCCGCCTCCGCGTCTCTAAGTACTCGTCAGCTATACGATCCGCATCACTTTTTGACTGAAAACAGAAAAGAAAAAGTTTCATATTCCCAATTCATATTATATATATATTATTTTCTCATTATGATGGAAAGAAGAAGAAAGTTACCTATTTCATAGACGAGTCAGAAAAGGCAGAACAACAAAGTCCTCCAGTAAGCCAAAGCATGAGAGGGTCCTCCCTTGGATTGCCCTCTGACTCAATGAAGTAGTAAAATAGGATTGCCCTCTGACTCAATGAAGTAGTAAAATAGGTGCACATCATCCAACTCCCCCACACTCGCATATCTTAAAAACACAAACGCAGCATGGTCAGAATCAACCTTGCAATATGTTTGTGTGTATATGTATATATATAGCAAAAAAATGCTGCTTAATAATAATTTACAAAAGATGCCAAGTTAAAAACTCACCCAGTCTCAAGTTTGAAGGGAAGATCACCAGGGTAGCCTGGTAGAGTGTTGATGATGGACTGTGACAAGGCAGCAGCACTGCAAATAACCAATATTACAAGTATGCATAACGGTGCTGAATTGATGTTACCATGGGAGTAGTGAAACAAATGCTTGAGGCAATGTTGGCCACGGTTTGCTTGTGTTGCTGATGCCATGTTTTGGTTTTCCTCTAGTGGAATGCAGCTTAAATAATTAGAGGGAATGATGAACATGAACTGGTTTTCCTCTAATGCATGCAGTTTGATATTTTATGTCATTTTGTTGGTGCAACCAGAAAAACCCCTAGTTTTCATGCTTTGAACCTTCAACTACCCCTTGCCGTTCACCCAACTGATTGGTTGTCTCGACATTCAAAGTTCAAATGTTGATTGGTGGTGGGATGAAGTATTATGGAAGGGGCAATTAATACCCTGTCGGGTATTACTTACAAGGCAGTTGCAACTTTTCTTGTCACTCAATAAGAGCGATGACAATACAACCCGACATCTCGGATTCAGTCCCGGCCTGTTTCACTTTTATGTGGAGGGATATAGGATAAATCACCCTCGACCCACTCTTTAGATGAGCTAATTTGGATTGATCACTTCTTACCCGCAACCTATTTAGCCCTTTTGCCACTTTTAGGAGTGATACTAATTGGAATAGGGTCGGGTTTGGGAACATGTACAATAACCCACCTTGCTGCGGGAGGGGTCACCATGCCCAAATGCTCCGTTACCATCCCTACTCATAGCTTCATTCATTCCAAGGTGTCACTCACTGATTTTACACCTAATAGTACTAATCATATTTAGGATTTCTGCATCCACTTGTATATCCAATACCATCTTAGTATTTGTCCGATGTGGGAGTCAACACATACTTGTGCGACCCTCACAATCTACTTGCTAATCCCTGGCGCACTCACCAAGGGAACCCATACCTCTGTGTGGGACTTGCATTGTATTGCCTCGAGCCACTTGGCAATATTCTCAGATTTGCTATGATATTACTTGTCACAGTTGCATGAGCATGTACTAAGATGGTATTACGCATATAAATTGATGCAATTAACTCTAAATGTGACTACGTCTTTTAAGTATGAAACCGGCCCATGACACAAGGCAAAGATTTTGGCTGTTTAACATTGTACGTGGACCTTGGCTGCACAAGTTAATGTTTTGCTTTTGTTTCATCTTTCAATTGACTGATGTGGCCACGTTTTCGATCTCTAATCTTGCCTGTTTTTTTATCTGTTTGCCCTCTTCCAATTTAAAACCCGCTGCAGGTGAGATATCTGCCCTTCTTACTAGCTTGGTAATTAATTATTTTCCAATTTCATTTTACTAATCCCATAAAAATTAATTACATTCTTAATTTTACCTTTTATACATTCTGAACAATTTCATTGCTCTTGGGCATTTTATGTGACCTTTTAAATACAAGCTCTTGTCCTCTTGAAATACAATTTGATTTTTTTTTTTTTCCGAAATAAGGAGCTAATAACGCTCATTGGCTTGATGGAAAGAAGGGAAAAAAAAAAAGTGAAGACAATTTTCTTTGTATGTTGAAAGTAGGAATGGTAGTTGGAGAAGGAAAACAATGACCCTCTTTCCAAGAATACCATGCCAAATCTAGGTTAGACCAGAACTTGTGCTTTGATAATCGGAGAATTCTATGCTTTGTGCTTTGGCTTGATTCAATTATTTCTTGGTTTTTTTAATTATATTTGTAACCTCCATATATATATCTATCTATATTATTATAAAGTAAACCCATTTAATGAAGTCTCCGCTTTGGTGATGCTTGTTTTTATTATTATTATAAAAATGACCCACAATAAAAAGTTTGTTCAGTTTATATTTAACATATACAAATGTAATTCACAATTAAACTAATTCTTCAAATTTTATAACATCTCACTACTGAGTTAGTGATAGAAAGAGTTATTAGGTGTAGTGTAGCACACGTATATAGTGCGTGTCACCCTTATAGTATTATATATCCATCTATCTATACTTTGGTGAAGCCTTTATGAGGCCGTAAGCAAATTACAACTAAAGATTCTCACATTTTTTGTCTTGTAACCAACCATCATTATCTCCTATTTTCTTTCCACTTGCCCAAATCTATGCTCTCTCTCCTCAACTCATTGTTCCTGGCCTACAGTTACAATTCATAGATAAAATAATATGGTGTATTATACCACACGTATATAGTGTGTGCCATCATTCTAATGTATATATATATATATATATATGGAGAGAGAGAGAGAGAGAGAGCAATGACATACATATCAACCACACTTCTAGTTGAAGACAAATGGAATACTTCGTGCTTTATTCTCGAACCTAATATTGTCTTACAAACTACTCAAAACATGGTTTTGATCACATCAAGTGAAATATTTGCGTAGAAAGAGCTCACTGATCAAATGAGAGGGACTACTGATAAATTTAGATCGAAAGGGTTAACTAGAGGGGGAAATGTGCCAGCCACCTGCTAACCATTGCAAGACATTCCTCGGGCTTGTACTCTGGAGCTGTGTGACCCCCTCCCTGTTCAAGGCACGCATTAGGAAACTTCGTTAACTACAGCTTGAATTGTGGATTAATTAAGGGATAATTTACATTTTATCCTTTTGTAGTTTGAGCAAAAATTACACTACTCTTATATGGTTTAAAAGTGAATGCATAATTCTTTTACAGTTTGGGCTTAAATGTAAAATGAATAAAAACTGTTAAAATTAACAACAATCTTTCATAAGCTATTTTCTTTAGTTCATCTCTAAAAATAAAACATCAAAAACAATTTTGTCATTTTATGCCAAAACAAAGGGTTGACTTTTGTAGAGACATTTTTCTCATTCTACCAAATATGTTACGGTTCTATTCATTTTACAGATAAACACAAATTATAAAGGATAAAGTGTAATTACTTCAATAATTAATGAGTAAGTGGGATATTTCTTACCTTCACAGTTGCAAACGTCAACTCATACAAGTTGTTTGTATACTGCTCTGTGAATCTACACAAAACAAAAAGAAAAATAGTGTTACACTCTTACTAGGTGTAGTGGATTTTTCAGTTAAATTACAATTTGAAACTGACAAATTCTATGTTGCAAGAAAGATTTCAAAAGTTCAGGAACCAACCCTCCTACTTGGCCATCCATGAACCATGGTTTCCAACCATAAACAACTGGTAAGTTCAGTAGATTTATCCATTCTAGTGTGCCCACATATGGAATTACCATGTCGTGATCACCGCTGCAAGAGAAGAATTTTTTTTATTTTTTATGGTAAAATATTAGAATACATTACACAAGAAATGCCGAAGTTTCAAATAAAACAGGAAGAATAGAAAAAGTTACCTGTAAACTAGAGCTCGGCAACCTTTTCTGGTGAGATTTTTATGATAACTGACAGTGTTATTGACATCATAGGTCATAGATAAGGTCTTATTGCATCTGAGCCATTCCTTTTTAGTTCCCTGATGATGCCCACCATGAAATCAACTATTTTTGTTCTGTTTAATAAAAAACATAGCCTACCCATTTAATTTTTAAATATTTTTAATAAATATTTTTAATGAAACAATGTCAAACATGGGTACTGATGATAACTCTTTAGATTAATTAGCGTACCTCTCGAATATGAAGAGCTTCTCGGACAGTTATATCATTGGCCCAAACGTAGGAGTACAGATAATTATAGTACTACAAAAAAGAAACAGAAAAAGCCTGGTTATTACATACTTAATTGCCGAAATAAAAATATATGCAGAGAGAGAGGGAAGGGGATTACTCGACACCATGGTCCAGGAAGTAAGGGAAGCGAATTGAGGAGATCTTTGGGATTTTCTTCGAGTGCGTTTCGATCCCATTTCAATAAATTTGGTTTTGGGGACAATGAATCACATAATGGTTCTAAGATTTGTGGTTTATATAATTTCTGGACACACTGCAAATTAAGCAAATAGTAAATATTGTTAATACTTCTTAAACCATTAATATTATGTTTGAAACCTGAATTAATCGTAGAAAAAGAAAAAGTAAGAGCATTGAGAACAAAATAAAAGAGATTCCTTCGCCTTTTCTTTTTTCATCACAAAATCTTTAATCTAAACACAACGAAAAGAAAAATTCGGAAATCCTGCTCACCTCCTCTACCAGTTGGAGATCATTTACACACAACACATTGTTAGGATCTACATCTATGTACCTCCCATAGCAATTTGCTTTGGTCGACTGCAAAACCGTAAAACGTATAAAAGAAAAAAAAATTTACATCACATTTTTTGGTAAGAAAATATAAAATATAAGTCAATTATAATAAGTTAGAGATTGATTTCAATTATATGTTGAAACAAAATATAAGCTAAAGTTAACTAGAAAAGTACTGAAATGGTTCTATAAAAGCACAACCTCAGAGAGTAAATTATTTGTGAAAGGGCATATAACCAAGAAGACATTGCTAAGTGATAGTTCAATAGCTAAAACAGGCAAACAGACTCTTTTGCAGTTACTTCTGGTTATGGGCGTCAATAGAACATCGAAAAGCTTCAAGACTTGTGAATCTTATCCTATGGAATTACCTGATAGAGATCATCTGATAGAACTACCACCCGATGGAGAAATGGTACTCTTGAATTCAGATCGTTAATTAAATCGGTGACAGGGTTGCCAAGCAAGTATCCCTGCGTCCAATTCAGAAATTATTAACTTTAATTTTGGTCTATGATCTCAAAACAATAATACAAGGTCCTAAATCTGATCATTTACTTTGATGTTCATTGGCGGCTCACGTCCAACTTCGTTTCCTACAAAAAAAAAAAAAAAGAAAAGAAAAGCAATAGAAATGAAAACGTAAGCTTGTCAAGCCATAGCTCAACAAAAAGCTTGGTTTTATTCAACAAAAGCTTAGTGCTCCATCTGGGCTCTAAGAACATAGAGAAATTGAAAGCAAAACTTGGAATATTACAGACTTATTTAATCACAAAGTGTATTCTATGATTGAAAACTAATATTCTCGCTACTAATAACCAGATAAACAATAGATTAGAAACAAGAAGTGGTCTCAATGATCAAAATTAGTACCGTCATATATTTCTTGAACAACCATCGGAACAATTATGCCAGAGTAGGAATCACCAGTAATGTATAATGGATTGTTGAGAAATTTAGGGTGATCCAAAAGCCACTGCATTACAACTCAAAAGATAAAATTTGATGTTCAATATCCTGCAAAATAAAGGTAATGGAAATTTCTTTTTTGTAATTACGCATTGGAAATGCAAAGATTTTCCATTCTTTTGCAAATTTTGTCTCACCTTCCTTAGAAAACCGTAAACCTGCGCTGCTGCAAGAGTGTCGCTAGTGTCGTAGGCACCCGAAGTTTTCGCATAGGAGAATCCAGTACCAACAGGTGAATCTAAAAATATTATGTTGGCAACCTAGAAAATTATAACCTCTCATCACTACATTATTAAATAGATCGAGCTAGGTTGATTTCAAGTTGATCACAGTAAATTACAGCCAAAGCAGCAGTGAAACATTTCCATACCTTTGTCCATGAGTATGGATTCTGCTTCAATGTTGGTTTGTTCCCACTTGAATTTGCATAGTTAAAAGTCAATGGACCTACACAAAGGATATACAATTTTTATGTCGAGGAGTGTTATTGTGTAATGCTTATTTGTTTCAATATTGACTTCTTTTTTCAATGCCTCGGCCAGCCAGTTTTTCACCACAATTTCTTACATGGAGTGTCTCACGTGCATTTATTAAAGTGATGGTTTCACCGCAATTTCTTACATGGAGTGTCTCACGTGCATTTATTAGAGTGATGCGCTTACTGTCATTTGTCTAATAGATAAGAAAATGTGATAAAAAAAGACAACGGATGTGTCACTTATTTTTTGGGTTGGTTCCTACATCAATGAAAAATGTGTGTGTAAGTTTATAAGTTTCAACCTCCATTTTTTATTTATAACGGTTTGCATGGGGTTAGGGTTCATAAAAGAAAAAAAAAACTACGACTAAGTATGCTAACAAATAAGTGATGTGGGTTAGGCTTCATAAAAACAAAAAAACTACAACTAAGTATGATACCAAATAAGTGATGTAGCGTACCAGTCGTAGTTTACATAAGCCAAAAAATAAGTGATAAATGAATAATAGGATAAAGTAAACAAACACCCCCTTAGGAAGCTAACAAATTAACAATAATAGATACACATACACATAGTAATCAAAATCGAACCGGAGAGTGTTTTTTAAAACTTTCCCAAAATCTAGTTTACCAAATGTATTCTCATTCTTTTAACCCCTCTTTTAAGTTTTTCACTTTCTTCCTGTTCTCTCTCATTCTATTATGAATGAGATTGCTTAAAACATCATTATTCTCATTCTTGTATGAAAATGATTTTGAAAACTTAGAAAACATATTTTCTTAGTTCTTAAAACTGGAGAGTGTTTTTTAAAACTTTCCCAAAATCTAGTTTACCAAATGTGTTTTCGCCAAAAGCGGTTTTGAATGAAATACTGAGTCCAAGCACCCTTTACTTTCATATTCTCAAACTCTTTGTGTTGCTTATTCTACCTAGCTTCTTTAACGCTTCGTTTAGAATTCGAATTTTCGATAGGAAAAGTAAAAAAAAAAAAAAATGTGAGAGAAAAAAGAATAAAAATAATCTTTCATTTTGCTTACTTTTTTTTACCAAAAATTTGAGTTTCAAATGAAACTTAAGAGGTTTTTTTTTTGTTTTTTTTCTTAACACTTTGTTTGGACAATGTTCTGCATAGGGCCTAAGGATGAATTTGCTTTGCAGTAAATATTTTGAAAGATGAGAAACTCACCGATTTCATACAGGAGCCCAGATAAAGCAGAGCAGCCAGGGCCTCCGGTCAACCAAAGCATGAGAGGGTCATCTTTAGGACTACTCTCTGACTCAATGAAGTAGTAGAATAGCTGCACATGATCTGATTCTCCTACGCCAACGTAACTTTATATAATGCAAAAACCCATTAAAATTAATTTTTTGTTGTTACCAACCTTAGTATATATGAAAACGTAAAACACAGGCTATATATCAAACAATCACAAAGTAAGAAAAAGTAAAGAAAATAGACTTTTGAAAACAAGAAGGGCTTAATTACCCAGTTTCAAGTTTAAATGGGAGATTGCCGGGGAAACCCGGTAGGGTCTCGATGACTGACAGTGAGACAGCAATATTGGAGGAGACAACCAAGAAAAGGATTAAACGCAACAACAACATTGGACTAATTTAGTTGCTGCTGTAACTGATGAAGCTGAGTTTTTGAGATTTCTAATCGGGTAGTGATGGTGGTGGTGCCATTGTCATTCTCTAATGCACAAAAATATAAAGACTGAACATTGAAGCCTAGCGTTGACCGGGGGCTCTACCCTTCAGTCCACCTTCTCTTTTACAAGGCAGCTGCAACAAGAGATGAGAGAGAACATTAGTTCCCGAATCTTACTGGTGTGGCTTTTGTTCTATTCGGCAAATTTCTTTTTCGCCGCATATAAAAGTTGATACTGTAGGGATTTGGATGGAGAGATCTCCATTCCTCACTCTCCTTTTTTTTTTTTGTTTAAAAAATCCATTTAGTACAACCATACAACATTTAAGTTTAAAGCTTGTGGGTTCTAGAGGAGAACAACTGGTAAAACCACCTAACCTTTCAAGACAGATTGGGAGTTCGAAATTCTTATGTAGTCTCCCCAAAAGTTGTATTAGAGATCTAGGAATCCAATCTCCAACCATAGGCAGGGGAGGAATCTCACCACCATAGTTGCCAAGAAACTCTTTTAGGAGGAAAAGTACATTTTTTCGGAAACGTACTTCCGATACCTGCCGTTTCAAAATCTTGGAGAAGCATTCCGGAAACGTAAGAAAAACGTTTTAGAAACATACTTTATGGAAATTTTTGAAAAACTTAGAAGAAACTCTTCAAAAACTTTAAAATATTAAGTTTTATACATTTTTCCCTCTTAAATTATAAATTAATGATTGCTTTTGGGCATTACAACATAGATACATAGTTTTACAATTTTATGTAGTAGGAAAAAAAATTATAGTACTCCATCTGCAATAGTTTTACATATAAATTTGAGAATCGGAGGCTGCTATATTGACTAAAACGGGATACTAGTGATACCATCTGTCAAACATGAAATAACACAACTTGCGATAATACTCCAGAGCTGTGTGACCTGGTCCCTGTAGAAGGCCAAAAGTAAAATTGTTATATATAATTTTTCTTTAATCATTTATACGTAGTAGTGAAGAAAGTAATAAAAGCGAGTTTTTCTTACTTTTACAGTTGCATTTGTCAAATGATTTCCGAATACATTTGCATTTTTGTCAAATGATATCTCGGAACGCGTTTCAAAACAAATACCATTTTCTTGACCAAAATTTTAATTTTTTTTTTTAACTACAAATATAACCTAACTTATGTATCTGTACTAAAATTATGTTATGAATACCTAAAACACACACTATGAAGTAGACCGAGTAGTTTATTTGGAAATATTTATGGATTACCAACTAAAAAACCACGTAAGCTCGTGAGGAAATTTGCAAGTGAATCAATTCACCCAGCAATTTGGAACACTTTTGGCTCAAACTCAACTGAATTCGCTGTAGTTCATCATAAGACACAACAAATATTTTACGTATCGCACATATTCGAACACTCCTCAATTTGTTTTCTTCCTCATCGAGAGAACAATTTTAAGTGTATCTTTTCTGAGTCAGGTTGAGGTCGAAACTGGTTTTGGGCTAAGGGTGAGTATAGGCCCAGTGCCCATTTGGCCCACCTAGCCCTACCCCGTTTTATGAATTTTGGACAAGGTTTTTGGGCTTGTAGAGTTGGGAATTAGCAGGTTGGGCTTGAAAAGGATAGGAGGCCTGTCTTGGCATGGCCCTATGCATGTTTTATTTTTATTTAAAAAAAATAAATATGGATTGGCTCTAAGAAGCGTTGTTGCCACCCAACTGCCGAGAACTTTACTATTGACTTGTATAAATTTTATTTTGGCCTTTTCTGGGTGGAGTCCGGCTTTATGGTATTTCTTTTGGTCAGGCTTGGGATGAATCACTTAGGTCTGATATCGAGTCGGCGTTCTCAAGCCAGCATATTTTTGTTATATTTTATTATAAACTCAAATTTTTCATGATATAGTTAGTAAATACTTATATTATTCATGTATAATATTTGTACGTACATATAAATATATTTTTTTTTGTCTTTGATCAAGATCTAATAAAAAATACTTATTTTTTTGAGTTGGAGCATATAGTGCACGTATTAAACATTTTATTATATATTATACTTTTGACAAAAACTTGACTAAAAATTAGATATAATTAATATAATTTTAGCATATTATTAATTTTATACTTAATATATTATTATAATAGTACAATTATTGACCATTAAACTCGTTTGACTTTATCAATTATAAAAGAAACTTATATAGCTCATAATTTGTGTATCTATACTAGTATCATGTTTATATATATTTGTAATATTTTTCTAATATTTTGTTTAAATTATTAATACATAATTTTCTGTAACTTCTTATTAATACTCATAGTATTAAATTAAAAATTAAAATTGACAAATGAACCCATTCATATATCAAGTATTGAAATCATAAAACAAAAAAAAATTATCTACCACTTTTTATAGCTGTTTGTTAACAATATATTTTAAAATTTTGATATATATGAAACAAAAATATCACCTATTAACACATATAAAAAGAAATTATTTATAAATGTTACCGTATTTTCTATTCTGAATTTTTAACTAATTTTCGTATGACACCAGGATAAATATATCTTCGTATTTTTTATGTTCACGTATTTTTTGCATTTTATTTCTGTATTTTTTAAAAAAATTGTATTAAATCCATATGTATTATGTACCGTTCTTTTGCTGTCCCGTATTTTACCGTGCTAACTGTGGGGAACTCCCTTCAGTTTTTTATATTGTTGTGCAAATTATTTCTAAACAAAGCATCCTATATATATATATATATATATATGAGTTACTTTTACATGAGTTACTGATTTCGAAATTTAACAATCCTTTGGAGTTTGAAAGTTAGGAAAATTTTCTCTCATGAATTCCTTAATTCTAGTGTAGATAGTCTACTTTGACTAGATTGAAAAGAAAATTAGTTGAGGTGTACATAAACTGACTCAGACATCTCTAATTACATAACTAAAAAATAAAAGAAGTTTGGGTTTAAGGTTCCAGAAAAATTTTTACACTCCAGTAGGGTTCTAGACTCTATCGGGTATGAGAATATCCAAATGGCATTGGGTTCTTTTTTTGTTTTGGTCCCGTCCCAAGCTGGTCGATAGTCTGGAAAGTGGGCATTTAGATGTTTGCTTAGGTCCTTATTAAGAAGCTTGCCCGCAGTTAATAATAATATTTACTTAATTTTAGATTATTATATCCATGCAATGGGGCGGGCAAGGGCCGCGGTCCCCTAAAGTTTGGAAATTACACTTTATACTTTATAAAATTTTAGATATTTAGAATACAATATAGTGCATTGTCTTGAAAAAAACAAATTTTAAATTTCCTTTTACCCTTGTAAAGTTTTGGATATGTAACATGCAATATTTAGTGTATTTATTTCCAAAAATAAAAAATAAAACAATTCTTATCCCTCTTTTGAGCAAAAACAATTTTATTGGCCCCCTCAATGAAAATCCCGAGTCTGCCACTATCTACCATAGTTTTATGGTCAAATTCTTCTATATTTAAGTTAAAATGGATCTGTGTAGATGATCCCAAATATTTGAGATATAGGCTTCAAGAAAGCATAACATGTTTGAGCAATGAAATGAAGCTTTTGTAGCATTAATGTAATCAACCATACTAGAAGTAACAATTGAATGGATAACCTTGCTCTCTCAGGCGATTAAATAATGAAAGGTATAGGATCAATTCAAATAGTCTCTAAACTTCATGAAGTTTCGGCGATGAGATTTAAGCGACTCAGAGGCATTGTTAATTTTGTAGTACTTAAATTTTTGAAGAGTAATCCTCCTAAACATTGATGAAGACTTGTCTTGTCTTAACTTTTCCCTAATTTTATGCTAGCTATATAAAACATATAACACCATGCTTGGCCTCTGAGTTGGATATATTTTTATAATCTACAAACTAGAAACAAAAAGAAAAAAAAAAAAGGAGAAGAAGAAATGAGTCATGACCTATATAATTCAATGGCATCCCAATTGAGCTTTCACTTAGTCTTTAAGCGTCTCAGTTGTTAACGTCGGATGTTTAAATTACTTGAAGATGACAAACACATGCCATTGTCAGATATGCCTTGACTTTTGATTTAGGGTTCGTGTGATATCGCTTATTTTAAGCTTTCTTCATTTGGTTTTTTTTGGTTTATAAACCAAAAAGTTAATTTTTTTTTGCTTTTATGAACTAAACATAAGCAAAAAAGTAAAAACTAAAAGAACTAAAAAAAAATTGACTTTTTTTCTTATAAACTAATCGAAAAAGCTCTATCAAACGAGCCCTTAGAAAAAATTGTTAAAAAGATCAAGTCATGTCACACCAAATCTTGCTTTGTACTACCTCATTAATTAAAGATTACTTGTGGGAAAAATTATCGCCAGGGCCTGTTTGGCACCAGTTTTTGTGCCAAAAAAACAGAGCACAATGAAAAAGCTTGTGAGCGAAACCAGAAGAAGAATAGTAGACCAAGTAATCTAGTTTTACAAGAGGGGCATTACAAGATAGATAGTTTTACAAGCTCTGTAATAGAAAACTCACTATATAAGGTGGAAATACAGAACACATATATTGACTTGAGGCTGCTATATTGACTAAATAGGATAGTAATGAATCCATCTATCAAACATAAAATAACACTCCTTGCGATAGTACTCTGGAGCTGTGTGACCTGCACCATGTAGAGGTAGCCAAAATGTACAAATCTTGCTACTTTTCTTTAATCTTTGATTTGCACATGAAAGTGAAGAAAGTAATCAAGAGGGTTTTTCTTACTTTTACAGTTGCATATGTCAAACGATACCCATGCTCAGAATATTTTATTGTGTATCTGCATTAATCAAGTAGATTATTTAGAAATATTTATGAATTATCAAAGAAATAGAAAAATAAAAAACCTTGTAAGATAATGAGAATTTTGGAATTGAACCAACTCACCCAGCAATTTGACCGTCGACAAACCATAGCCTCCAATCATTGACGACTGTCAAATTAAGAGACTTTATCCATTTTACGGTACCCACAAATGGAGCAACCATGTCACGGTCACAACTGTGGAGATCAGAGAAGAAACATGTTAGTGAGCAAAACTAGGACACTTTTGGCTCCAACGCGACTAAATTCGCTTTGAGTAATGCTACATATACTCCTATTGATTATTCTTCTAATCACTCCTCTTGAGTTGATACATACTGATAGGTAGAGAGAGAGAGAATTGATCTGTCTATTAGTGTGTGACAACTCAACAGGAATGGTTGGAGAAGTGATCGGTAGGAGTGTACCTATATAACATTACTCATTCCCTTTAGTTCGTCACAAGATCGATAAATAAGTTAAGTTTTGCACATATTTTCAACCTTGGTTTTCACGATGAATACTATATAATGAGTCGTATCTTTGGAAACAGTTGATTCTCTGTTATAATTTCAAAATACAGCCGAGATCATGGGACGTTATGAAAGCTTACCTCTCTACAAGCACTTCCAAGCCTAAACTTTTGAGTTCTTCATGAACAGGGACAACGGTCAAGACGTCTTTTGTGTATGATAAGTTCTTGTTGCATCTCTTCCAATTCCATACAGTTCCTTAATTGCGAGCAACCATTATCATAATATTTGTCATTCAGTGGGATAATATAAAGTGTGTACATGGAGGTTGTGATCATATACAAGTACTACTATATATATATACCTTTCGAACATGTAAAGCTTCTTGAACAGTATCATCATTTGAACACATGTAGGAGAGTGCATAATTAAACGTCTGCAAAAGAAGAGATCCTCGTTAGGCTTGGGATCATTTAAGAGATTGTCGTAGTGTATTCACAGAGAGAGAGAGAGAGAGAGAGAGAGAGAGATTACACGACACCAAAGGTTTGGGATCATTGGAGGTGAGAGAAGGAAATCTGAAGGACCTTCTTCATCAAGAGATCTTCGTTCTGGTTCAGGAGTTGCAAAGACACATTTGGGTTCCAAAATGTCATTGAGAAACAGTTCTTTCACGCACTATAAATTCAAACAGTCGTTCAATTACATTTAAGCCTCCTAAAGAATTTGATGAAGAAAATTCTTTGTGAACTAAAATTCGAACAAAAAAAAAAAAAGGTGATCCCTCTAACCTTCTTGATATCACCAAGGGCAGTAATACATGCTGTATTTGCTGGGTCCACATTCACGTAGGTCTCATTGCAACCTGATTAGACAACGAAAATGTAGTCTATCGCCTCTAAACGACCCCTTGTTAGTCATAGTTTTGGGATAAGTTTGTTTTCTTTACTATATTTTGCATTGAACCGCATTCTCAATCTGGTTACAGGTTTCTAAAGCTAAAAGAGTGAATTGGGAGTCAAAGAAATGATCCGAGCTGAGAGCATAGAGCATTGAGGAACATCCCTGGGGTCTTGTCTCGGGAAACGTGCAACTTTTTACTCGTTACTTGGAACGGAGCAAATGATAACCCGTTGGAAAGCTCTCCCCAAAATAATCATGTTTGCGTCTAATGAGCGTCGCCAACTCCAAGGGCTTCAAACGAGGCGATTCCAAACTGAGCGAAAAAGAGCATTATGGTTCGAACTCTTAGAGAGCCGTTCGAACGGCAAGAAGAAGGAAAAGAAGAAAATAAGGCATACCGTTCGAACTCCAAAATGGACCGTTCGAACGGCCCGTGGGCGTGCAAATCAGGAATTAGCCTACCGTTCGAACGCCTGTCTCAACGGTTCGAATGGTTTAAAACTCAGTGACGGGCGTTCGAACGCCCACTTTCACGGTTCAAACAGTAGGGCTATTTTTGTCTAGATTTTAGGGTTTGCTTGTAATCCCTATAAATACAACCCTTCTTGTTATTTTCGAGATATCAGAGCAGAAGGAACGACGACTTTAGGGTTTTTGTACGTTTTTTTTTTATTGTACCTTTTGTTTGTTAGATTTATGCTTAGATGTAAATGTAACCTCTAAAGCATTAGTTTAATATATGGTCTTCCATTTCTCTTGCATTAAATTCGTAATGTTGGTGGAGTTATTGCTTTAAAGTCGAATTTCTAGCTCTTCTTCATGTATTTTCGAAATTATTTATAGATAGGAATGAGTAGCTAACTTCCCCCATCTCGGGATTGAGTGTGAAAACCGATTGGAGGTCTTGGTTGATCATAAGAGGGTGTTTTTGGATTTTCAAGCTAAATCTTTTAATTGTATGGTTCTTGTTGTTCTTCATTCTAGAAACCTTTGAAAACTTAGACGATTGATTATGTTCGGTAACGTTTATGTATGAGTGCATACTCAGTATAGGTGCTGCGTGAATCGATGGTATTCGTCTTCGATTCTAAAGACTTGATTTACTCTAGGTGTGGGATTTCTAAAGGACACCCTGTTTCTATCGCTAAAACTTTCGAATCCGAAATTCACGTTGTAATCGAAGGATTTGAGTTATAAAATACCTCTTTTGGAATTCCTAGAACAATAATCGGTTGGATCATTCAATCCCGAGACTTTGTCACATTAAGTTAAAAATCAAACTTGATTCAAGTCGTTCTCTCTTAGTTAGTTAGCTAATTTAGATAAACAACCCATTTCCACAACAAATATATTTTTCCAATTTTTCATTTTGTATTTTAAGGAGTTTTTGCCAGAATTTAGTGGTCGATTGAGAGGGTGGTCCTAGATTTTGTGGTCATTGTGCACACATAACTCCTTATGGGACGATCTCGTACTCCGAGTAATACTACTCCGCCGGCCTTCTCTTGGGTTCATCTCGAGTGCACGTGTGGCGCGAGTCACAACCCTTTTTGGCATTCTGGAAAACCATTAAACAATTACAATTAGAGTAAGGGGCTAAACTTTGAATTTCTATTGAACTTTGATATCACATAGGTCTTATATCTCATGTAAAAGTTCATAATGAAGTGGATATTGGTGATTGTTTCAGTGGAAGAGTTTGAAAATCACCTCATAGATCTCATCTGATATAAGTGCCATCCTGTGAGCGAATACTACTTTCGAATTCTCATCAATAACCGAATCTGTTCGTGGGCTCCCGAGCAAGTATCCCTGACAGCATTTCAAAGAAAATTTATGTCCAATGAATTAGAATAACAATTACTAGACTAAATGAAAGGTTTTCATGTTTTTATTTTATTAGAGTGTGTACCTCGAGGTTCATGTATGGCTTGGCTCCATCTTTATTACCTGCAAGCCCATAAAACAAAAACCAAGCTTGAAAAGTTTCAATTCAATGGTGTAAAAGATTAGTTATCATGAGTAGGTTACCATCTACTATCTTTTCAGTGACCAATGGGACAGTAATGCCTGAATAAGAATCACCACCAACAAATAGTTGAACTGCGAGATATTGTGGGTTTTCATCAAACCACTGCAATCATATTTCAAAAAAGAAAAAAAATTGAACAAAAAAATTCACACGGCTTCACAACAATGCATCGGCCTGTGGCCGCTAGGTTTGTCTTCATGACCATTTTGGGTATGTATGTACAGTTGGATTGAATGTGATTTTTGTTGTTTCTCACCTTTCTGAGGAACTATTAGGATTGTTCTGCTGATTTTGAGTCTGAAGTTAGCCAACCTTCCGCGGTTCTTGAATAGGAGAACCTAGTGCCCACCGGTGCGTCGAGAAATATCATGCTTGCAGTCTGGACAATTAATTACCAGCACAACTTTTAATATTAATAATAATAATTCAAAAAAAAAAGAAAGAAAAAACTAATAACAAGAGCAAGATGATTAAATGGATGATTACACCCTAAAAGTATAATCGTAGACTCTTAATTCACACTTTATTAGATTTATATTAGTGTTAATTGTCTTATTTTAGTTAGATATTTGTTTGAGTATGTTTTGTATGTGTTTTGTAGGTTATATAAGCTAATAAAGGCAAAAAGAAAGCAAGAATAATCGAGGCATGTTCAAGGCGAACAATTCGGTCATGAAAATTCAGACCTGTCTCGGTATTTGAGCCATATCTTTTTACTCCGATATCTGATTGAGCTGATTTTTGTGTCATTGGAAAGAAGACTTCAAGAGCTACAATTTGTCCTCTAATGTGCATCGGCTGAATCGGCCTCTAAAGTGGTCAAAATCAAGTTTCAAGGTGGAGGGATGAATAGTAACCGATCGATTGGTTTGGCAAACTTCAGAGAGGGTGATTTACCGATCGATCGGCCGATTGATCGGGTGAACAGTGACCGATCGATCGGTGAACAATGCCAGATCGATCGGCCGATCGATCGATGAACAGTACCCGATCAATCGGTGAACAGTGCCGGTGAACAGTAAAAACAGTTTTTTTACCGATCGAACGCTCCAATTGCCGTTCGATCGGCCGATCGATCGGTGAACAGTGCCGATCGATCGGTCGATATAGATCTGGAGCTTAAAAGCTATGTTGTTGGAAAAAATGGAGGAGAGGAAGATTTTTTGGGTTTGTAGCAGCCAAGGGGGCGGCGTGAAAAGCTCCTCCAAGGTTGGTTTTTATGTTTTTATGTATTTTTAGCTTAGATTTATGTTTGTAATGTTAATGTATGAGTAGAAATTGTAATTTTCTTTCATTGTAATATATTTTCCTTCACTTTCTTGCCATTTTCTCTCACTTTCTTAGCAACCAAACACTAGTTTTACTTAGTTTAATGTTAGATTTACCTTCATTTATGCTCTTTATTATGGATTCTAGTAGCTAAACAGCTCTTGGGTGTGATTGTGAAGATCCACCAAGGATTTTCAAGTATTTCAATGGGGATTCATGAACTTCAAAGTTTTATTCATAGATTTGTATAGTTCTATTTGGTTGGGTGTTGGATTTATTCGAAAACTTAGATTCATAATCCATTTGGTAATATTTATGGACAATTCAACAATTGGTATAAATCTTGCACATTTCTAAGGTTTGCTTCTAGGGCTCTATTAATTGGTTTAATGCCGACACTCAATTAAATATGAACTCAAGGTTTTATTGTCAAAATATTCCGAATCAAGAATCCACGGTGTGATTCTTGATTTGAGTTATAAAAATTCTCTATTGAAATTCTTGTTGTGAATTGGTGGATTGAATCAATCATATCCAAGCTTTTCATTTTAATTGCTTTACATTTAAATCAATTGCCTAGTTAATTGCTTTAATTTTCATTGCACTAGTTTAGTAAATCAAAACCCCATAAAAAACCTAAAGATTTTCGGTCCTTCTCTTTTTCCTTTTATTTTAGATCCAATTCCCCACATAATTGCAATTCGATCTTAGGCTAGATTAGTGTGAGTTGAGTATTAGAGCTTATATTTGGCTAGGTCCCTTGGGAGAGAACGATACCGGATTACCGATTTATACTTCATCGCGACCCCCGTACTCTTGCGGGGTACTAACTCCATTTTGTAGTTTTCGGAGCGAGTCAATGGAGTAGTATTTCGCCTTTGTCCATGTGTATGGATAATATCTCAAATGTGGTAAACCCTCGGTGTAATTTTGAATGACAAACTCCATTGGACCTACATGCAAAGAAAGAAGTCAAAAACAAATAAACAAAATGAAAAGGCTGTTGTCTTATTTTATATATACATTATATATATATATATATATATATATATATATAAATTGTGTTTGTTTTTATATTTTACCTCACTCTTATATAACACTTTAAATATTCAAATACTTTTAAAATGTCACGTCACATGAGCAATTAATTAGATAACTATTGAATTTATTCTTTTATTTAACTCACTGTATTAGTTTTGTAAGATAGATAAGATACATATATATATGAAAAATGCTACTCTTACAAAAAATTTATACAAAATTTGTATACAAAATGATGTGGCAGTGGTTATTTTGTAATTAAAAGCCATTATGATGGGTGATTGTTTTGAAGTGAAATGTTCTTATTAAGACACATCCCTTTGTAGAGAAATTTTGTATAAATTTTTTGTTTGTATAGCATTATCCTATATATATATATAATATCAGATTATCATGATTCTTTTTGAACTTAATATCTAACAAAAATGTAATTATAATTAAATAAAATACCATATATATATATAAATATTTATTTACATTTTAGAGATACAATACGATTGTACAATTAATTATTGTAAATTTTTAATTAATTATTTATGATTTGAATAACTCTTATTCCGTGCATTTTACGGAGTGACACCTAACACATATATATATATATATATATATATAAAAGTGAAATCGTTTTATCTCTAGGAGACATACGCTGGTGTAAGCACAAGATCAGTGGCAATGGAATATATAGGTTAGAAATTTGCAGTTAGTCTAAGAATTTCTTGAGCTATTTATGATCCTAAAATCCCTAAAAGGTTCCAATTGAATTTTATCAGTCTTTCTCCATTAAAATCCCCAAATAATAACACATTCAGTACTTCCATGTGAGGATTTAAACCCAAATTTTGTACTGTTTGGGAAACCAATTTAATTAGCCTCAAATTTCCTGCGAAACAATATGGATTATTGGTTACACTCTAAAAGTGTAATTACAATCCCTTTATTAGTGGATTGTTAATCTCATTTTAGGCTTTATTTTAGCTTTTTACTATAAATTGTTCTGATTGGCCTTTATCACTTTGGAATTGCAGGAATTGGGCAGAAAAAGGGGCAAAAAGTGAGCAAAATCTAAAATGAGCGTTTGAACGACCTCACCTGGTGTTCGAATGATCTTCTGACGGCATTAAGCGTTCGAACGTGACAGAGCACCGTTCGAACGATGCAACGACCCAAGTTTAGATTTAGAGATTCAGAGAGGTGTATTTTCCGTTCGAAGCAGGTTCGATAAGATTCAGAGAGTTTCATTTACCGTTCGAAGACCGTTTGAGGCAAAGTTCGAATATTCGGACACCGTTTGAACGACCATATAGGGCGTTAGAATGACATTTGGTGTTCGAACGGTGAAATTTGGTATTCGAACGCTCCAACTACCTATGCCTATATATATCAGACTTGGCCGAAAATATAGATCTTCTTCCAGTTTTTGACATAATTTCTATAAATCTTAGATAAATATAGAGAGAGAAAGTGTATTTACAGATTTTCCTTTGCTTTTCCTCACTTTCTTTGTAGCCAAACAATAGTTTCTTTTCCAATTAATGAGAGATTTACTATTTCTAGTGCATTTGCATATGGATTCAAGTAGCTAAACTCATCCTTGGATGCAATTGTGAAAATCTACCAAGGATCTTCAAGGTCTTCAATGGAGGTATATAAACTTCAATGAATTATCTTATGATTTCTTCATATTCATCTCAATTATGTTGTAAATCTACAAAAAAACCTATATTCATAATCACTATTAGTAATCTCTATACACATTTCTTAAATTGGTATATATATTGCACAATTGATGATTTGCTTCTATGATTCTTAACATTGAACAGAAATTTACATCCAATTGAGTATGAACTCTCATTTGTATGGTCTAAATCTTTCGAATCAAGGATCCGCGGAGTAGTTCCTTGATTTGAGTTATCAAGTCCTTTATTGAGATATTTGTAGAGAATTGGTAGATTAGATCAATTGCATTCAAGCTTCTTTAATTACATTTAAGACTTTCATTAATTGTGTTCAAATCTAGTTAGAATTGCTCTTAGTACTTAGTTTAATTAGTTTAATTTGGTAGTCAAAATACTCTCACCATCAACATATTTTTGATTTTCCTTATAGATAATTACAATTTACCTAAGTGAATTTCTAATGTGAATCAATTTGTTGGTTGTATGTCTATGTGACGCCTATATTTGGCTTGGTTCTTTGGAAGAACGATACTGGACATCACCGGATTATACTTCAATCGCACACCCGTTTTCTTGTGGGGAAGCTCAAGTTTATATCATTTTTGGGAGCAATTCAAGTTTTGGCGCTGTTGCCAGGGATCAAAAGCATAAGGCGAACACCAACAAGTTGCGGATTAGAGAAGCACTTGGCGAATTGCATATGAAAAAAAACAACAAAAATAGCAAATAAAGGAGAAAAAGAAAACTAAACAGAACAACAAAATTATAAACAGGTGGGATTTGATCACTCACTTTCAACGGAAGTATCTACGGCTTCGGGCCTTAGTAATCTCTTTCTCCTTTAATGTGCTTAGATTTTTTGTTTTTCTTTGCTTAGTTTATTTTGTTTGATTTAAGTTTAGTTGCATGGCATTTTGCTAGGACTCCTTGTGAGGAGACATTTAGTGGAGGTAGGATAGTGTGCTCAATTTGCAAATCGGTGGTATTGCTTTGCATAAGGAGATTGGAGGATCGGTTGGAGACCAAGAGAAAAAGCCATTGTCCGGCAATGCATGTTTGTGTATGATGTGCTGTATGACCTAGACGATCTATTATTTGTTGCATTCATCTTCGCATGCCACATTTCACTAGGGACATTCATGACCAACTTGTGAGGCTTGATAGTAGAAGTAGTTCATCATCACTCACACCGGGACTTCCATTAGTTGTGGACCTAGGCTTTCTTCCAATAGCAAACATGAATGATCAAGGTTTACCCAACGTCTTCCCTTCTAATCTTAACGCCGCACCGAATGCACCTAATCCACAATTCCACCCTAATCTTCAACCCATTCCACCGAGAGTAGATCCTAATGTAGGGGGCGATGATGATATGGAGAGAGGGAGCCACCATGGCGACATGGCAACCCCCTATCAAAGAACCTTACAAGATTACTTGAATCCCCCACGTCAAGCACCAATTTCATGCATAGTATTCCCGTCACATCACAATACTCTTAACATCCGGCCGGGAAGCATGCAAATGCTTCTTTAATTCCATGGAATGGACTCCGAACAACCATATGATTTTATTAAGGAATTTGAGGGTGCTTGCTCCCTTATCATGGATAATTCTTGCCCGAAAGAGATTTTCTTGTTAAAACTCTTCCCTTTTGGTTTAAAAGACAAGGCCAAACTTTGGTTCAATTCTTTGAGGTCTATGTCTATTCATTCATGGGCCATACTCTAATGAAAGTTTTTAAAGAAGTTCTTTCCCGAGAACCAAACGGAAAGCATCCGAAGGCAAATTTCCTAATTTTCCCCTATGATGGGGGAAATGTTATTTCAATGTTGGGGGAGGTTTAAGAACCTCTTGAATACATGCCCTCATCATGATTTTGCCGATTGGCACATTATCAATACCTTTTACTCATCTCTAACCCCTCAACTTAAACACTTGATTAAGTCAATGTATGCTGGGACATTCTTTGACAAACAACCCCATGAAGCCTATGAATACTTTGACGATTTAGCAATAAAACTAGGGATTGGTCACTTACCGGGACTCAAAATCCCGAGGGTCGTTCCATTCAGTAAGGGATAGGGCGATACCAATTAGAAGAGGTTGATGATGTTAATGTGAGAGTGGCCACCTTAACAAAGAAACTAGAGGCTTTAGAAGGGAAAAATGTGCTAGCAGTCGAGTGTGAAGTGAGGAAAGAGATTTTTGAATAGTGTGTGACACTATGGTCATGAGAATCCTCCCCTACTGATTGTACTCTAAAAGTGCAATCTATATGTCTTAATTAGTTAATTGTTAGTTTTATAATATGTTTAATTGTGTTAATTTTAATCATAATTCGTTACTAACTTAGTTTTGTGCTTATTTTCAGGAATCCTAGCTAAAAAGGATTAATTCGCATTGAACCAGAGTAGGCGTTCGAAGGGAGTTCGAACGGTATACAGAAGCGTTCTAACGGTACGTCGAACGGTCTCGCATCAAATTTAGGTTCGAAGTGCGTTCGAAAGATTCAGAGAGAAGATTTTCCGTTTGAAATGCGTTCGACGCAGTGTTCGAACAATAGTCCGAGAGGTTCGAACAGTGGCAGTGACGTTCGAACGATTGTGCGAATTTGTAGAGACTTGAAAACCTATATAAACTAGGATTGTTGTGTATTTTAGGATTTGCGATTTTAGCTTTGTTTTAGGAGTAGCAGCAGTAGTAGGTTCTGAATTTATTCAGGTTTATAGCAAGGTTTTCATAATTGTTCACAATTCCTGTAATTAGATTCTCAGGTTTGCAATCAATATATTCCGTTTATTTTTATATGACTTGTGTTTATACCATGAATATGAGTAGCTAAACTTCTTAATCTTGGGATCAAAATCGAAGATCAATTGAATGTTTTGGATGAATGAAGGAGGTATGTTATTAGTTTTAAAGTTAAATCTTCTAGTTTTTCTCTCTTCATCTTCTTCGTTCTAGAACTTTCGAAAACCTGGACGTTTGATTATGTTCGGTAACGTTTATGTGTGAATTTATATTCAGTATATGCGCTGCGTGAATCGATGGTGTTCGTCCTTGATTCAAACAACCTGATTTATTCTAGGAGTTGAAGTTTTGAAAAATATTTATTTTTACCGTTAAATCTTCCAAATCCGAGACTTGCGACGTAGTCGAAAGATTTGAGTTATCAAATTATCTCCTTCGGAATTTCAAAAGATGCATTTGATTGAAGCGGATAATCCCGAGACCTTTTTATTAATAGTTGAATCTACATTGCTTCCCAATTAATTACTCTTGAGTTTGAATTAGTTTAGACAAATATACTTTCTCAAAACAATCAGATTTTTCTTTTCCTTTTAGAAGCAAGTCGTAGGATTTTTGTGAGCACCTGAGAGAAGTGTTTTAGTGCTTGTGATTCTGTGTAATTTGCTCCATGTGAATCGATCTCGTACTTCCGAGTTATACTACTCTGCCGTCCTACACTTGAGATATCTCGAGCATGCATTTTGAGGCTGAGTCACCTGCCTATGGTCGTGAGAATTCAATTTATAAGATTATAACATATAAGTTTATAGTTGCATTGAATTCAACATATAAGATTATAAATCCTTATGTAGAAGAACTGCGTAAGAAAATATAACGTGTCATCTAACCCTAGATTTTGTGAGCATTGAATTTACCAGAGCAGATTTACCTATTAATCAGAGAAAATTTTGACCACTTCAAAGTTGGTCTTGCAATGGTCATCCCATGAAATGCAACTCCGAGGTAGCTTTGCACGATGGCTACCCAACAGTACTCTTGAGCTTTTCCATCCAAATCCTTGTCCATTGGTCATTCACGTGACCAAAACAAACGGTTTGGTACACCAAAAATTAACATATTCAGGATTCCATACCAAACTGTCATAAGCTTTGCATTTTTTTGGGTAGGAAAGAAAGGCACAAGATCCAGAGTCTTTTTTTGTTTTTTCGAGAAAAGGTCTCTTCCCTCAATATCATGATCGGGTCGACCAGGCCAGATCATGAGTGAATAGAAAATCCAATGTTGCCGAGTCGTAGTTTTACAAAATGCATAACCATGTATGCCGATGTACAGCTTTATTTTGTGCTTATAAACTATATATGCACAGTTTCTACGTGGTGTCTCAGATTCTCGTTACATGACTAAAACACAATTAAGCTTAGGTGCAATACAAAACGAAACTCGCTACTTGAGGAACATATTAGCTTGAGGCTGTTACATTGACTAAATTGGGTAGTAGTGAATCCATCTATCAAACATGTAATAACATTCCCTGCGATAGTATTCTGGAGCTGTGTGACCTGCTCCCTGTAGATGGCAATAGAATATATCTTATAATTTTTGTATAATCTTTAATTTGTTCATATCATAGTGAAAAAATAAAGTAATCAAGAGAATTTTTTTTTTCTTACTTTTATTGTTGCATATGTCAGACGATACCCATTATTCTCATCATATTTTAGTGTGTATCTGCATTAATCAAGCAGTTTAGTTAGAAATATTTATGAATTGTCAAATTAAAATCCTTTTAAGATCATGAGAAATTTGGAAAGTGAAACAACTCACCCGGCAACTTGACCATCAACAAACCACGGCCTCCAATCACTGTCGACGGTCAAATTAAGAAATTTTATCCATTTTACAGTACCCACAAATGGAACAACCATGTCACGGTCACCACTGCGGAGAAGAGAGAAGAGAGAAGAAATATGTTAGCGAGCAAAGCTAGAACAATTATGGCTCGAACTCAACTAAATTTGCTTAAGCTCATCACAAGAGACAATAAATAATTTAATTTTTGCATATATCTACAGGTTCTTTAATTAGCTTTATCCCTCATAGAGGGAAATAAGGTTGTATGGAGTGATATTTTGAGTTACGAAAATTTACCTCTCTACAAGCACTTGTAAGTCTAATTTTTTTAGTTCTTCATGAATAGGGACAACAGTCAAGATGTCTTTTGTATATGATAAGCTCTGGTTGCATCTTGCCCAATTCAACACAGTTCCCTAATTGTCAACCATCGTTAAATATTTGTCATTGATCAGTGGGATCATAAAAAGAATATATGTGGCTCTGATCATAAGTATTCTATATACCTTTCGAACATGTAAAGCTTCTTGGACAGTCTCATTGTTTGACCATATGTCGGAGAGTGCATAATTAAAATTCTGAAAAAGGATTAAACCAGTTTATCTTTCTAGCTCTACACATTTCAAAACATTGTGTGTGTGTCTTTATATATATATATGTAGAGAGAGAGAGAGAGAGAGATTACACGGCACCAAAGGTTTGGGATCTTTGGAGGTGAGAGTAGGAAATCTGAAGGACCTTCTTCAAGAGATCTTCGTTTTGGTTCTTCTCCCGTTTCAGCAGATTGAAAAACACATTTGGGTTCCAAAATGTCATTGTTAAACAGATCATTCACGCACTGCAAATTCAAACAGTCGTTCAACCTTTAAGCCTAATTAAAGAATTTGAAGTTTCTTTGTCAATTAGAATTCAAAATAAATAAATAAAGTGATCATTCTAACCTTTTTGATATCACCAAGGGCAGTTATACATGCTGTATTTGCTGGGTCTACATTCACGTAAGTCTCATTGCAACCTTTTTTGGCATTCTGGAAAAAGCATGAAACACATTGGAAATAGAGTAATCAGTTCTTGTGGGCTAGAATTTGACTTTCAATGATGAAAGATGACAAACAACAACAAGAGTAGGGTGCACCGTTGAAGCTAGCATGAATTTCCACAGGCAAAGAGAACTTAATTTCTTGCATCGCATGTAGATTACACTACATATGCTTATATAGTATTTATGAACACAAATAAGTGCCTCTACATTCAAGGGGAAAAAAAATTGAAAATCACCTCATAGATCTCATCTGATATAAGTGCCATCCTGTGAGCAAATACTATTTTCGAATTCTCGTCAATAACTGAATCCGTTCGTGGGCTCCCAAGCAAGTATCCCTGACAGCATTTCAAAGAAAATTAACTTATACAATTTTAAAACCCTAATGATCAATGAATTAGAAGAACACTAAGAGACTTAAAAGGTATCCATGTTTTTTTTTTGGTTAAAGTGTGTACCTTGAGGTTCATATATGGCTTGGCTCCATCTTTATTCCCTGCAAGCCCATAAAACAAAAACCAAGCTTGAAAAGTTGCAATTCAATGGTGTAAAAGATTAGTTATCATGATCGAGTAAGTTACCATCTACAATCTTTTTAGTGACCAATGGGACAGTAATGCCTGAATAAGAATCACCACCAACAAATAGTTGAACTGCGAGATATTGTGGGTTTTCATCAAACCACTGCAATCATATTTCAGAAAAAAATAATAATAATTAGAAAATTAAAGAAAAAAATTCGCATGGTACATGAAGAAAGTTTGGTTATGTATGTGCAGTTGTATTGAATGTGACTTTTGTTGTTTCTCACCTTTATGAGGAACCGGTAGGATTGTTCTGCTGATTTTGAGTCTGAGGTTGGCCAACCTTCTGGGGTTCTTGAATAAGAGAACCCGGTGCCCACTGGTGCATCAAGAAATATCATGCTAGCAGTCTGGACAATTAATTATCAGCACAATTTTAATAGTAATAATAATTCCAGAAAAACAAATTAAAAATAAAAAAGCTAATAACAAGAGCAAGGGATGAAGTAGCATTTCACCTTTGTCCATGCATATGGATAATATCTCAAATGTGGTAAACCCCCGGTGTAGTTTTGAATGACAAACTCCATTGGACCTGCATGCATGGAAAGAAGTCAAAAACAAATATATAAAATGAAAATAATTAAGGCTGTTGTCTTATTATTATATATATGTAAGTGAAGTCGTTTGATCTCTAACTGGGAGGCGTACGCTGGTTTAAGCACAAGATCAGTGGCAATGGAATAGGTTAGAGTTCTGCAGTTAGTCTAAGAATTTCCTGAGCTAATTATGATCCTATTTTCTTAAAGTACTATTCTTAGGGAGGGGGGGGGGGGGGGGGGGGGGGGGGGGGGGGGGGGGGGGGGGGGGGGGGGGGAGGAGAGAGAGTGTGTTTGAAACGAGAGCACTAAAAGGGTCCAATTGAATTTTATCAGTCTTTCTCCACTAAAATCCCTATATAATAGTACATTCGGTACTTTGATGTGAGGATTTAAACCCAAATTTGGTACTGTTTGGGAAACCAATTTAATTAGTTTCGAATTTCCTGTGAAACAATGTGGATTATGCAGGTCCCTTTGCATCTAGTTCAACAAACATGTGCTTAATCCTGTCAATTTCACAAGAAAAAGTCAATGGGACTAATCTTAAATATCCAACTGTTTTCATGCTTTCCAAACATGCGATACTAGAATCAGCCATAGCGTAAGCTGAAGAGCAACTCAGGAAATGTTATCCATTGATCCATGAGAACACTTTTTTTCCGGCAAACTGAACCAAACTACAGTTCCTCGAGCAAAGTATCAGATTGTGATTCTGGTCTAAATCTAACTCCATACATGTCCATAAAGTTTCTATTTGATAAATAGTCCTAAATAATGTTGACTACATTTTCTAACAAACATTCTTTTAACCGAGAATTCAAAAACTAACAATCTTGTGCCACTGTAGGCAAAGAATGGAACGTATCAGCAGTCGAGTCTGACAATTAGGTAGCAAACGGGGAAGGTACAAGCAGTAACTGCCCCCCAAATTATTCAATAGATAAATAACCCATTGATTAGGGATGATCAATTTAGTTCGTATAATCCAAAATTCAGCTGGGGTTCCACTGCAGGCATCTTAGATCTGGAAAACACACAACTAGTACAACATAGCCAGTCTTCATAAGTTATTGTATTTAGAACATGCATAAGACATGGAAAACTACTCTGCCTGTCCAAATATGTTGTAATAGGCACAAAGAATATTAATTAGTACCTAAGACACAGAACTCCAGAGAAGGTAGCATTTTGTATGCACTATGTGTTGCACTTAAAAGAAAGCAAAACCAAACAGAACAGTAAGAGGGACAAATTTTCAGTGTTTAGTTAAGCATTACAATAGGAGACTCATCAAATATATGAACGATAAAAATCATAATAAAAGTATGTAGTAGCCTAAATACATGGATGCTATCTATTTACTGAATTTTTTTCCTAGTAAGAGAAACGTACCAACTTCGTAAATAAGTCCATTGAAAGAAGAACAGCCAGGGCCGCCTGTGAGCCAAAGGAAAATGGGGTCCTCTTGAGGGTTCCCTTGTGACTCAATAAAATAGTAGAACAACTCGGAGTCATTAACACTAATGTATCTGAAATAATAAGTAAATAAACAAACGTTGCTGTAGGTAGCTCCATCACCATTTTAAAATCAAAGAAAAAGAAAAAAGAAATTATTGGTGAAAATGTACATTACCCAGTTTCAAGTTTAAAGGGAAGTTCACCGTCATATCCTGGTAAATACTTAACAATTTGACCACCGAGGACTGCCTGTGCTGAGATTAGTACCAGTAGGAGCAAGAAATGGATACGCACCCATCTAACACAATAGCCTCCAGAACTGCATGACTTTGTTGGGAGCTGCTTCAGAGCAGCAGCAACTTCTGATAGAAACATACTCATATCTCAACTTCCAAGGGCCAAATTGAGGCACTACTTGAAGGGAAATGTAGATGGAATGCTCATTGTTGGCCTTTGGGTATATGCTTTATATATGCAGCTAGCTATAGGGTTACTAAAGAACAAATGAGCCCCCATTCTGCCTTTTGGCCTATCTGTTTATTTAAATGATTTGTTTTATTTGGGTGGTAAAAACGAAAGGAAGTCTGACTTCAGCAGTGGGTTGTGCCATATATGAGTTTGACTCATCCTCCACATTCTCAAAATTTTAACCCTCCAATATCACTAAAATAAATGTTGGGAGAGTATTGCTAGGGTAATTTCCGTATTTGTCAGAGCTAAGTGTATATGAACTGACCAAATTTCGGTTTTAGTCAAGATTCCTCAATAGGTTTAGAAAGATAATTTTGCCCATTCTTATTATATTATCCTTCAAGAAAGTCAAGATTGTCTGGGAAATTGGACCACCTAAGATTGTGACTAAAAACTCCGACTGGAATTTTTTTTTCTCACTTATAGATCCAATTTTGTAAAAAAAAATTTAACTTTTCTTTCCAATTATGCAGGTGCATTGAATTCAACATATAAGATTATAAATCCTTATGTAGAAGAATTGCGTAAGAAAATATAACGTGTCATCTAACCCTAGATTTTGTGAGCATTGAATTTACCAGAGCAGATTTACCTATTAGTCAGAGAAAATTTTGACCACTTTAAAGTTGGTCTCGCAATGATCATCCCATGAAATGCAACTCCGAGGTAGCTTTGCACGATGGCTATCCAACAGTACTCTTGAGCTTTTCCATCCAAATCCTTGTCCATTGGTCATTCACGTGACCAAAACAAACGGTTTGGTACACTAAAAATTAACACATTCATGATTCCATACCAAACTGTCATAACCTTTGCAATTTTTTGGGTAGGAAAGAAAGGCACAAGATCCAGAGTTTTTTTTTTTTTTTTCGAGAAAAGGTCCCTTCCCTTAATATCATATATGCAGGTCGACCAGGCCAGATCACGAGTGAATAGAAAATCCAATGTTACCGAGTCGTAGTTTTACAAAATGCATAACCATGTATGCCGATGTACAACTTTATTTTGTGCTTATAAACTATATATGCACAGTTTCTACGTGTTGTCTCAGATTCTCGTTACGTGACTAAAATACAATTAAGCTTAAGTGTAATACAAAACGAAACTCGCTACATGAGGAACATATTAGCTTGAGGCTGTTACATTTACTAAATTGGGTGGTAATGAATCCATCTATCAAACATGTAATAACATTCCCTGCAATAGTATTCTGGAGCTGTGTGACCTGCTCTCTGTAGATGGCAAAAGAACATATCTTATAATTTTTGTATAATCTTTAATTTGTTCATGTCATAGTGAAAAAATAAAGTAATCAAGAGAATGTTTTTTTTTCTTACTTTTACTGTTGCATATGTCAGACGATACCCATTATTCTCATCATATTTTACTGTGTATCTGCATTAATCAAGCAGTTTACTTGGAAATATTTATGAATTGCCAAATTAAAAAGCTTTTAAGATCATGAGAAATTTGGAAAGTGAAACAACTCACCCGTCAACTTGACCATCAACAAACCACGGCCTCCAATCACTGTCGACGGTCAAATTAAGAAATTTTATCCATTTTACAGTACCCACAAATGGAACAACCATGTCACGGTCACCACTGTGGAGAAGAGAGAAGAGAGAAGAAATATGTTAGCGAGCAAAGCTAGAACAATTTTGGCTCGAACTCATCTAAATTTGCTTAAGCTCATCACAAGAGACAATAAATAATTTAATTTTTGCATATATCTGCAGGTTCTTTAATTAGCTCTATCCCTCGTAGAGGGAAATAAGGTTGTATCGAGTGATATTTGGAGTTAAGAAAGTTTACCTCTCTACAAGCACTTGTAAGTCTAATTTCTTTAGCTCTATCCCTCATAGAGGGAAACAAGGACAACAGCCAATATATCTTTTGTATATGATAAGCTCTGGTTTTTTGGACAACAGAAAAAAGATTTATTAATAGATAAAACCTTACAGAAACAAGAGGGGGGCTCTCCAAGTCTTAGAGGCTTGGCAGACATCCCAACCTTAGAGTAAAAGAGTTGAAAAGTATTCAACTGCACTACAAAAGGAGAATATTACAACCTAACAGCAGAGAGTTTCAAAGACTTGACTCCCTCAATACTGTAAAAGAAATTACCTAAACTTATAATCCCAGGCCTTAACTTAGCTTGAATCCAAGAAATCACCTGCAACTTTATAGATTCAACAATCTCCTTCCAGCAAGGATGTTTATGGTTGAACACAACATTATTTTTAGCAAGCCATATATTCCATAGAGAAGATAACAATAGAGCATCCCATATTGGTTTGCCTAGATTCTTCTGCCTCTGCCCCAACCACCACTTGCATAGATCACTGATTGTACCCGGGCTGACCCATAGGCTCCCCCACCAACTCAGGATGGAGGACTAAACCATCCAAGAAGTTCTGCAATGAATGAGCAAGTGAGAGAGGTCTTCATCAAATTGATTGCAAAGAGCATAGCTAATGTTGTCAAGTGGCTGCAAAACTTTTCTGGCTTGAAGAAATGCTTTAGTTTTTGTCCCTCCTTTTAAAGCCTGCCAACAAAAGATCTGAATTTTTTGAGGAGCCCATACTTCCCAGAGCTTTTTCCAACAGAAATTAAATGAGAGAGCTCCAAAATCCTGACTGCAAGTTAGAGATTTGACTGTGACCACACCCTCTGGATTACACTTCCATGAGATTGAATCACAGGCTTTACCTGAAGTGGGAATACTGTTGACTACACCCTCTGGTTGTATCTCGCCCAATTTAATACAGTTCCCTAATTGCCAACCATCATTAAATCTTTGTCATTGATCAATGGGATCATATCAAGTATATATGTGGCTCTTATCATTAGTATTCTATATATACCTTTCGAACATGTAAAGCTTCATGGACAGTATCATCGTGTTAATGTAAACATTGTCAACACAGCAGCAACTTAGTCAAAGATCAGCCTCCATTGTCAAAGATAAAGATTGGTCAAGCTTTTCCTCACATGCACTGCTCTTCATTGTCAAAGTCTTCACCTGCCATGCTCTCCATTGTCAAAGTCGTCATCTGCCAAAGCCATGATCAATGGCTGATTTCTCTCCCTCACTCTCTCTATAAATTCTGTATGAATTTGTAAATATGTATCGAGTTATCTTGTACAAAACAATTCATCAATAATAGTTCTCTTTTTCTCTCTGTATCTTTTACTCTTTATAACATGGTATCAGAGCTTTGAAGGCCTGGTGACCTCTCTCTCTCCCTCTTTTTCCTGCTGCTACAATTTTTCTCTAGCTGCTCTACCAGTTTCTCAACAAATTCTGTATTTTCTGGGTTTCTGTTAAAATCCAAGTCACTGAACCTAAAATCTGATACCACCATCAGATTTGTCTCCTCCATTTGAGTCCATTGGTAAAAAAATCGTCCCCAGAAACCTGTTAACGTGCCCCCACGCGCCTCCTGAAGATCTGCGCGTAAGATTCACGCGCAGCCCATACATCATGCGCTGTCACGAGCCGCCGCCTCCAGACACGCGCCCACGCGCTGCTCACGTGCGATACCATGCGCGTGCCCTGCTGCTGACGCCAGCCCTAGTGACGCGTTGCTGACGTCAGCCTTAAGCCGCCAGTCCGCACCTTGTCCCCGGTCCACTCGAACCAGTTCAGACCGATTTTCTCCTCCTTTTGGCCGGTTGGGGTCTTATTTGACTGTTATTGGACCGGTTCAAACCGATTTCGGCCTATTTTAGGCCTCCTGAATCTGATTCTGCCATCAGATTTTCCTAATTTGGCTCCGTTTCTACTGTTTCCACTGTGTTGGAAATATTTCTCATTGTTGATCTTGTCCTATTAATTCTATTATCCCCGTCCTTCAACTATGGATCGTCCTGAGGTATCTCGACCTATTTCTGTTACTCTGGAAGGTCCTAATTACATTCCTTGGTCTCAAGCCATGTCCAGTTTTTTCAAAGGCTGAAAGCTTTGGCGTTACGTCACGGGAGATATTCAAGCACCAGTTATAAGTGACACAGAACTGTCTACAGAATACACTGAACGACTTGAGGATTGGGATAGTAAGAATCATCAAATCATTACTTGGTTCCGAAATACATCCATTCCTTCTATAAGCCTCCAATTCGGACGCTTTGATACTGCTTCCTCCATCTGGGCCTTTCTCGCTTAACGCTGCACTACTGCAGATCTTACTCATCAGTACCAACTTTTGAGTTCTCTGCATCGTTTGAAACAGGAATCTGGCCAGTCTATCAATGCCTTCTGATTACACCCTAAAAGTGTAATCATAAGCCCTTAATTTGTATTTTGTTAGACTTATATTGTAATTAATTATCTTATTTTAGTCAGATATTTGTTTGAGTATGTTTTGTATGTGTTTTTTAGGTTATATAAGCTAATAGAGGTGAAAAGAAATCAAGAATAATCAAAGCGAGTTCAAGGCGAATAATTTGTTCATGAAAATTCAGACCTATCTCAGTATTTTGGCCATAACTTTTTACTCCAATATTCGATTGAGCTGATTTTTGCGTCATTGGAAAGAAGCCTTCAAGCTCTACAACTTTGTGTCTAATGTGCATTGACTGAATCGAACTCTAGAGTGGCCAAATTAAGCTTCAAAGTTTCTACAGCTGAATAGTGTGAATAGTACCCGTCCGAACGGGTACTGTTCACCGTCGGAACGGACTTCAAACGGGCGTCGAACGGACAGTCCGGACGGTATTCGAACGGTTACTGTTCATCCAGATTGTGTTTTTTTGCGTTCGAAGCGGCATTTTTTAGGGTTTTTTGTAAAGTTTTTGAGTAGTTAGGGTTTTTTTTTTTAGCAAGGGGCGGCGGGAGAAGCTCCCAAGAGGTTGATTTTTTCATTTTTCTTCATTTTTAGTTTAGATTTAGCTTAGATTTAGCTTTGTAATGGTAGTATAGGTGTAAAACTTGTAGTTTTCTTCCATTGTATTGTATTTTCTTTCACTTTCTTACATTTTCTTGCATTTTCTTTGTAACCAAACAACTTTAATATTCAAGTAAATTTTAGATTTAAGTCTCTACATGCTTTCTTTACATTTTTACATGCTTTTCTTATGGATTTAAGTAGCTAGTTTTATAAATTGGGTTTAAATGTGAAAATCACTCAAGAAATCCAAGGGTTTGAATGGAGGTATCTCATGAATTAATTGCCATATTTTCCTAGAATTAGAATTTCTAGTAATTAGGTGTGGAATTTTAGAAAACTTGGATTAATGACTAAGTTTGGGGATTTTCATCACCCAAATCAATGGTATTAATTTAGGACCCTTGACTAGAAAAATACTCCACAATTGCTAGAAATTCATTCCCAACAATTGATTGAAGATGCCTTAGAAAACCTAGGTTATTGACTTTGTTTGGCTAATCAATGCACAAATCACAAATTTGGTATTGACTAAGTTGAATCGATGGTATTAACCTTTGATTCCCCATTGAACATGTATCTAATTTAAATTGATTGAGAATTATCGGTTTTCAAAGTTAAATCTTCCGAATCAAACACACTTAAATGTTGTATTTGATTTGAGTTATAAACCCCATTGGAAACCTTGGATGAAATTGAGTGATTGGATCATTTGAGTCCAACTCCCTTTTAATTGCTTTAATTCTATTTTCACTTTGCTTTACTTTAATTGTCTAGTGTTAATTGCTTTAATTTCCATTGCATTAGGTTAGTAATTCAAAACCATCATCAAAAATCCAAAACATTTTCGGTCCTTTTATTTTCCTTTTTATTTTAGATCCAATCCCCTCTTTATTTGCAATTCGATCCTAGGTTAGGTTAGTGTGAGTTGAGTGTTAGAGCCTATATTGGGCTAGGTCCCTTGGGGGAGAATGATACCGGATCTTCCGGTTTATACTTCATCGCGACCCCCGTGCTCTTGCGGGGTTACTAACTCCATTTTGTAGTTTTCGGAGCGAGTTAAGTTTTGGCGCCGTTGCCGGGAACCAAAGGCACGAGGCGAGCACTACTGAGCTTTAGATTGAAAAGCAATTGGTGGATTGGATCTCCATCCATCTACCACGACGGAGGAATCTTCGGCTTAGGCCATCAGTAACTTCGTTCTATTTTTTGTGTAAATACCATATTAGATTTTCATTCTTTTTTTTTCTCTTTATTTTAGGCTTGTTTTGTTTATTTTGTATATATTTTGTTTTATTTTAATAATTTGATTGGAGGATTGCTAGAGGAGAATTAGGGATTGTGTACATTGCAAATTGGTGGTATATAACTTATGGAGATTGGAGGTTTGATTGGATTGAACTTAATTAAATTGGTGAAATTTTTATGTGGAGATTGGAGGTTTGGATGAAACACTATTGAGCATTGTTGTGTATGAAATGTTGAGGCGCGGTGCGCTACATTTGTTTGTGCATTGCATCCAATTTTCATTGTGCACTTCATTATGTTTGGTGGTAAATTTTCACACCTTCCATCATCCAATATGTCTATTAGAGAACACCTAAAAGCTAATGGCCAAAGGGAGCCTCCACGACCACCTCCCACTCTTGGGGGGTGTGACCAAGTTAATCTTAGTAAGGGATATGAGAGCACATTTTCACATCATTATTTTGAGCCTCCCCCTTACCAAGAGCCCTTTGACTATTACCATGCATCACCTCCACCTTACCAAACTCCACCATGTGAATACCCCCATGCCCAATTTTTACCCTATGAGGAATATTACACTCCTCACATTGGCACACAAGCGGACACCATAAAGGATACCCTAGAGGACACACTTCAACAAGCCATAAAATTTCAAGGAGAAGTGAACTTTAGAATAGATGAAGGCCTTAATGAGATAAAGAGTCAATTGACTCTTTTAATGCAAACCTTGGTTGTCCGAGCGGAGGACAAGTCCCTTGTGTCATCTCCAATTATTCCTCCTAACCAAGGGTGTCCAAGTACAACCGCTCATCCCATCACTAACCATAGGAATGAGGAAATCATTGATCAAAATACCCTTCCCCAAGACCTTAAGTCTAAGGAAGACATTCCTAAGGAAAGTGAGAAAATAATTGAAAATGAATTTCGGGATGAAAAATTTGAGAGAGTGGAGTCCGAAATTGGGGACTCCAAACAAGAAGAGAAGGGTAGTGATGAGACTACCCTTAATGATGATTTTGCTTTATTTGATGTTGGGAATGTGCAAATCAATGAGGATGTTGACGGTTTAGAGGACATTCCTACCATGTCTAGGGATCATGAGATCCCTACTTTTAAACCTCTAGCACCTAGTCCTATTCTACCGGAGCCTTTGGAGCTCCATGTCCCAACATTGGAACCAAGTATCACACCCATGGCCGACCAACAACAAGAGGGGGAGGGTCCAACACTTCATGGCATAAGCATAATGGGCACCTTTGTGCATGATTATTTTTCATTTTCTACATACCATGACCCTTTTTACCCCTATGTGCTTCAAAGTTACATTCTTGAGTTCATCAAAGAGGTCGCCATTATATATTCTCATTTTTGCACGAACTCTTTGAAAATCTCTAAGTTGGGGGTGTGGGATGATGGCCAATTCCCACTTCGTGGCATTGGGTGATTTACTTTCTCTAATTTGGGTAGGAGTATGAGTAGTTGTTTTATTTCTTTATTTTTCCTAGTTTGTTTTTGATTTTTAAGTTGGGGGTACCTTAAGCACCCCATTTTCTTTTTCCCACCTTGTATGTGCATTTCATGCTTTGTTCTCATGCATTAAGGACAATGTATCATTTTAAGTTGGGGGTGGGGTAGAGGTTTTGCCTCTATTTTGTTTATTTTTGTTCATTTGTTTAGCACCCTATATAAAAAAAAAAAAAAAAATCATTAACTTGTGAAAGTGCCTTTTGAGATTGGAAGATAGGAATTTTTGCATGTATCTTTACTCAAGATGATGTTGAATCACTCCTCATTCCCACCATGTAGTGGGAGTTGCTTAATTCATGCATTTGTAGAGGAAATTATATCATTGTACACAATCATGCTTTTTAACACAATTTGTTACTAGTCTTGGTACTTTCACCCTTACATTAGTGGAGATTATTACCTTGTGAGCTTTAGAGCATTAATCGCCTTTTGGAGCATTTACATTTATTCAAGGACAGTTCTTCACCCTCATTTCATTCAATAGCTTCATTATGCTTGTATTTGGTTCATGAGTTGAGTTTTGATCTTAATATTGACACTTGTACTCTATGAAATGCTTCAATTGTACAACTTTGGATATGATTCTATACCATATTCTTCTTCATAGCCATAAGTTTCCCATTGTTAAACCGTGCATTTCCCTTGACCCTTGTTGATCTCCTACTTTTATTAGAAAGTGCATTGTGATTTCATCTCTTGTATTGCAAAGGGATGCCTAAGTGAGAAAATAGTATTTTTGCATTGCTAAAAAAAAGAGAGAGATGAGATTGATTTGGGAAGTTCAATGCATATGAGCATATTGTAATATAAAAAGGAGTTGTTGAATCTAAAGAGGGATGATAAAAGGATGGAAACAAAAGGAGAAGTAAAAGAAAAAAAAAAAGGAAGTAAGAATAGAAAAAAAAAAAGAAGAAAGAAGAATTAAGGAAAAAAAAAAGAGAATTAGAGGAAGAAAAGAGTGAAAGATGAGTTCAAAAGTTGAAAATATTTCAAGAGAAAAGTGAGAAGTGGATTTTGTGTATTAAAAGTTGAAAAGGGAGAGTTGTAGTTGTTTTGCATTCATCATGTCATGCCTTGATCACACATGATATGACCTTTTGCTCCCTCTCCTTACCCTTACCTTTCACATCTTCTATATTACCCTCTTTACCTCTACATGGCATAGTTGATCCAAGTTGTGCTTGATTGAAGTTTTCAATAGAGTATAAGCTATTTCTTTTTAATTTCTTTGAATCAATGCTTAACTTTGAACATTCTTTCATGGAGCTATACTAAAGTTGATACACTTCTATTATTTTCGGTTTTTGTAATTGATATGCTCACTTGAATTGTCTTTCTACATTTATTCCATTGTTGAGCATACCATTGTGAGAACCATGTGGGTCTTTAATTGCGAGTGTATCTCCGGTGAGGATTGAATCAAAACTTTAAAGGGGTGGATTTGCATAAGTGAGTTCATTTGTGTTGTTTAACATGATTCTTCACCCACACACATGAACCTCTCTTTTGTATGGCTTGTTGCATATTAATACAAGTGTGGAGTTTGGAGTGGCATCAATGTTAACTTGAGTAGGATTATGCATCCATTCCTTATTCTTATGTTAATTGGCAATTGACTCAGCCTCCGAATGTATGCTCGAAATACCCCAAGTGTAGGGCGGCAGAGTAGTATAACTCGTAGGAATGAGGTCGATCCACAGGGAGTAAATCACACAGAACCACAAGAACTAAAAAAAACACTTTCCTCAGGTGCTCAAAAAAATCCTATGACTTGCTTCAGAAAGGAAAACGAAAAATCTGATTGTTCTGAGATGATATATGTGTCTAAGCTAATTCAAATTCAAGAATAATGAACTGCAAATAATGTAAGATTTGACTATTAATAGAAAGGATCCCGGGATCAATCGCTCAGATCAATTGCATCTTTTGCAATCCTGAAAGAGATATTTTTATAACTCAAACCCTTCGACTACGTCGCGAGTCTCGGGTTCGGAATATTTAGCGATAAAAACCGATATCTTTCAAAACTCCAACTCCTAGAAAACTTCAGGTTGTTTTAATCAAGGACGAGTACCATCGATTCGTGCAATGCATATACTGAATATCGATTCATGCATAAACGTTACCGAACATAATCAAACGTCCAGGTTTTCGAAAGTTCTAAAATGAAGAAGATGAAGATAGAATAATTAGAAGATTTAACTTTGAAACCAAATCATACCTCTTTCATTCATCCAAAAGATTCAATCAATCTTCGCTTTTGATCCCAGGATTGGAAAGTTTAGCTACTCATATTCATAATGTAAGAACAAACTGCAGAAATAGAAATTGAAAACATTGATTGCAAACCTGAAATTCTGATTACGAGAATTGTGAATACTATGAAAAACCCTCAAAACGAACTAGAAAATTCCTGTATCTAAAGCTGCTGCTACCTCCTCAAGCTGTAAAAAAATGCGAACCCTAATATAGCCCACAATCCTAGCTTATATAGGCTTCCAATTCTGTTAAGGATCGGCAAACCGTTCGAACGCATGGGAGTCCGTTCGAACGCCACGGGGACCGTTCGAACGGTGCGTCGAACGCACTTTGAACGGGTAAGCCTGCTCTCTGAATCTATCGAACGCACTTCGAACCTGATCTTGACGTGACACTGTTTGACGTAGCGTTCGAACGCTACTGGTCCACCGTTCGAACGCCCATTAGGGCCGTTCGAACGCACTTCAAACGCATTGATCTTTTTAGCGCGTATTTATCCCTTTTTAGTCTGAATTCCTGAAAACACACATAAAACTAAGTTAGTGACGAATTGGGGCTAAAATAACACAATTAGACATAATATAATACTAACAACTAGCTGATTTAGACATGTAGATTGCACTTTTAGAGTTCAATCACACCCCCCAACTAAGCTTTTGCTAGTCTCTAGCAAAATACTAACACTAAAACCTATCTCCACTTTCATGGGAGTCACGAGTACATTTAGCATATGCACTAAGCCTTTAAACCCCTAGGTTACCCCTAGTGGACTAGTGGTGTCTCGTGAGGGCTTACAGTGATGAATACCCACAAACATCTATCCATATAATGTCAATATGATATCAAAGAACACGAAACATGTATTAACCTCATTCAAGTCAAGTCTCAATCCACCTAGATCATGAATCATTGCAAGGTAAAGGCATAAAACATCGAAGAAATAGAATACATTGAAGTGTACTACTAATGGCATATAACTCTAATGTCTCAAACTCATACAATTATGTCCTTTATGCTTTGATCCAAGTCTCACAAGGCATACACTCAACTTTGAACATGAACACACAGGGTCTCTCAATGGAAAGCTCATTTTAAGAGTAAATATACAAGACATGCAAGTAGAGCAAGTCCAATCATCAAAAACCGATAAGTTGTAGGTGTATCGACTTGGCATAACTTCATGAAAGAATATTTACTGTCTAAGCACAATTAAAGAATTGACATTGATGACTTATACACAATTGAATTAAAGATTCATGTAATTTCGGATATTGCGGCCATATGGATAGTGAACGAAAGAAGAGCCATGTAAGAGGAAAGAAAGCGGTAATAGATTTCAACATATGCATGCGCATTACACATAATGATCAATGAACATTCACTTTCAAACTTCCAACCTCTGAATAACTTCCGAACTTTTTCCATCTTCCTTCACTTCTTTTTCATTTGAATTTTTTTTTCTTTTTAACTCCTATTCATCCCTTTCTTTTCTTTTCTTTACTTTTCAACTCCATACACTTTCAACTTTACAAATATATAAGCAATGCACCAACTCCATAATTTAGCATTGACAAATTTTTAAGTTCATGTGTATACGAAAATTGAAAAAGAAATATAGACATGAATGGCTCAATGGAATGAAATGGCCTCTATTTTTATAATCCAAAAACCACATCAAATCAAAATTTCAAGAGTGTATAAGATGTCAATAACTCCAACTAATACTCAACATGTAAACCAAAATAGAGCATAATGAAGCTATTCAATGAATGAAGATCAATAAAATAACCTTGAGTAAATGTAAATCACTCTCAAAAGGCGATAAATAAGCTCTAGAACTCACAAGGCATAAAATCTCCACTTTATAAGGACATGCATGCACAAAAGAGAAACATAAAAAGATCATATAATATACTAGTGCACAACAATGTAAACTCTCTCTTATAACAGTTTTATGACAAAAATTTACAATGCATCACAACATTTAAGGTGAATCAATCATCAACTCAAACTTAGTCCAATGCACGATTCAAAATATCCTCGACATCATAAGTGCATTAACATGAATATAGATATGGTTCCTCAAGATAATCCCCAACACTTCCAATGGTAACAATAAACATAAAGAATATATGAAAAAGTGTGAGAAATACAAACCAAAGTACCAAACCATATGATACATCAAACCTTTACCGAAGAACTCAAGTGTCTGAAAAGTAATCAACATGTTGCCACACCTGAGACTAATCCCAAAAACATGACAAGGTTTGAAGCATAATAACCAAGAATAACTGTATATCGGCACATGAACAAAGTAACACAAAACATATATCCACTAATGTGCCGAAACTGAGTTTTAGATACATAGGATGATAAAAACATGAACAATCATAGTATCTAAAACACTACCCCTCGTCATCCCCATCATCTCCAGCTGGTGGTGGATGCATCCGATGATCCAAACGCCGAACTAACACCATCATCTGATCAAGGGTGGTCTGCTGGGCACGGATCCGTCCCTCTAACATCGTCACATGATCCGTATGCTGCTCCTGCACAACTGCTCTCTCGACTAAGGCAGCCTCAATCCGCTCAAGAACAAGTCCCTGCTGAACAAGGGCCTGGCTCTGCTGCTTTAAAATAACTCCCTGAGCTGTTAGAGTCTGAGACTGCTGCTCAAGTCTCTCCAACAGAAGCTGCATGCTAGGAACCTGCCCTTGCTGTCCCTCTGGCTGCTCGGCAGGCTGATCTCCCTCTACTGGCTCTGGTGGAGGAGGTAAATGTCCCTCTGAACGTCTCACACTCGACGCGTCTATAGCAGACACCTGCTGTGCCCTGAGTAATCCTGGGATAATACCTACTCCAGCCTCCTCTATCACGAACGAGAGCAAACAACCAAAAGGAATGGCCCCCTGTGCTCTAGGAGATGCATACTCGGTGTATAGTGCCATAAACATGTATCTCGGCAGGTCAATCGATCTCTGAGTACCTATGGCCCACAGAAGAGCTGCCCTCACCCGATTCACGTCAGTGTGACGTGTAATCGGCAGAAGCGAATGACAGGAAAATAGGAACAACGGCCGGTAACGTGGTGCAAGCACTCTCACGGGCAACTGACGTTTACCTACCCAATGTGTCCCCCGAACACATACCTCATCGGATATAACATCAAAATCTGGCGCCCCCTCAGCTGGGTAACTAAACTGCGCCTCAGCAACTCTGGGTAGCTGATAAACCTGGGCAAACGTGCTCGGAGTAATCCTAACCACATGCCCCCTGACCCACGACTCAATCAGCTCATGCCCCGGAGTAGTACTAGCTCTACGGATGTTCGCCATGAACTCGGTGATCAACATAAAAACACAAGACCCCTGAAAGCGAGCCAAATGAGTCCACTCTCTCCTAACAAACTCCTCCTCCCAACGGTAAATCCCACCCCTAAAAGCATGGAGAGCGAACTCCCTCTCACAGGGGAACCCTCTCACACTCCAAGTCTCAATAAAAGCCTCTGAGGCGGCCTCACTAACAAATCTCTGAACATCATACGCTGGGGGAGGCGGTAATGCCGCTCCCCGGCCTCTACCTCTACCAGCTCTACCAGCCATGACTAACTATGTAGCTACACGAAAAACTACTCTAACAATGTAAAGCAGTGTACAAGAGAGGCTCAAGAAGAGTACCTAAGGCAGAAATAGCTGATAGCGTGTAGATGCAGACTCATGCTCGAACTCCGGCAGGGCTCTGCTACTCAGAAACTCCGAAAACACTCAATTTCTCACTAGTTCTCCGTTCGAATTGAGTTCGAACTCAACTTCGGACGCCCCTTTATATAGAAGGTGGGATACCGTTAGACGCCCTTTCGAACGCAACTTCGGACGTGTCCGTTCGAACGGCCGTCTAACGGTCTTCGAACGGTCCGTTCAAACAATTGAGAATCCGTTCGAACGGTTTACCTGTAATTCGACTCCAAAACTGAAAAAAATTAACAAAACTCACAAAAACACAAAACCAACAATACAAAGAAAAGAAGAACTACCAAAACGACAATATCCTAACAGTAGCATTAAACACAAAGCGAGAACACCTAGTTGTCCCCCCCCCCCCCCCCCCCCCCCCCCCCCCAACTAAAGATTGGCCAAGTCCTTGAGGCCTCAAACATGTATCGACAAAGGGAAAACAACCCAACCATCCATAATAATAAGAAAAATATTCGTGTAAAATATGTAGATGAAAGGTGATTCGCATCTATACTACGACATAAAAGAAAAGAAAAACAAAACGAAACAAGGACTGAATTAAACTAAACCAGTTCCAGCTACTTTAGCGAACTCAAGAAAACTGTAGAATCAGAACTAAATAGTATCACGAGACTTAAGCATCTGAACCTCCGCCTGTAACTCCCGAATCTGAGCATGCAACTCCTCAATAGAATGGGCTGATTTGTCGGTCTCTGGTGGCCGCTCAAAAGAAATATCTTCCCCACAAATCGGATAGCCAGAGTACTCAGTGGTATCGGCGGACAAAGTAGGAACTCGGGCAGCTTTCATAAACTCATGGATCAAAAGACCAAAGGGCATAGGATCATACGATAATCGAGACTCCATAATGGCTTTCAAGATGAGACTCGGAAGGTCAACAGCGTACCCTTTACCAATAATATACAGCCACAAACAACGAGAATGATGGACAGTCGTGACAGAGCACTTCTCAGGAATAATGGTGGCAACAATTAAGTTGAGCATCTGGTACTTACGTTTCAACGAGGTCACTGGAATAGTAGATTGGTGCCACGGAATAGAGGTAAATTGGAGTTCGCAAAGAAGTTCCTCGTTACTAGGGACGGAGCAAGGGAATGGCAGATAATCAGGGTGACAAATGGATGGGACACGTAGAAGACGAGAAACATCCTCTTTGCCAATGGTAATGGTCCGACCCCTCACTGTGGATGTCAAGATAAGTTCAGGCTGTGAAGTATGAGTCAAATAAGCATAAAATTCCCGAACCATGTCAACATTAACAGCCCCTTCCCTGCTCAGCATATGAACCCATCCCCTATGAATGAAATCAGCTCGCAAAACATCATCTGCAAATTCCGACAAGTGGATACAACGCTCAATAAGGACCTCACGACCATGAAAATTGTTCATGTACATGTCTCGCTCCCGTGAATTAGCAAATCGCGCAACTTCTGTTCGACTCCGTTTATGACCTCTTTTGGAGAACTTGGTTCCAAGAGATGCCATTATACGTGTACGAGGAAGGAGACGGAACTGGTGAAGAAAAACCTAAAATAAAACAAAACAGCCCCAAAATAGCAAAAAGCAAGACTCAATAAAAGATAAGAAAATAAAAATAAAATAGATTAAAGGAAAATAAAACAAACTAAATAACTCTAAAAAGATAAAAATAAAAATAAAAATACAAAATTTACAAGTCTCAGTTTGGAACTAGACTAAAGATCAAGAGGAGGTGGATCCTCAAGATCCACACATTCAATCTTACCCACAAAATTATCCAGGTAAGGTTTCAACCGGTGCCCATTAACTTTAAACACATTTCCATTTGTAGGGTTCTCAATTTCAATTGCACCATAAGATGTGACACTGTGCACTACAAAGGGTCCGGACCAACGACTCTGAAGCTTGCCCGGAAATAAATGTAATCGAGAGTTATATAGTAGAACTCTTTGACCTACTTCAAAAGATTTTCGCAAAATGTTTTGGTCATGTACCGATTTCATTTTCGCCTTAGAGATTTTTGAGTTCTCATAAGCATCATTTCTGATCTCCTCTAGTTCATTGAGTTGTAATCGCCGTAGGGGACTTGCCTGATCTAGACTCATATTAAATTGACGGATCGCCCAATACGCCTTGTGTTCTATTTCCACCGGAAGGTGGCACGCCTTCCCATACACAAGTCTATACGGGGAAGAACCTAGAATGGTCTTATATGCAGTCCTATATGCCCATAATGCATCTTCTAATCTCAAGGACCAATCCTTTCGATTAGGATTGACAGTCTTCTCAAGGACTTGTTTGATCTCCCTATTTGCTAACTCCACTTGGCCTTGTGTTTGGGGGTGGTAAGGTGTACCAACCTTATGAATCACCCCGTATTTCCTCATTAAAAGACCTACGGGCCGGTTACAAAAGTGGGAGCCACCATCACTGATGATGGCTCGGGGTGTACCAAATCTAGAAAAAATATATACTTTTAAGAATTTGACCACAACAACATGGTCGTTGGTACGCGACGGGATAGCTTCTACCCATTTAGACACGTAATCTATAGCCACTAGAATATAGAGATAACCACACGAGTTCGGAAATGGTCCCATAAAATCGATACCCCAGCAATCAAAGACCTCTAGAATAATGATTGGGGTAAGAGGCATCATGTGCCTCCTAGATAGACTTCCTAATCATTGGCACCGATCGCAAGATGTGCAAAAGGTATGGACATCATGGAATAAAGTGGGCCAATAGAACCCGCTTTGCAGAATCTTTGCAACAGTTTTACGAGATGAAAAATGTCCACCACATACCTGTGAATGGCAGAACTCAATTATGCTATTGACCTCGATGTCAGGAATATACCGACGAACAATTTGATCAGGACAGTATTTGAACAAGTAAGGATCCTCCCAAGAGAAATACCTCACATTCCTAAAGAACTTCCTCTTATCGATGCTAGACCAATGTGATGGTGTCTTACCTGTGGCTAAGTAATTAGCTATGTCAGCATACCATGGGGTTATGGTGCTCGTATGTGCAGTGATTTGGAATAGGTGCTCATTCGGAAAGTTTTCGTTGATTGGAAGGGGGTCTTGGGCTTCCCCATCAGTAGGGAGCCGCGACAAGTGATCGGCTACTACATTTTCGACCCCTTTCTTGTCTCGAATTTCAACATGGAACTCTTGTAGCAAGAGAACCCATCGGATGAGTCGGGGTTTCGCATCAGGTTTACTCAAGAGATACTTAAGTGCGGAGTGATCGGTGTATATAATGACAAGTGATCCGATTAAGTACGATCTAAATTTGTCAAGTGCGAAAACTATGGCAAGGAGCTCTTTTTCTGTGGTGGTATAGTTCAGTTGAGCCTCATTAAGGGTTTTGCTTACATAATAGATGACATATGGTTTGTTATCTACCCTTTGCCCCAACACTGCCCCTACCGCATAATCACTTGCGTCACACATCAACTCGAAAGGAAGAGACCAATTCGGTGATCGAATAATAAGTGCGGTGGTGAGGAGTCCTTTGAGTTTATCGAAGGCTTCTTGGCATTGTGGTGTCCACTCGAAAGGTACATCTAATGAAAGTAAGTGGCACAAAGGTCTCGATATGGCACTAAACCCGTGAATGAAACGCCGGTAAAACCCAGCATACCCTAAGAATGATCTCACATCTTTTACACTTTTAGGGGGAGGGAGACGTTGAATCAGTTCGACTTTAGCTCTATCTACCTCGATCCCCTTGTCGGACACTATATGCCCAAGAACTATACCTTGTGTCACCATGAAGTGACACTTCTCCCAGTTAAGCACTAGATGACTTTCCTCACATCTTTCCAATACTCGCTCTAAATGCTCAAGACACAATTCATAGCTATCCCCATAAACCGAGAAGTCATCCATGAAGACTTCCAGAATTTGCTCAACCATGTCACTGAAAATAGACATCATGCACCGTTGGAAGGTGGCCGGTGCATTGCATAGGCCAAAGGGCATTCTCTTATATGCATAGGTGCCAAAAGGGCACGTGAATGTAGTCTTGTCCTGATCTTCTAATGCAACCTCTATTTGGTTATAGCCGGAATAACCGTCTAGGAAACAATAAAAAGCTCGGCCCGCAACTCGTTTTAGGACTTGGTCCAAGAATGAAAGTGGGAAATGATCTTTCCTAGTTGCGGCATTAAGCTTCCGATAGTCAATACACATTCTCCAACCTGTTTGGATCCTAGTTGGCACTAGTTCATTATGCTCATTCTGTACTACTGTTACTCCCGACTTTTTAGGAACAACCTGGGTTGGACTAACCCATTTAGAATCAGAGATGGGATATATAATATCCGCATCGAGAAGCTTCAGCACTTCTCCTCTCACAACCTCCTTCATGTTGGGGTTTAGGCGTCTCTGCATTTGACGCACGGGCTTAGACTCCTCTTCAAGATATATGTGATATGTGCACATAAGAGGACTGATGCCGTGAAGGTCCGCTATGGTCCAACCTAAGGCTCTCCTATGTTTCACGAGCACTTGTAATAACGATGCCTCTTGGCCTTCAGACAGGCTAGAGGATATGACCGCGGGATATAAGTCACCTTCCCCAAGAAAAGCATACTTAAGAGTAGAAGGTAAAGGCTTTCTTTCAGGAATTGGTGGTTGTTCCTCGGAACAAAATGGCTTAATAACACTAGGGTTAAGGGGTTCAAAAACAGGGGTCCAATGACCCACTTGCATGACCATATCTCTCCCTCCCCTTATAATTGATGGATCTCTAAAACCTACAGACTCAGACTCCAATTGACCATAAGACTCACTCCAAACTAGAGCTCTTTCAATTGGGTCCTCCATGAATTCCTGATCCGCATGTTCTTGGATGATGGACTCGATGAAATCTACCTCCTCAATTTGGTTTACTTCCTGTAATTGCTTACCCACCGTGAAGATGTTGGTCTCTAAGGTTATATTCTCGAATGAAAGCTTCAGCAACCCATTCCTACAGTGAATTATGGCATTCGCGGTTGCTAGGAAGGGTCGTCCTAAAATAACTGGGATATGTCGCTTAGACGACTCGGCCTCTACGGGTTGAGTATCTAAAACAATAAAGTCCACCGGATAGTAGACTGTGTCAACCTGTATGAGCACATCTTCAATAATACCTCTAGGGACTTTCACAGACCGATCCGCTAATTCTAATGTCACTCGTGTCGGTTTGAGCTCTCCTAGACCTAGCTCTTTGTATACAGAATATGGAAGAAGATTCACACTCGAACCTAGGTCAAGAAGTGCGCGATCGATCCTAGACCCCCCTATTGTGCACGAAATTGTAGGACAACCGGGGTCCTTATATTTCGGCACCGACTTACATTGGAGAATTGCGCTCTGACTTTCATTCATCATTGCCGTTTCTTTAACATGCAATTTCCTTTTAACAGTGCATAAGTCCTTCAAGAACTTGGCATAGGACGGTATTTGTTTAATTGCATCTAACATAGGGATATTAATTCGAACTTGTTTGAAGACATCATAAATTTCAGCATTCAAGTTCGCTTTACTCGCTTTGGTCAACCTATGTGGGAATGGTGCATGCTTTAAATCTTCCAAGCTCACATCCTTAGATGTTTGGGGAAACGACTCAGAATGATTCCCATTCACTTTCGGCTCGCTCATTTTCTTTTCATTCTCACTCTCCTCTCTCCTTTCCTCATGCCTTACCCCGACAGACGCATCCTGTTTCCCTTGATCATTGTTACTAGGAGGGTTGGTTTGTTCTAGTTGTTTTCCACTCCTAAGGGTGATGGCCTGAACCTGTTCATGTGTTGTGTCAACGTAGTTTGCAGGTTTCGGATTTGGTTGAGGTTGGGCTGGAAATCGCCCTTGCGTTTATTGAGTCATCAACATCTTGTGGATGTCTTTGACTATAGTATTTGTCTCCCCTTGCGATTGTTCCAGATTCGTAACTCTGTGTGTGAGTGATCGAAGATCAGTAGTCACTTGATTATCTTCATTTGTCCTCCTATGGGGTGGATGGTATTGTACCGGTTGAGGTGTATATGTTTGTGGCACTGTCGGTGTGGGATACGTAACTGTTTGTCCTTGAAATGGTTGTTGTTGTGTTTGGAATGATGGTGGAGGTTGTTAGAAAGGTTGAGGATTTGAAGGACCCTCTTGCTTCCACCCAAAGTTAGGGTGATTCCTCCATCCGGGGTTATATGTGTTGGAATAAGGATTGTTCCCACCCCTTTGATTTTGATATCCCCCTTGGAATTGACCAACAGCGTTAACTTGGCCATTTAGTGGCTCCCGTACCCCCGGTATTACAGGACATGATGTAGTATCGTGGTCCTGTGTGTCACAAACTAAACATGATGAAGGTGCTTCAACAGGTACTATCGTGGTGGCCTTAGAAGTTTCCAAAGCCTCCATTTTACGAGTGAGTGTTGTGACCCTAGCATGTAAATCTTCTACCTCCCCCAATTGGTGTTTTACTCCGACATGTGCCGTGTTGGTGGGCTTTTGTGTGAAATTTTGTGTTCCAGTGTTAGACCCATCCCTAGCCATGTTAGCATTAGCCCAATCCCTCGTCAAATTGGCCAAATAATCAAAGTAGTTATATGCCTCTGCGGGGTTTTTGTCTGGATAGGTTCCCGCGCACATTGATTCGACAAACATCTTCAATTGAGGAGTCAATGAAGAGTAAAATGTATTTATGATGTGCCATTCAGGGAACCCATGATGTGGGCATGCAAAAAGTAAGTCCTTAAATCTCTCCCAACATTGGAAGAAGTTCTCACCACTATTTGGGGCAAATTGGGAGATGGCACGACGGAGTGCCTCGGTGCGATTTTCAGGGAAGAATTTTTTCAAAAACTCCCCTTGCAGTGTATGCCACGTATGTATGGACATAGGCCTCAATGAATTAAACCACATCTTGGCCTTATCCTTTAACGTGAACGGGAAAAGTTTCAACAGTAAAACCTCCCTAGGACAAGAATTATCTTGGAACAGTGAGCACGCATCTTCGAAATCTTTAATGTGTGTATACGGTTGTTCCGAATCATAACCATGAAATTGAGGTAATGCAGGTAGCATTCCTGGTTTAATATTCAGCGTGGTCTGGTGTGCAGGAAGTACTATGGCGGAAGTGGGTGTTTGCCTTTGGGGATTCATGTAATCCCTCATGGTGCGATTATGGTCGGCATCTTCTCCTTGGTTACTTCCTCTTTCGAGGTTGTCATTGTTGCCATCGTTGAGGTTTGCCATTGGAATGGGTCCTAGGTCAACAATCAAGGGAAAATTAGGAAGGTCTATTGGACTACGGCGAGTGGGTGATGGAGTCAAGTAACCTGGTGGAAGATTACGCAAAGGATCGACTCGAACTAGATGGCGTGTGTGATCTCTAAAATATGAGGACATACATATGCAATGCACACAAAAAGCACGTACAGTCCAACCGAACCTCCAATCTCCTCAGAAATTTCAACTCCGTTGCCCACAAAACAAGTAATTTAACCCAGCCGAACCTCCAATCTCCGCATATAAAGCAATACCACCAATAAGCAATTAGCATAGATCCTAACTGCCTCTAAATCCGCCTCCTAGCTAAATGAATGCCTAGACCCCTAAAAAGAAAGAAAAACAAATAAATCCTAAGACTAACACAAAAAGTGGAACAAGGTTACCGAGATGGCCTTAGCCGTCGCTTTCCTTGTTATGATAGATGGATGGCGAAGCAGTCCGTTGGCTTTCGCGTGGACAGAGGTTTGTGTTCTAGCACGCCTCTTGCGGTCCCTTGTGCGAAAATATACTCCCCGGTAACGGCGCCAAAAACTTGACTTAGCGTCCGAATGTATGCTCGAAATACCCCAAGTGTAGGGCGGCAGAGTAGTATAACTCGTAAGAACGAGGTCGATCCATAGGCAGTAAATCACACAGAACCACAAGAACTAAAAAAAACACTTTCCTCAGGTGCTCACAAAAATCCTATGACTTGCTTCAGAAAGGGAAACGAAAAATCTGATTGTTTTGAGATGATATATGTGTCTAAGCTAATTCAAATTCAAGAATAATGAACTGCAAATAATGTAAGATTTGACTATTAATAGAAAGGATCCCGGGATCAATCGCTCAGATCAATTGCATCTTTTGCAATCCTGAAAGAGATATTTTTATAACTCAAACCCTTCGACTACGTCGCGAGTCTCGGGTTCGGAATATTTAGCGATAAAAACCGATATCTTTCAAAACTCCAACTCCTAGAAAACTTCAGGTTGTTTTAATCAAGGACGAGTACCATCGATTCGTGCAATGCATATACTGAATATCGATTCATGCATAAACGTTACCGAACATAATCAAACGTCCAGGTTTTCGAAAGTTCTAAAATGAAGAAGATGAAGATAGAATAATTAGAAGATTTAACTTTGAAACCAAATCATACCTCTTTCATTCATCCAAAAGATTCAATCAATCTTCGCTTTTGATCCCAGGATTGGAAAGTTTAGCTACTCATATTCATAATGTAAGAACAAACTGCAGAAATAGAAATTGAAAACATTGATTGCAAACCTGAGATTCTGATTTCAAGAATTGTGAATACTATGAAAAACCCTCAAAATGAACTAGAAAATTCCTGTATCTAAAGCTGCTGCTACCTCCTCAAGCTGTAAAAAAACGCGAACCCTAATATAGCCCACAATTCTAGCTTATATAGGCTTCCAATTCTGTTAAGGATCGGCAAACTGTTCGAACGCATGGGAGTCCGTTCGAACGCCACGGGGACCGTTCGAACGGTGCGTCGAACGCACTTCGAACGGGTAAGCCTGCTCTCTGAATCTATCGAACGCACTTCGAACCTGATCTTGACGTGACACCGTTTGACGTAGCGTTCGAACGCTACTGGTCCACCGTTCGAACGCCCATTAGGGCCGTTCGAACGCACTTCGAACGCATTGATCTTTTTAGCGCGTATTTATCCCTTTTTAGCCTGAATTCCTGAAAACACACATAAAACTAAGTTAGTGACGGATTGAGGCTAAAATAACACAATTAGACATAATATAATACTAACAACTAGCTGATTTAGACATGTAGATTGCACTTTTAGAGTTCAATCAGCAATTCACATAAGGATGTTTGTGGGTATCATCACTGAAAACCCTCATGAGACACCACTCGTTCACCAGGGGTAACCTAGGGGTTTAAAGGCTTAGTGCATAAGCTAAATGCACCCGTGACTTTTATGAAAGTGAAGATTATCCTTTATGTTTTTTTATATAGTTTTTGCTAGGGACTAGCAAAATGTAAGTTGAGGGTTGTGATTACCTAAAAGTGTAATCATAAACCCTTAATTTGTACTTTGTTAGACTTATATTGTAATTAATTATCTTATTTTAGTTAGATATTTGTTTGAGTATGTTTTGTATGTGTTTTGTAGGTTATATAAGCTAATAAAGGTGAAAAGAAATCAAGAATAATCAAAGCGAGTTCAAGGCGAAGAATTTGTTCATGAAAATTCACACCTGTCTCAGTATTTTAGCCATAACTTTTTACTCCGATATCCGATTGAGCTCATTTTTGCGTCATTAAAAAGAAGACTTCAAGCTCTACAACTTTATGTCTAATGTGCATTGGCTGAATCGAAATCTAGGGTGGCCAAATTAAGTTTCGAAATTTCTGCAGCTGAACAATATGAATAGTACCTGTCCGAACGGGTACTGTTCACCGTTCGGACGGTTATTGTTCACCGTCCGAACGGACTTCAAACGGGTATCGAACGGACCGTCTGGACGGTATTCAGACGGTTACTGTTCATCCAGATTGTGTTTTTTTGCGTCCGAAGCGGCATTTTTTAGGGTTTTTTTTATAAAGTTTTTGATTAGTTAGGTTTTTTTTGAGCAAGGGGTGGCTGGAGAAGCTCCCAAGAGGTTGGTTTTTCCATTTTTCTTCATTTTTAGCTTAGATTTGGCTTTGTAATGGTAGTATAGGTGTAAAACTTGTAGTTTTCTTCCATTGTATTGTATTTTCTTTCACTTTCTTACATTTTCTTACATTTTCTTTGTAACCAAACAACTTTAATATTCAAGTAAATTTTAGATTTAAGTCTCTACATGCTTTCTTTACATTTTTACATGCTTTTCTTATGGATTTAAGTAGCTAGTTTTATAAATTGGGTTTAAATGTGAAAATCACTCAAGAAATCCAAGGGTTTGAATGGAGGTATCTCATGAATTAATTGCCATATTTTTCTAAAATTCGAATTTCTAGTAATTAAGTGTGGAATTTTAGAAAACTTGGATTATTGACTAAGTTTGGAGATTTTCATCACCCAAATCAATGGTATTAATTTAGGACTCTTGACTAGAAAAATACTCCACAATTGCTAGAAATTCATTCCCAACAATTAATTGAAGATGCCTTAGAAAACCTAGGTTATTGACTATATTTGGCTAATCAATGCACAAACCACAAATTTGGTATTGACTAAGTTGAATCGATGGTATTAACCTTTGATTCCCCATTGAACATGTATCTTATTTAAATTGCTTGAGAATTATCGGTTTTCAAAGTTAAATCTTCCGAATCAAACACACTTAAATGTTGTGTTTGATTTGAGTTATAAACCCCATTGAAAACCTTGGATGAAATTGAGTGATTGGATCATTTGAGTCCAATTCCCTTTTAATTGCTTTAATTTTATTTTCACTTTGCTTTACTTTAATTGTCTAGTGTTAATTGCTTTAATTTTCATTGCATTAGGTTAGTAATTCAAAACCATCATCAAAAATCCAAAACATTTTCGGTCCTTTTATTTTCCTTTTTATTTTAGATCCAATCCCCTCTTTAATTGCAATTCGATCCTAGGTTAGGTTAGTGTGAGTTGAGTGCTAGAGCCTATATTGGGCTAGGTCCTTTGGGGGAGAACGATACCGGATCTTCCGGTTTATACTTCATCGCGACCCTCGTGCTCTTGCGGGGTTACTAACTCCATTTTGTAGTTTTCGAAGCGAGTCACCTTCCTATCTCAGACGTATATTCTATGGGATCAATTGACTCCATCTGAACCTACTTGGATCTGCTCTAATGATGCTGCTCAGTTTGCTCGCTACCGAGATCAGCAGCGCCTGATTATGTTTCTCATAGCTCTCACTGATGTCTTTGAGCCTGTTCAAGCCTCTCTTCTACATCGCTCTCCTCTTCCCTCATTGGAACAGGCCATTTTTGAGCTCCTCTCCGAGGAGATTCGTCTTGGTCTCACCTAATCACCACCTACAGACACAGTTCTTGTTACCTCTAGCTCTCGCTCTAAAGGCTTTTCAGGTAGTTATCAAGGTTTGTCCACTTCTGGTGGTTCTCATAATTCTTCGGCTTCATCTTTCAATCCTTCGTCTCGCAACGATGAATGTACATTCTGCCATGCTACTAATCATCGTTTACTTACCTGTCCCATTCGGATCTATTAACACTGTCATCGGCGTGGCCCTGGTCACTATCGTAGTGACTGTCCTAAGAATCCTCGTCGAGACCTTCGCCCTAAGTCTGCTGTTGCTACTACAGATTCTGATGTTCCCACATCCTTCTTTATGATCAGTGTCAGTGATCTCTCTGCACTCCTTCAGCAGTTCATGACTACCTCTGGTAATCCACCCCCTACTGCTCTGTCTGCCACTTCAGGTACTTCTTCATGGTTCTTTGATTCCGGGTGTAGCAATCATATGACTTCTGACTTGTCTACTTTTTCTTCCAAATCCTCTATGTCTGCTCTTCCTGTCATTTATACTGCTGATGGATCACCTATGACTATTGACCACATTGGTCATGTCTCCACTTCCACTCTTGCACTTCCTCATACCTATTATATTCCTAAACTCACACTAAACCTTATCTCTGTCGGCCAATTATGTGATCTTGGCCTTACTGTCATTTTCTCGTCTACTGGTTGTGTTGTGCAAGATCCAAAGACGGGACAGACTCATGGGATAGGCCGTAAATGTGGTCGACTATTTCAGCTCATTCACCTTCATCTACCTACTCAGACTGCTGCTGTCACCTCTACTAGTGCTCCATCTGCTCCCAACTTCTCGCTTGATCTCTGGCACTCACAATTAGGTCATGTTTCTATAGGACGTTTACGCTTTCTTTTGTCTCAGGGTGTTTTAGGTTCTGTTCCCAATAAACATCTTGATTGTCAATCCTGTCAACTTGCCAAGCAACCAGCTTTATCTTTTAATAACAGTACTTCTCTTTCCTTAGCTCCTTTTGATTTAGTCCACTCTGATGTTTGGGGTCCTTCCCCCACTCCTACTATGGGAGGATCCAAGTATTTTGTTATATTTGTTGATGATTTTTCTAGATATACCTGGATTTATATCCTGCAAAATCGATCTCAATTTCAACAAACGTATTATGATTTTGCTCGCATGGTCCAAACACAATTTTCTTGTAACATTAAGATCTTTCGGTCTGACAATGTTCAAGAATATTGTGATAACTCTTTTCTTGCATTTCTCCGTGAGCATGGGACCATTCCTCATCGCTGTTGTCCTGGTACTTCACAACAAAATGGTCGTGCTGAACGAAAACATCGCCATCTCCTTGATATAACTCGTGCTCTTCTTATCTCTGCTGCTTGTCCTGAACAGTTTTGGGGTGAAGCTGCCCTTACTGCTACTTACACAATTAACCGTGCACCTTCAGCTCCTCTTGGTAACCTCACTCCCTGTGAGCGTCTATATAGTACTCCTCCTGATTATCATTCTCTTCGTGTTTTTGGCTGTACTTGTTTTGTTTTGCTTCAACCTCATGAGCGCCCCAAATTAGAGCCTCGAGCTCGTCTTTGTTGCTTCTTAGGCTACGGGATCGAGCATAAAGGTTATCGTTGTTGGGATCCTCTATCTAAACACCTTCGTGTCTCTCGTCATGTTGTCTTTTGGGAACATAAGACATTTTCCTCTTTATCCTCTTTTCATTTATCCTCCTCTTCTTCCACTCCGTATTTCACTGATCCTACTATTGAGCTCTTTCCTGATGATACTGATGTACCTACTGCTGAGATACCTACTGTACCACCTGTTACTGTCTATCCAGAGAAGTCCTCGTCTGCTGATCCTGCTCCTCCTATTAGCTCTTCCTTATCTGGTCCAACTCTGCCCTCTTCATCCACTGAGCCCACTCTCAGGCGGTCTACTCGGGTAAGGGAGACTCCTTCTCATCTTCATGATTATCACTGTTTCTCTACCATTCTTGCTCATCACGAGCCTTGCTCCTATCGCGAGGCTAGTTCTAACCCTCTTTGGCAGCAAGCTATGGATGATGAATTACAGGCTTTTGCCAAGACTCACACTTGGGACTTGGTTGATCTTCCTCCTGGTAAATCAGTGATTAGCTGTCGATGGGTCTATAAGATCAAAACCCTTTCTGATGGTTCTGTGGAACGTTACAAAGCCCGTCAAGTTGCCAAAGGTTTCACTCAAGAATATGGCATTGACTATGAGGAGACCTTTTCTCCTGTTGCTCGTCTCACTTCTGTTCGAAGTCTCATTGTTGTTGCTGCTATCCGGCAGTGGTCCTTGTATCAGATGGATGTCAAAAATGCATTTCTCAATGGTGATCTCTCCGAGGAAGTTTATATGCAGCCTCCTCCTGGTTTTCCTCACTCTTCACATCAGGTCTGCAAACTTCGCCGTGATCTATATGGTCTTAAGCAAGCTCCTCGTGCCTGGTATGCTAAATTCAGTTCCACCATTCGTGAGCTTGGTTTCTCTTCGAGTGATTATGATTCTGCTCTCTTTGTTCGCAAAACTACACATGGCATTGTTCTCTTACTACTCTATGTGGATGATATGATTCTCACTGGAGATGATGTACATGGTATTTCTGAGCTCAAGGTTTTTCTTAGCAGACAATTTGAAATGAAAGATCTTGGTCCTCTCAGTTACTTCCTTGGTCTTGAGATATCTTCTGCTTCTACTGGTTACTCTCTCTCTCTCAAGCCAAGTATGCCTCAGATCTTCTTGCTCGTATTGGTCTCACCGATAGTAAGACTGTTTCCACACATTTGGAAGCTAATGTGCGTCTTACTCCTCTAGATGGTGAACTTCTATCTAACCCTACTCTCTATCAGCAACTTGTTGGCAGTCTTGTCTATCTTACTGTTACTCGTCCTGACATTGCCCATGCTGTTCACCTCGTCAGTCAGTTTCTGTCATCACCTCGCTCCACTCACTATGCTGCAGTTCTTCGCATTTTGCGATATGTTAAAGGCACCCTCTTCCATGGTCTACATTACTCTCGTCACTCCTCTCTACAACTTAATGCTTATTCTGATGCTGATTGGGCTGGTGACCCTACTGATCGTCGTTCTACCACAGGCTTTTGCTTCTTTCTTGGTAATTCTCTCATTTCTTGGCGTAGTAAGAAACAGACTCTTACTGCTCGCTCTAGCACTGAGGCCGAGTATCGTGCTCTAGCTGATACTACTCAGGAACTTTTTTGACTTCGATGGTTACTTCAAGATATGGGTGTCTCTCATTCTGGTGCTACTGTTCTTCATTGTGATAATCGCAGTGCGATCATGATCGCTCATAATGATGTGTTTCATGATCGTACTAAGCACATTGAAATTGGCTGTCATTTCATTCATCAACATGTCATGGGTGGCACCATTCATCTTTTCTCTGTGCCCTATGCTGCTCAAACTGCTGATATCTTTACCAAGTCTCATCCCCCGGGACGGTTCCATGATCTGGTTTCCAAACTCAATTTGGTTTCTACGTTACCACCTTGAGTTTGCGGGGGGCTGTTAATGTAAACATTGTCAACACAGCAGCAGCTTCGTCAACGATCAGCCTCCATTGTCAAAGATAAAGATTGATCAAGCTTCTCTTCACATGCACTGCTCTTCATTGTCAAAGTCTTCACCTGCCATGCTCTCCATTGTCAAAGTCGTCATCTGCCAAAGCCATGATCAATGGCTGATTTCTCTCCCTCACTCTCTCTATAAATTCTGTATGAATCTGTAAATATGTATCGAGTTATCTTGTACAAAACAATTCATCAATAATAGTTTTCTTTTTCTCTCTGTATCTTTTACTCTTTATAACACATCGTTTGACCATATGTAGGAGAGTGCATAATTAAAATTCTGCAAAAGGATTAAGCCAGTTTATCTTTCTAGCTCTCCACATTTCAAAACATTGTGTGTATGTGTGTGTGTGTATATATATATATATATATAGAGAGAGAGAGAGATTACACGGCACCAAAGGTTTGGGATCATTGGAGGTGAGAGTAGGAAATCTGAAGGACCTTCTTCTTCAAGAGATCTTCGTTTTCGTTCTTTTCCAGGTTCAGCAGATTGAAAAACACATTTGGGTTCCAAAATGTCGTTGCAAAACAGATCATTCACGCACTGCAAATTCGAACAGTCGTTCAACCTTTAAGTCTAAAGAATTTGAAGTTTCTTTGTCAATTAGAATTCAAAGAAAAAAAAAAAAGGTGATCATTCTAACGTTTTTGATATCACCTAGGGCAGTTATACATGCTGTATTTGCTGGGTCTACATTCACGTAGGTCTCATTACAACCTTTTTTGGCATTCTGGAAACACAATGGAATTAGGGTAATCAGTTCTTATGAACTAAAATTTGACTTCCAATGATGAAGATGACAATATTTTGTATGCAATATCAACATTTAAGAACCAACAGACAAGAAGTTAAAAATAAGTAAAGAAAGATCAGCAACACAAACAAAAACAAAGAGGAGGGTGCATGTTGAAGCCAGCATGAATATCCACGGGCAAAGAGACCTTTCTCGCTTTGCATCTAGATTACGTATTATATAGAACTAATTAATATGTTTAGTATGCAGAAGAAAAAGTGCTACTATTGCTACGTTTGGATCTTGGTTTTATGAATGTAGAGATTCATTTTTGTGAATAACCAAATAATTATAGGTAACCAAACAGAACAATAATTCTTTTGACAAATAAATTTACTTTTTCTTCTATTTTTATAACCCAACAAAAAAGTAGAGAAATTGAGCTTCACTTGGTTCTCAATTTCATTATTTTGCTTTCCCTTTCCCTTTCCCTTTCCCTTTTCCTCCTCAAATTTAAGATCTAAACGTGGCATTAAGTGTGTAATATTGATGTTATGTTCAGAATGAAGCGGATATATATGCGGTGATCTTTACAGTGGAAGAGTTTAAATCACCTCATAGATCTCATCGGATATAAGTGCCATCCCGTGAGCAAATACTATTTTGGAATTCTCATCAATGACTGAATCCGTTCTTGGGCTCCCAAGCAAGTACCCCTGACAGCATTTCAAAGAAAATTGATTTACACTATTGAAAGCCTTAATGGCCAATGAATTAGAAGAAACTTAAGGCTTGTTTGGATAAAAAAATTGGTGAAAACACAGAAAATGAAAGGAAAAGAAAAATGTAAGACAAAAACGAACAAAAATCATCTTTACGTTTGTTCTCTTTTTTCTCACTATTTCATTTCCCTTTATTTTTCATTTATGCTTTGTTTGGAACCTAAATTTTTGGTTAAAAGAGTAAATGAAAAGGAAAACGTGATGGAAAATAGAACAAAATTACTTTTTGATTTTGTTCTATTTTTCTTCACCTTTTCATTTTCTCACTAGAAATTCGGGTTCCAAACGGAGCGTTAATAAATCCGAATTCAAAATACAACATAAGAAATCTAACTAAAAGGTCTCCATGGATTGTTATTTAGACTATATGTACCTTGAGGTTCATATATGGCTTGTTTCCATCTTTATTACCTGCCAGCCCATAAACAAAAAACCAAGCTTAAAGAGTTGGAGAGACTTTATACTAGTTGTCATAAGAATAAGTTACCATTTGCAATCTTTCTTGTGACCATGGGGACAGTAATGCCTGAATAAGAGTCACCATCGATAAATAGTGAACAGCAAGATGTTCTGGGTGTTCATCAAACCACTGCAACCATATTTCAGAAAATAAATAAATAAAAAATTAGCAAATTAACGAATGAATGGCCATTTAAAAGTTAATGAATGTGATTTTTGTTGTTTTCACCTTTTTGAGGAACTGGTAGAATTGTTCTGCTGATTTTGAGTCTGAGGTTGGCCAACCTTCCACGGTTCTTGAATAGGAGAACCCAGAGCCCACAGGTGCATCAAGAAATATCATGCTGGCAGTCTGAACAATTATGTTTACCGGCACAATTTTAATAACGCTTACGAAAAAATAATAATAATAACAAGAGCGAGATGAAGTAGGATTTCACCTTTGTCCATGCGTATGGATAATATCTCAACTTTGGTAAACCCCCGGTGTAATTTTGAATGACAAACTCCATTGGACCTACATGCAAGGAAAGAAGTGTAAAAAATAAATAAATCTGCTAAATATAACCTACATTGTCAAACTCAAATAAAAGTGGCTTTTTAATTCTGTTTTACAGAGACCTGAGGAAAATTAAATTAAAAGAAATTAATTAATGTCAAAAGGAGAGGGACATTTAGGGGGAAAAATCCAAGATGATGGCTTTCAAAGGACAAACAAGCATCAAAAGGCATCCTTTACTACATTTCTAACTCAAAATGGTCGGGATGAGGAGAAAGAAAGGTTGTCCCTTATTCCATTCATTCCAAAAATAAGTTAGAAAATTGGAACGGTACAAACAGTAACTGTCCCCAGATTATTGACTCAGAGGACAGCCATTGATTGGTGCTGAATCTGCTGATCATGATACAATCCAAAACTGAGATGGGGCCAACTGCAGGACAGCATATATACATAGCATACGTACCAATTTCGTAAATAAGTCTATTGAAAGAAGAACAAGCAGGACCTCCCGTGAGCCATAGGAAAATGGGGTCCTCTTGAGGGTTCCCTTGTGACTAGGCCTGTCAACGGATCGGGTTTGATCCGGACCCGATCCGTTAAAATCTGATCCAGTTAATTAGACCCGGTAAAAAATCCGATACAATTCGGATCCGTTAGATCCATTTGTTATTGGACCAGATATGATCAGACCCGATAAATCTTATTAGAGACCTGACCCGAAAAAACGTTATTATTATTATTTTTTTTTTTTGGCCTTTTATCGACGTGAGAGAGACCAAAGTCACCAAAACCTAATCTCTCTCTCTCTCTTTCTCTTGTGCTTCCCTCTCTCCCTTTCTCTCTTGCCGATAACTCCATCTACCACCATCGTCGATCTCTCTCTTTTTCTGGATTGCACCGTCGATCTATCTTTGTAGAATATAGGCGATAGCTCCTCCATCTCCGACAGCCAAGCGAGTGAAGTTCAGACTGAAGAAGTTCAGCAAGAGAAGCAGCCAAGCGAGTCGACTCTGACTGAAGAAGTTTCTTCGATTGCTTGAGGAGGTTATGAAGGTGAGTGACGTCTTCGACACTGCTCGATAGCCCTTGGATTTGAGCCACCAGAGACTCCACAACGTTCATGTTTAGGTCTTTCTTCATTTTTACGGTGTTTGAATTTTTGTTAAAACCGATTGTAGCAATGGGTTTATCTAAAGAATATATCTTGTAGTTAACAACGTCTGAAATGGGTTTTTAATTTTGGTTAAAAGTCAGAAATGGTTTTTGAAGTTTATTTTAATTGGCTTTTTAATATTTGGTTCTCCCACCCCCGATGCCTTTTTGAGTCCTTGACTGCCTTCTCTTCCATGGAGAGAGAGAGAGAGAGTTACGTGTGATTATAATGCAGCAGTCTTCACTTCTGTTTTCATTATAAAGATCGGACTTACGTGTGATTAATCAGATTTAGTTTATCTTGCATAAATTGTTGTTTGTGAGTTTTGCATTTCCATTGGATTGTCCTCTGATTTATGTATTGCAGGTTGTGGAGGTGCAGAGTATGCAAGAGATAAGGACATCCCAATTATTTTGTTCCCAAAAGTGAAGGAGAAACCTGAGTCTTTCTGCAAATGACCTTGTCACTACTCTTAGGTCAGTTTTTTTCCCAGATAATTAGAGTTTATTTTGTGGTTTAGACATGCATTTGCCAATGTCAACAATCTTTTGTGTTTCATGGTGAAGGATCCACTGTTGCTTTTCTTTTAGCCAGAGTTTTTGGTAGGAAAAAAGTTAACTAAAACCACAAAGCTATCGAGTACTGAGGCAGTAAAAAAATATGTAGCACAGAAAGCAGAAAGCAGAAAGAATTTGAATAGATGAAAATACTGTCTGACAGATTTTTATTGAGATTGGAAATTTGTTAGACCAATGACAATCATTTAAAGCAAGACAATACGTTGAGTTTCTCAGTTTTTAATTCTTCATCTGGGAATATTTCAAGACTTAGCCAATGGACACCACGAACTTATATTTTTAGATTGTTCCTCAGGACATTTCTGTCTTTGCACATTGAGATTATTCATGCATGGCTGGTTAGCCTATTAGCTTTCGTCTCTTTTGTTGTAGATGGAAAATCCTCTAGATGTCAAATAGTCCTCTGTTTTCACTTGCTTTTCTCTTGTGTTTGGATGCATATCCATCTTTATGTAACTTCTTGCACAAGGTTACTAAATTCAATTGGAACCTGCTGTCGGTTTTATTATTTGACAACTTTCCTTGTGTTTGTTGGTGGCAGACTTATCCCAATCCATTGCAAGACAATCCTGCATACTCAGTTGTTAAGTAAGTTGATCTAGGCTCTCTTCCACTTGTAGTTGGTGATCCTTTCATTTTGGTGCCCATTTTTGAATCAGTCATCAATGGTATAAATTTTTGTTTTTCCAGGCAATATTTTGTCAATGTTGATGACACTGTTCAACAAAAGGTCAGCCTTTTTTCATGACTTCCCCTTCCTTTATTTTCTTGGAAGTATTCTTGTATTATCTTGTACGTGAGGGAAAAAAATTATATTACTTTTGTTTGTCTTCTACAGAGTGACTTTGACTTATTGAAAGATGTCGTCTAATCCTACTCAAGCTAGTAGTAGTCATGGTGACGGCAACAATAATTTTGTTGAATTGCGTGAGGAGGCTACTCAAGCATTTCCAAAGAGGAGAAAATCGACTTCAAAGGTATGGAACGACTTTGAAAGAATTAGAACACCTGATGGAAAAGTTGTTGCTAGGTGTAAGCATTGTAATCATGATTTTGTCGGGGAGAGTAATAAAGGAACGAGTCACTTGTTAAAACATTTGGTGGCAGGTAGATGTACGGGGCTACAAAACCGTGATGTTAATGCCTCTAGGGTCTCTACTCCTAAGATGTCAACGTTTAAATTTGATCAAGAAAGGAGTCGTATGGACTTTGCTAAAATGATAATCAAGATAACTACCCCTTTAACATGGCTGAACATGAGTTTTTTGAGATATTTTGCAACAATCTTCAGCCAGGGTTCAAACTTGTCTCTAGAAACACAATTAGGGGGGATGTCTTTGGTGTTTACCAAATGGAAAAGGACAAATTATATCAATTTTTGGATGGACTTTCTTCTAAAATCACTATTACAACTGATTTATGGACCTCAGACCATCAAACCTTTGCTTATATTTGTTTATCTGCACATTATGTGATTGATGATTGGGAATTAAAGAAGAAGATTCTTACATATAAGTACATCGAACACCCTCATGATGGAGAGACTTTGTTTAGATTCATCAGAGATTTAGTGTTGGAGTGGAACATAGACAAGAAATTATTTTCAATAGTGGTTGATAATGCGACAAACAATGACGTCATGGTAAGACTTCTTCGGAATTGGCTTTGTGACAAATCAATGTTAGCTTTGGGTGGAGAGTTGTTTCATGTGCGATGTAGTGCACACATACTTAATTTAATTGTGCAAGATGGGTTGAAAGTTATAGGAAATCTCATTTCTGAAGTTCGGGAAAGTGTAAAGTATTTGAAAAAGTCCTCTTATGCAAAACAAAAATTTGATATTGCGGTAAATCAAGTCAAATTGCATGTTAAAAAAAAGGTTCCAATGGATGTTCCAATTAGATGGAACTCCACATACTTGATGCTTGAAGCCGCAATAGGGTTGAGAAATGCATTCTTTCGCCTAGAGCAAATTGATAAAAACCATAAGCACAATCTTTCAGAAGAGGAATGGGAAATAGCAAAGATCATCAGTGGGTGTTTGAAGGTTTTCTATGAGGCTACCTCTCATTTTAGTGGGACTTCTTTTCCGACTTCAAATGTATTTTTTCCAGATATATGTTTAATTCAACTGCATTTGAGGGAATGGGAGGCTAGTGAGCATGAATGTCTACATTTGATGGCCGGTCTAATGTTAGATAAGTTTGAGAAATATTGGGAAGATTGTTGCTTGGTGTTAGCCATTGCCGTGGTTCTTGATCCAAGGTGCAAATTGGTTTTGGTGCAATATTATTATGGCAGAATTTATGGTAAGAATGCTCAAAGACATGTTGAAAGGGTCCAAAATGCCTTCACTGATCTATTTAGTGAATATAGGGGTGCTTTCTCCTCTTCCATAGGTTCTTGTGAACATGTTATTGATGATGGTAGCTCCAGTGGTAGTCAATTGGTTTCTAGTTCTTCCAAGCAAGAAAGCTTGTCTAGTTTCTTCGAATGGTATATGAGGGATCGTGCTTTTAGGATTCATACTTATGAAAAATCTGAATTGGAGCAATATTTGGAGGAACCGGTGTTTCTAAACAACGAGAATTTTAATATTCTACATTGGTGGAAGGTTAATAGTGCTAAATATCCGATTTTAGCAAAGATGGCTCGTGATATTTTAGTTATTCCAGCCACTACAATTGCATCAGAGGCTGCATTTAGTGTGGGAGGAAGGGTAATTGATGAGACACGTGCATCTTTACTTCCGGATATCATGGAGGCCTTGGTTACCACAAATGACTGAATTGAGTCACATAAAAAGAGAAGTAAGAATTTACAAGAAGTAATTTATTATTGTTATTTTTTGAAATTCATATTGTATCTTATATTTGATTTTTTGGGTATTTTCAAATGTTGAAGAAAGTTTACTGGATGACTAACACTACAGCAGAATTTTGCTCATTGTGTTCCATGCAATGTCAGTCTCTGCTTCTCTCTCTCTCTTATACTATCAATTTATATGGCATATCCTCCTCAGAACATGGTATATACTTGCTGCCCATTATTTTGAACTTGTATTGCCCTTGTTATTTTTGTTTCTTGTTTGTATCAAGTTGTGTCTACCTGATTTAGTTGTTGGCAGGACCGACACTAAGGTTTATCTGTTTTTGTTTTTCCAGTCATTTCTTTTTTGTAATTTGAACTTTTAGATCTGCAGAATTGTGTTTCCTCTAATTCATAAGTTCTTTGAGAAAAGTGGGTGACTTGCCAGTTTGTTGGCTTTGTAATTTACTTAATTTATTTTTATTCATAGGTATGGGAAAATTTGTTGTTGTTATATGTGTTATAATTTGTTTATTTTATTAGATTGACACATTGACTTGAGGGCTGTGAGTGATTTTGTGTAGTAGCAATTTCATCCTGAATTATGTGGTCTGCTGAGGGAAAAAGAAAATACAAAAAAAATATGCATCTAGTGAATTATTAGTCGATCTGATGACACTTCTGATTGGCAGTGCAACTTCTGATGGTCTTTTCTACTTTAATTTGAATTTGGTAATGCATAAACTGTGGCATTGAATTTCCTAATGCATAAATTGCTGGTTGACATGTCTTACCCACTTTGTCCCCTAGAGTTTGATTCATGCGTCAACTGATTGTGTTACCAAGAGCTCCTAATTGCTTTTGCAACTGTTGTGAAATCTGTAGGGCATCCTATTGTAAGTTTATTAATGGATGTTACTTAAACCTAGCACCCTTAAAGCAAGTCATAATGGTCCCAGGATTTGGAAGGCTGTGCATTACAATTTATAACCTTACCTGATTTATCAATCTTATTGAGCCTACCCTAGATGCACTAGCTGTTCCATGTCATATTGCTGCCAGCACACCCCATTCCCATTACCACTACCCAGGTTTCAGATGAAATTAGTTATTGTCTGTCAATTTTGATTGTCCATCCCTAATCCTGCTGCCGAATAATAACAACTAAATAACACTCATCCCTACTGCTGATTAATCACAGCTAAATAACACTCTATTTACCTGTAATTAATCAGCAGCAGGAGTAGGGACATGAATTCTGTTGGAGTCATTAGCTGTTGTTTTGTTCCTAATTCTATTTGGTAGGAGTAACTGTTGGAAATTGGTTAGATGTCGAAATGTTGATAACACGAATTGGCATGGGAGTCAAGGATTTAGTGATTTTTTTCTCAGTTTTTAAGTTCTCCAGCAATTTTTTTTTTTTTTTTGGTTTGTAATTTACTTTTTCTCTGTTAGAACAGTCTTATTTTAGTTTATTTCCTGGTTTGTTTAATTAGATTATAGCATGATTGGTAGATTTGCAAGTATGCCTTCAATTTTCTCTCTATTATATCCTACATTATATTGAATGATCAATACAACTACTTAAATTTATACTCTTGCTTTACATTATATTTGTTTCTAGCCTTCACAGATTTTGGCTCTGCAGTTTCTGGGCTCTTGATTCTGGCCTTCACAGATTTTGGTTCTGCAGTTTCTGGGCTCTTGATTCTTCCTTGTGTTGCTGCAGTTTTTGAGCTCTTACTTTGCAATATAACTAGACGATGTTAGTTTAATTTGGATGTTGTTAGTTCAGGCTTTTTTTTTTGACAAAGGAACAGAATCTCAATGTAGATTGATAGCTATTGTACTGATAATTGTACTGATGATAACAGTATGTATAGAATATAATGAATGGTCATATAGTATGTGGAAGCTCTTTTAGGTTTTAGAGTGCAAGACTTATATCTAATTTGCTAAGTGTTGGAAAGCACAGTAACCCACCCAAAAAAAAAAAAAAAAACGGGTCGGATTTGGTAATTGGGTCAGATCCGATTATAAATGGATCGGGTCTACAAGTGACAAATCCGACCCGCTAGATTCGGATCTGGATCGGATCTGAGATCTTAACGGATCTGGATCGGATTCGGATCTGTCGGATCTGATCCAGATCCGGTCCATTTACAGCCCTACCACAGATTCAAAGGCGTCAAGCGTTCGTTGATTCGCAAGAATATCGAATGATTAGAAAAAGTGCAATTTCAAGCACAAAATTTTATTAAACTTCAAAAGCTGCTGAAAAATATCTTAACACGAATATAAATATGCGACACGAAACCCTAGGGCCCGGGACAAACCGGGTTAATTAAAAAAAAGATGAAAGCCCAAAACAAAGTAAGCCCAAAACACAAAACAGGCCGAAAACCACACTTAGAAGCGTTTTTTCGTGTGTTTTTTGGCCCAGTTGAAGCATCTTGGTAATTTTTCTCTTTCTCCGGCTCGTCGCTAGCTCCTCAAAAATATATTATAATAGAAAAACGGAGTTATGGATCAAAAGTTATGCCCAGTTGAAGTTTACCGACCACCGGCACGGGCATAACGACGGCCCCGGGTCTTCAAGTACTCCTCGGCCATGCGATCCGCATTAGAGCATTACCAGCAGAAGCAGGAAATGGATACACACCCATCTAACACCAACGCCCCTAGAAGTGTAAGACTCTGATGGGAGCTGTAAGATATTTTATGGCTTATATGATGTGACACACATGATTTATCTGATATTTATCAGATATATTTATTGGGTTTATCATGTTAGGATTTCTTATCATATTCCATATAAACCTCTTATTCTATTAGTTAATAAGGAGATGTTATTTCCTACTATATCTAATTTAATGAGTTAGTAGAGTTCAAGTCTAATAAGGAAACTATTCCTCTCTCTACTTATAAATATACGTATATCCCCATCATTAATGTGTAATTAAAGATTAAGGGTCTCAAATAAATAAATAATAGGTACAGCAGCTTCATGTAGCTGCTTCAAACCCTTACGGATGTTTATTATCTAAACACTATACGACTCTGTATTAATCCCTTTTGACTGCAGATTGATGTAATAGTGCAAGCGTCTTATTGAGAAATTCAATCATTTGGTTTTTTTCGATGAAGCTAAATTGTACAGCCTCAAATGCGTTAGCGTAATAGCATGCACTGCTATTGTTTATTGTGAATTCTTGTTGGCCAACATGCATGCTTAGATATATGTGCATATGAATATGTCATTCACATTATCATAAAGAATAATTTTTACGCTAATGATTTGACAACACAAAGCACATTATAGAATCTGGACCATACTTTACCAAGATGCTTGTCCTAGAATATTTATTTAGATTATTCTTGTTCAGTAATGTACTCCATGATGCATCACGAGGCATGATAAAATTCTCCATGAAGCCATCACTGTACTGTAACACTTTCTTATGGAGACACCTAATTTTTGTCTCGTATGGTTACCAATTCGCAAGCTGCTTTATTGTGACAATGATTGTTTTATTTCATTATGATTTCATGAATTAATGGATCCCTTGAATTTTACTATGGGTGCATGGGATATTGGACAAATAAAAGAATGGGGTTTTTTCCTATTATGGGATTTCATTATGATTCATAAAATAATTACTGGGCTCTTTAAAAAGACCTCTTTATGCAATTAATGGGCTCTTCTAAATAGAACTCATGATGTAATAGCCATGAAAGGTTAAGGCTATGCAAGGTCATTATTTAATTTGTGATGCGGATCGCATAGCCGAAGATTACTTAGAGACGCGGCGGCGGCGATATACCTGGGCTGGTGGTCAGTAAACTTCAATCGGCCATAACTTTTGACTTGTAACTCTGTTTTCCTATTATAATATGTTTTCGAAAAGCTTACGGCGAGCCGGAGAAAGGAGGCCTAGGAAAACGTAAAAAAACGCCTCTAAGTATATTTTTTAACCTGTTTTATGTTTTGGGCTTAATTTTTGGGCTTTTTGTCAGTTTTTTCTTATTTAACCCG